>CM076974.1:37442211-37692211 GCA_039105355.1 Benthosema pterotum
TAACTGGAAAAGTCGGCCCGGCTTTTCCAGTATTCGTAGACAGAGTTGCGCCAACTCCGTAGTACAGTCCAGGCACATTATGTCGGTGGCATAAAACACTACCATTCTAACGAACGGCTCCGGTCTACTCAACACACCGTTCATTTTTACACTGCTTTTTCAAACGGACGTATTTCAAACGGACGCATTTTTGCGTGTCACGGCGTGCGTGGATTTTACTTCCCTGGACCATATACTATGTCCCGGGGACCACCCGTGGTCCTTCAGAGGGCTCCACGTGGTCCCCAACTATATGATGGAAAGTTGGTTAACCACACGTAAACGTTTGCCAGCGGATCTATAAGCCTCCATTTGGTTACCAACTTTACCAAATGTCGCATCATTTAGCTGGGGACCACCTGGAGCCCTCTCAGGAAAAAGGGATAGTCCCCGAAGTATTTGCATAACGATAGGCTATTAGAAATGTCTATTGTTCTCCACTGGCCGTCAATTACAGTAAAACTGGACAACGCCACACTGTGAAGTCAAGTCCTTTGAAAGTGTTGTATTAATTCACTTCATTCTATCATTGTTGTTTATATATTAAAGCTGGGGAGGTGTTAACCCCAAGTGTGTGTACTCCAAAGCAGGGGTTTTCAATAGGTGGTCCGGGGACCACCAGTGGTCCTTGAGGCTTCCAGGTGGTCCCCAGCTAAGTTGTTTTAACAAAATTTAACTCTTTGAATGTAACAATGACACCAAATGGACCCTGGCGGGTCCATTAATTTTTACACTCTCAAGAGTTACAATTTCCATCATGCGAATTAGTCCAAGTCTACACAAACTAGAAGATTAATGGTCATGGACAGAAGCACAAGACATCTTTATTTTTGGGGTCTGTGGGTCTAAAAATATCCTCAATTGGTGGTCCGTGGCTCAAATGCTGAATAAATGGTGGGCCCTGGGATGAAAAAGGTTGAAAACTCCTGCTCTGGCCTTTATACAGACTTCACTTTAACACTTTTCTATGTAGCCTATAATTACTATTATTGTTGCTACTATTACACTTCATACATGCTAAACAGGGGGTCCCCTTCTGTGTGTCTGTGGGGCTAAAATGACATTACTTGGTGGTCCGTGGATCCAATTCTGAACAAATAGTGGGCCCTGGCCTACAGTATAGTACAATGGAATACAATAGTCATTTAAATGCCCACCACCCATAGTGGCATTCCCTTCTGTGCATGTTGGATGGGGCTAGAGTTTTGCGGCCGCAAAATTCTAGTATTAAACAATTTTGATTTTTCCAGCATTTTATCGTCGAGTGTGATATAGATTCTGACAACCCCACAACGTTTGCACTGTGCTGGCAAATGTAAAACTTGCACTGAAATGCCAGCCGGCTGGGCAGCCACTGTCTCCTGCATGGACGCACCACTCCATAGGCTATTAAAATAATTCTGATAGATCCAAAGCATTATAGCGCAGCAAACATATAAGCGCATCAAACATAGTGTAATTTGACCATCTCTCTCTCTCTCTCTCTCTCTCTCTCTCTCTCTCTCTCTCTCTCTCTCTCTCTCTTTCTCTCGCGTAAAAGTTGGTCTCACCAGCAGACTTTGACTTGTACCTTTTGTCAGGGACAACATTCTGCAACATGTGTCGAATGATTTATCAGATCATGCAGGCAAACTAACTTGGGTATGTGTTGCGCAATTGAGTGAAAGTGGACGATGGGAAGGGAACAATGCCAGCGGTCATTGATTGATTGAATGATACAGCCTTTGAACCCACGTCCATAAAATAAAATAAAAAACATACTACAAGGTGGCTGCTTCTCCTATAACGGTTTTTTTCAACAGATGGTCCGGGCAATTCCCAATCATTGCTGCTCATATTAAGGAATACTTGACTTTGTTTCCCTAATGACTTTGTTCCCCTCACAGAACTCAGAGACTAAGATCTCACAAGGAGACAGTCCATGGAATAGGACTGTGGTACCATTAAAAAACCATTCATACGAGTCATATGATTCCACCACCACGGATTACCTCCTGAACATTCACTATATCATACTGTTTGTTTGTCCCATTCATTCATACAACCATTCATCCGTGACTTATCTGCCATGAAAATACAGTACAATAAATGTTGAAATTGCAGATTGTAAAAGATCTAAGCTAGGAACATGTGCATGCTTACATCCATGCATTCCTAAGAAGACTCTGCAAACATCACAGTAGACTATCAGAATTGCTTTTCACTGGCTTAACCCATGAATCAACTAATTCATGAATAAATAGCCTACTATTTCGTGCACAGCAGTGCCCAACCAATAAAGCCACATAGGCTGCCCAAACATGTCAACACACCTGACTACACTATTTTAGAAAACAAGCCCAAACTATCGCCTGAAGGGGGATAGTCCTCATAATGTAACTGCAGGTAACACACACACACATATGACATGAAAACGTGCATTGTGGGACTAGCTAACTAGCTCAGGAACCTCTCCCCTGCCTCCTGAGCGATTTCCGTTATGGGGACTAGTGTGTATGTCCCCATACTGTCCGAGGTCCCCTGGACAAGGGTGTGTATGGCAATACAGCACTACAAACGCACGCACACACACACAGTCCACACAAAAACGTGAACTATAACGTTTATAAAGCATGACGGCACAACTGAAGTCTTATATTTATGGGATATTGCCGATGTACAAACTCACAACACGCCAGCTAATGTTTCAACATTGACAACGGCACTTGATGTTTTTGAAAGTGTTGCAATCATCATGATTGCAACACTTTCAAAAACATCAAGTGCCGTTGTCAAGTTTCACTGCAATTCACACTCGGCAGAGAACAATTCATATTCCAATGGCCAATCACACTCATTATGCAAATGCACCAGGTCGTTACATTTGCCAAAAGAACTCTACTCAGAACAACAGCTGGAGATGATGATTTTAACGTGAAACTTATTACAATGAATTGAACACTTACCTAATAAATTGCCACAGAGCCGAGGATCTACTATGTAATCCCAATCGCATAGTGTGACAGGGCACATCGTGCACAACGTTGTGAAATTCCCAAAAAAGCGCACAGTGTGTACTAGCCTTTACTCCCCATAAGTATATCGTGGCTCTGCTCCTAGCACACACAGTCCAACGTCCCCTGGAGCATCTGTGCTTGCACATGCTTAGTATATCTTCTATACTTATGGAGAACGCGACGCGTTTTGAGCTTGTAGATCACTATTTTTGATACGGCTCCACTGGAGATAAAAACTAAGATTTTAGCGCACATTTGACAGATAAAACCCAAGATTCTAGATAAAAACCACATAAGAAGTATATGTGGTTGACATTGTTTATTCAATTAAATGGTGAACACTGACAAAGCTCTTTCCTGAACAAGATTTCTATTCATATTTCAATACTTGTATTATTTCCCTTGACATACACCATATGGAATGGTTTGCCATTCAGAATCAAATATAGGACTATGGTGATAGTACCTATAATAGAACTACTATTAAATGAACCATTTACTGGACGATACTAGCAGTACCTACAAACAATACACCTGGCAATATAACTGGACACTGTACAGTTATATTTGACCCCTCTGATTTGATTGTGAGGGCAAGAATAACAACCAATAAAAATCGTTACTTATAAATGTATTTTCCTCCAAACAAAGCCAACTACTGCAGTTTTTAAAATATACAGGCACTATAGGTACAATAATCAATGGATACAATAAATGAATCCAGAAATATTGTTTCTCAGTGTCACTGAGAAACTAGCAAACATCACAGTAGACTATCAGAATTGCTTTTCACTGGCTTCACCCATGAATCAACTAATTCATGAATAAATAGTCTACTATTTCGTGCACAGCAGTGCCCAACCAATAAAGCCACATAGGCTGCCCAAACATGAAATACTAAGCATGTCAACACACCCGACTACACTATTTTAGAAAACAAGCCCAAACTATCGCCTGAAGGGGGATAGTCCTCATAATGTAACTGCAGGTAACACACACACATATGACATTAAAATGTGCATTGTGGGACTAGCTAACTAGCTCAGGAACCTCTCCCCTGCCTCCTGAGCGATTTCCGTTATGGGGACTGGTGTGTATGTCCCCATACTGTCCGAGGTCCCCTGGACAAGGGTGTGTATGGCAATACAGCACTACAAACGCACGCACACACACACAGTCCACACAAAAAACGTGAAGTATAACGTTTATAAAGCATGACGGCACAACTGAAGTCTTATATTTATGGGATATTGCCGATGTACAAACTCACAACACGCCAGCTAATGTTTCAATAATGATTATGATGATTGCAACACTTTCAAAACATCAAGTGCCGTTGTCAAGTTTCACTGTAATTCACACTCGGCAGAGAACAATTCATATTCCAATGGCCAATCACACTCATTATGCAAATGCACCAGGTCGTTACATTTGCCAAAAGAACTCTACTCAGAACAACAGCTGGAGATGATGATTTTAACGTGAAACTTATTACAATGAATTGAACACTTACCTAATAAATTGCCACAGAGCCGAGGATCTACTATGTAATCCCAATCGCATAGTGTGACAGGGCACATCGTGCACAACGTTGTGAAATTCCCAAAAAAGCGCACAGTGTGTACTAGCCTTTACTCCCCATAAGTATATCGTGGCTCTGCTCCTAGCACACACAGTCCAACGTCCCCTGGAGCATCTGTGCTTGCACATGCTTAGTATATCTTCTATACTTATGGAGAACGCGACGCGTTTTGAGCTTGTAGATCACTATTTTTGATACGGCTCCACTGGAGATAAAAACTAAGATTTTAGCGCACATTTGACAGATAAAACCCAAGATTCTAGATAAAAACCACATAAGAAGTATATGTGGTTGACATTGTTTATTCAATTAAATGGTGAACACTGACAAAGCTCTTTCCTGAACAAGATTTCTATTCATATTTCAATACTTGTATTATTTCCCTTGACATACACCATATGGAATGGTTTGCCATTCAGAATCAAATATAGGACTATGGTGATAGTACCTATAATAGAACTACTATTAAATGAACCATTTACTGGACGATACTACCAGTACCTACAAACAATACACCTGGCAATATAACTGGACACTGTACAGTTATATTTGAGCCCTCTGATTTGATTGTGAGGGCAAGAATAACAACCAATAAAAATCGTTACTTATAAATGTATTTTCCTCCAAACAAAGCCAACTACTGCAGTTTTTAAAATATACAGGCACTATAGGTACAATAATCAATGGATACAATAAATGAATCCAGAAATATTGTTTCTCAGTGTCACTGAGAAACTAGCAAACATCACAGTAGACTATCAGAATTGCTTTTCACTGGCTTCACCCATGAATCAACTAATTCATGAATAAATAGTCTACTATTTCGTGCACAGCAGTGCCCAACCAATAAAGCCACATAGGCTGCCCAAACATGAAATACTAAGCATGTCAACACACCCGACTACACTATTTTAGAAAACAAGCCCAAACTATCGCCTGAAGGGGGATAGTCCTCATAATGTAACTGCAGGTAACACACACACATATGACATTAAAACGTGCATTGTGGGACTAGCTAACTAGCTCAGGAACCTCTCCCCTGCCTCCTGAGCGATTTCCGTTATGGGGACTGGTGTGTATGTCCCCATACTGTCCGAGGTCCCCTGGACAAGGGTGTGTATGGCAATACAGCACTACAAACGCACGCACACACACACAGTCCACACAAAAACGTGAAGTATAACGTTTATAAAGCATGACGGCACAACTGAAGTCTTATATTTATGGGATATTGCCGATGTACAAACTCACAACACGCCAGCTAATGTTTCAATAATGATTATGATGATTGCAACACTTTCAAAACATCAAGTGCCGTTGTCAAGTTTCACTGTAATTCACACTCGGCAGAGAACAATTCATATTCCAATGGCCAATCACACTCATTATGCAAATGCACCAGGTCGTTACATTTGCCAAAAGAACTCTACTCAGAACAACAGCTGGAGATGAGGATTTTAATGTGAAACTTATTACAATGAATTGAACACTTACCTAATAAATTGCCACAGAGCTGAGGATCTACCATGTAATCCCAATCGCATAGTGTGACAGGGCACATCGTGCACAACGTTGTGAAATTCCCAAAAAAGCGCACAGTGTGTACTAGCCTTTACTCCCCATAAGTATATCGTGGCTCTACTCCTAGCACACAGTCCAACGTCCCCTGGAGCATCTGTGCTTGCACATGCTTAGTATATCTTCTATACTTATGGAGAACGCGACGCGTTTTGAGCTTGTAGATCACTATTTTTGATACGGCTCCACTGGAGATAAAAACTAAGATTTTAGCGCACATTTGACAGATAAAACCCAAGATTCTAGATAAAAACCACATAAGAAGTATATGTGGTTGACATTGTTTATTCAATTAAATGGTGAACACTGACAAAGCTCTTTCCTGAACAAGATTTCTATTCCTATTTCAATAGTTGTATTATTTCCCTTGACATACACCATATGGAATGGTTTGCCATTCAGAATCAAATATAGGACTATGGTGATAGTAACTATAATAGAACTACTATTAAATGAACCATTTACTGGACGATACTACCAGTACCTACAAACAATACACCTGGCAATATAACTGGACACTGTACAGTTATATTTGAGCCCTCTGATTTGATTGTGAGGGCAAGAATAACAACCAATAAAAACCGTTACTTATCAATGTATTTTCCTCCAAACAAAGCCAACTACTGCAGTTTTTAAAATATACAGGCACTATAGGTACAATAATCAATGGATACAATAAATGAATCCAGAAATATTGTTTCTCAGTGTCACTGAGAAACTAGCAAACATCACAGTAGACTATCAGAATCGCTTTTCACTGGCTTCACCCATTAATCAACTAATTCATGAATAAATAGCATACTATTTCGTGCACAGCAGTGCCCAACCAATAAAGCCACATAGGCTACCCAAACATGAAATACTAAGCATGTCAACACACCTGACTACACTATTTTAGAAAACAAGCCCAAACTATCGCCTGAAGGGGGATAGTCTAACTAGCTAGCTAGCTAGCTAACTAGCTAACTAGCTCAGGAACCTCTCTCCTGCCTCCTGGGCGATTTCATTTATGGGACTAGTGTGTATGTCCCCATACTGTCCGAGGTCCCCTGGACGAGGGTGTGTATCAGTATGCTTAGTCCCCATATGTATAGCACTACAAACGTACACACACACACACACACACACACTGACTCTCACTCTCAGTCATTCACACAGACAGGCCTCAACACACCAATAGCATCATCACAGTCCTCAAAAAAACATGAACTATAACGTTTATAAAGCATGATGGCACAACTGAAGTCTTATATTTATGGGATATTGCCGATGTACAAACTCACAACACGCCAGCTAATGTTTCAACAATGATTATGATGATTGCAACACTTTCAAAACATCAAGTGCCGTTGTCAAGTTTCACTGTAATTCACACTCAGCAGAGAACAATTCATATTCCAATGGCCAATTGCACTCATTATGCAAATGCACCAGGTTGTTACATTTACGTAAAGAACTCTACTCAGAACAACAGCTGGAGATGAGGATTTTAACGTGAAACTTATTACAATGAATTGAACACTTACCTATTAAATTGCCACAGAGCCGAGGATCTACCATGTAATCCCAAAAGTGTGCATCCTACGTCGTTTACATATGTTTAATTTATCCCATTCAACTACTCTAAGGATTCACACATCAGCACGGAGCCTACTTTCAACTCACAGCTCACCAGGCTTTGGAAGAGATACAAGCAACCTTATACGAAAACAAGCCCAAAAGAAACCTGACTAGACTATTTTAGAAATCAAGCCCAAAGTCGCTTATAATCAGCGGACATGGCAACACAGCTAGTGGTTGTAAATCCAATGGTCTAATGGTAAAGTTGCTGTGGACACACACTTTCAGTTTTTTACCCACTTACAGGGGACCTCGCATGCAAATCTCTGGCCTGTGATTGGCTAGCAGTGTGTTAGCTCATTCTTACACACTCTCACACACACACTGCAGTTACCAACTAACGCCTGAAGGGGGATAGTCCCCATAATGTAATTGAAGGTAACACACACACATATGACATGAAAACGTGCATTATGGGACATTTTTTAAAAAATTCACCAGACACCTCAGGAACCTCACCCCTGCCTCCTGAGTGATTTTGAGCGATTTGATTTATGGGGACTAGTGTGTAAGTCCCCATACTGTTCGAGGTCCCCTGGACGAGGTTGTGTATCAGTACGCTTAGTCCCCATATGTGACCACTACAAACGCACACACACACACACACACACACACACACACACACACACACACACACACACACACACACACACACACACACACACACACACACACACACACACACATTCAAACGGACATGCACACAGGTGGAGGCTGTTAGAGACAATGATATGTGCCCAGTGCCCACACACAGAGCTTGACGGAGTGTGTCATATCTCAGCTGTGCTGCTGCCCGCATGGATACTTTCTTTATTTCTTTCCCTCCGTCATGTTCAACCTATACCAGTTGTTCTCAACCTTTTTGATCCCTGGGCCCACTATTTTCGTTTCTCACCCCACAGACTCAAAACTAAAGGTTTTGTCCACAATTCCAGGCTTTATTTTCGCAAACAAAATAGCTAAACATACAGTATAGCCCAAATCACAATGACCATGCTCAGTGTTGTAGTGGGACTTTTAGAAGTGGGGGTACGCCTTTTAAGACATGTGTATGCACAGTTGCACACATCCATGTTCATTTGCGTGTACCTGGGCAATGCACAAATACACACCATTAAAAAGACACCGACAAGTATAGCATATTGAGAAAGATGGTTTACAATGCTAATTGTATTAATAAAACTAAATGACGAGTCAAAAAACACTTTTGCCCCAAAAATATTTTAGATGTGAAAGAAGTGGGGGGACGCCGTCCCCCCGCGTCCCCCCTTCACTACTCCCCTGACCATTCTTCTACATTCTCTAATTGTGTAGACTTCTTAATTAAGTAGGCTAAAGGGGCTTACAGACGGCGATTAATAAATCGTGCATACTAATTCATTTTCAATGGGACCGTTGTTTTGTGCTCAGAACCTGCGATCAAGAGAGTGTGTAACGCCGGTCGTTTATCGCGCGGCATCCAGTGATTTGTGTTGCGCGTGTGCACACGCGCACAATGTTTTTGAAAGCTCAATCCAGTGAGCTTTTTTAAAACAACTGGCGTTAATTGATGGGCGATTTTCTTTATGTCGGCACTGCAGACACAATCGAGAATCGCCACGCTTATGTGGGCGTTTATCGTTGCCGCCTGGAAAGCCCTTTATTCAGATAAGTGGATATTTTAACTCTTGAGAGTGTAAACAATGAAACCAAATGGACCCGCAAGGTTCCATTTGGTTTCATTTTTACGCCCTCAAGAGATTTACATTTTGTTAACCAACTTTTCATCAGGTTAACCAACTTAGCTGGGGACTACCTGGAACCCTCTCAAGGACAACTGGTCGTCCCTGGACCCCTGGTTGGAAACCACTGTACTATCTTTCTCTATGCCCCTCCCCCCATTCTCTCCCTCTGCTTGTATATATACCTGTATAATACTGTATGCAGGTATATACAGGTATACAAGCACCATCCCAACACATATATTATGTGTATGTCATAGCACTCAGACTGTCACCTCTATGCCTACCTCTATACCAAGCGTGAGGTGACATCAAATGCTAATGAGGGCATGAAAAATCGCTCTCATTAACATTCCGACGTAGGGGGGAAGCCATAACACCAATTAAAGGTGAATATCATTCCAATTACACAGTAGAGAAAGAGAGAGAGAGAGAGAGAGAGAGAGAGAGAGAGAGAGAGAGAGAGAGAGAGAGAGAGAGAGAGAGAGAGACAGAGACAGAGAGAGACAGAGAGAGACAGAGAGAGAGAGAGAGAGAGAGAGGTATAGTAGTCAGTGATTCAGTGAGTCATCTTGTGAGCTGAAAAGTGTAGGTGAAGTGAGTCCATCGATAGATAAGAATCACCATTGGCATAATCACTACAACTTCAGATTCCTCGAGGTTGAGCTGGGATAACCCATTAAGACTGATCCTTCCACAGTGAGGGCAGTAGCTTAAGTAGCTACATTTTCCTGTAGCTTGTAGTGTAGCTTACTACATTTGTTCTGAGAATAGCTTGTAGTGAAGCTACACTACTTGTTTCAAATAACATGGAGTGTATCTTACTACATTTTCCCACACCCTTTTTCGAATTCCGCCCATTTTTAATGGGTAGAAAACCTCTAATATACTGTACATCCCAAAACTTAGTTATAACTTAGTTACATTTTATTATTATGATTATTATTTAGAAAGTGGTACATTAAATTGAGTTATATATTTATTATATATACTGTATGGTAGTGTTGATGTAGCAAGCTAGCTACTTCTCATGTAGCATGTAGCTGCATTTTTTCTGGGGATAGCTTGTAGTGAAGCAACACTATTGTTTTGAGAGTAACAAGTAGTGTAGCTTACTACATTTTCCCAGTAACTTGCCCATCACTGTCCTTCCATTTTAGAGTGGGAAAGATCTGTGTTATTTTAGCATCAGCTATTCTAAAATAGCATAAATACAAGCTCACAGCGAGATGTACATGATATGATATTTTTGTAACAATACTGAGGAAAAATAATAATATATGACATAATTTTAATAAAGTTTGAGAACCACTGATTTGGAAGGCACTTGTAGGCTCGTCCTTTCATGTGTCTTCTTAATGCAAGATTTTGAAACGCATTGGCAATTGTTTGATAATTGGATGAAACAGCTGCTGTACAGATCACACTGATGTAATTGGATTAGGGTACAGATGCATTTGTGTGTCCTCCGCACAATCTGTTGGTGTGTCTGTTACCCATCATCACCGGCGTATGCTTCTACCATGTACTGCAAATTCTACTAAATTAACACGTTACCTCAGGTCAATATGCAACCTCCATGTAAAACACAAATCACTTGGCATCTGTTGCACATGAGCCCCCTGTTGGCTTGGAGGTGACATTGTGTCGTTGTCATTAAGTGCATGAGTGACACGCAATCAAGTGCTTGTCTGCGTGATAAGTGAGGGATGATGTATGGCTGGCGGGTGGTCATGGTTGAAAGATGAATCACTGACAGGTTGATTTATTTATTATAAACAATGACCACTCAGCCATACAATGTCCTGCTTATTATGTGGCTATAATTGATAGAGACAAATTTATAAATTGATCAGAAAGTTAAATCAAAACAATGTATTTTCTTGATTACAGTGTACAAATGTGAACAAATGGACCCCAGTGGGCCCATTTGGTTCCATTTGTACATGTTTTTTTTCTTTCTTTTAGGACGTCTTTTTCCTGAGAGTGTACAGATGTTTGTAACCCAGGTCCTAAAAGAAAAATCATTAACATGCATGAGACACAACTTGATGACGTCATGAAGTTGTGTTTCACCATGTTAATGATTTCAGACCTCCATTTCTAGGAAACACAGAACTTTTTATCATGTGCACACAACATGAATTACATAGTAAAGTGCTGAAAATTGGTGGAATTCCCCTTTAACGAGGAAGTGTCACATGAAGTGTCATGACACTTTCGTGTGAATGAGAATCTCACACTGGAAGTTACATGACTAAGCATGAGTGAATGGAGCAAGCTGGAACAGATTATGAACAAACATTATTGATGAACCACTGAGACCTTTGTCATACTATAAAAGACTATAGAACAGTGGTTTTCAACCTTTTTGTAATGTATAAAGATTTCTTTTGCTTTTGTCCACAATACCATACCAGACTGTATTTCAGAAACAAAACAGGCAAACATACAGTAGATCAAAATGACCATTAATCTTCTACTTCCTCTAGTTGTGTAGACTTACTAATTCAGACGATGATTGTTTTAGCTCTTGAGAGTGTAAACATGAAACCCTCTCAAAGAGTTACATCTGGTTAGTCAACTTTCCATCATTTAGCCTTGAGTGTTCCACCTGGAGTGTTCCACCTGGTACTGCAGTACCTAAACATTGAAGGCAATGTTTAGTTACATGATGTTGTTTGTTGTTTTTTACATGGATGTCCTGCCCAAGCTGCTCCGAGCCTTTGATTAGACCAAGGGTTTTCAACCAGTGGTCCTTGAGAGGGTTCCAGGTGGTCCCCAGGCTAAATGATGGACAGTTGGTTAAACAGGTGTAACTCTTTGGGAGCGTAAAAATGAAACCTGGGCATTTGGTTTCATATTTACACTCTCAAGAGTTAAAATATTCATCATCTGAATTAGCCCAAGTCTACACAACTGTCTTCGTGTTTTGTTTCTGAAATCCAGCCTGGTATTGTGGACAAGAGCAAAAGAAATCTTCAGTTTTGAGCCGGTGGGGCTAAAATGTCATCAAATCGTGGTCTGTGGATCAAATGTGGAATAAATAGTGGGCCCTGGTATCAAAAAGGTTCAAAACCGCTGGAATAAACAGTGGTTTGTTATAGAGTGGATGGGTCTTTTATCCAGATTAGAAATAACACAACGATTGACAAATCAGAATCAAGCAAACAAGCAATCATCCAAGCCATTCATTGAGATTCAGCAAATGGAGATAGTCTGGACACCTGCATACTGTTTTGGTCTAAATACACTGCCTGCTTCCTACTAGACTGAAACCATTACAATCCATATGGACCTTTGTTCACAATTAATTACAAAAGGATGCAACCACACACCTGCCTGCATTATCTGCTTTGGCACATAATTGCATACATGCTTGCATGATCACAAAAGAGAGACGGAATATAAATTAGGACTATATTATCAATCTCAACCATTCACTGCAAAACAAAGGTATCGGTAGCCTGGCATTATTGAAATGTTAGTCACAGCAAACAGCCATGTATAAATTTATTACGTTGTTTGGGTTCTTCGAATTCATATATGCTGGCTGTTGAAAATATAAAATATGCATCTGAATCTGCAAAGTGTCCTGTTTAAATTCACATTTTAAGTTTTTTTTTTTTTTTTTAAATTTCTTCCCACATGTTTTTTTTTTTTTTTTTTTTTTTTTTTTTATTTTTTACATTCTACAAGTTCACACCTATTTCCAACCACAACACTTTTCTGGTTCCTCACTTCTGAACTTTTGCGTTTTGCTGTTTGCCGGCTTCAGTTCTTGCTGCAGCTTTCTCTGAATGCAGATGGGAACCGTAATGTTACACATCAGCTAATCTGGGTCAGTTCAACCAGTGGAACAATAAAACACATTTTTACATTTGGTCATAGTGGTGATTGAAATAGAAAAATGGTTGTAGGCAGAATTATAAGCCAAATCGAATGCAATGCAAAAATCTGCTTTAGCTTGGGTCTTCTATGCATGCGGTGCATGGCAAGACGCCATCTTAAATACATCTATGCAGGTCAAATGATTGTCTTCTGATGTTCCTGGAAAGCCAGAACCTTGGCAAAAATAAGTAATATGCCTTATCAGTGAATAGGACAAATCAATAAATGCAGTACACAAACGTATACAAACATCAATGTTTACTTATCTCTATATAGGAAAAACATCAGGCCAAAGGCCATCATCTTACCTCTGATAAACCCCTGAAGTAAATTGAAATAGGATGTCGTTATCACAGCATCGAGGAGTAGGAATGCACAATGTCCAACCATTCAATCGAATACATTATGCTGAAGAAACGTCCCTTTGCCCTTGCACGTGATATTGGATGTAACATTTCCCAATTGGTGGGGGGGTGGGGAGAAAATGGCAGCATGGCAGCAGGAGAAAATGGCATGGGGGCAGCTTCAGGACTTTTATTAGGCAATTTAGCATCAATAACAACATTAGTTGTTGTTGAAGATGCAACTGGCACGTAGCATGCGTAAAGCTAAAGGTCTGACTCAGAGAGTTTTCTGTTTTCCATGCTGAAATGCTGTTTGTTTAGTGGTTCTGCAACTGTAGTTAGTTAGTAGCAGTTGTAGTGTTTAAAATCATTTTAAATATAGGCACTTTAATTTGAATTATCTTTAATTTGAATTATCTTATTTTGCATGCCATCATGTTTGGTGGGGCAGTCTGGGCATTTAGGGGCAGATCATGACAATGCCTAGATATTTTTAATCATTATGCATCTCTCTCCTTCCATCAGCATGCATTCACAAAAACGCCATTGAGGGAATGAGCAAACTCGAGTGGTTGTTTGTTTTGCCAGCATACAGATGTGCCGTTGGAGAACGTCATGTCCTGCTTTTTTTGCAATTCAATAGATTGTCAGTGCATTGTCAGAAACAGAACTTTTGGTTTAGGACGTATACTACTATGTGCATCAGACCAGTGTAATATTGTGCAGTGCAGTGAGTAAGATTTGGATGGGATGCAATTCTAATACACATCCCCTCTCTCCTTTCATCCACATTGTTGGTGTGCTAGAGTCTATAGTGACCACTTTTGCGGTGTAGAAACGGGATCAGCCTTCCTGTCGAATTTGTGTTTTCTAAATTCCCTGTGATGTTGAAGGTTTCTCCCTACAATTCTGCCTCTGACCTGTATGTAGACAATTCTGCGAGCTGCAGTGGCATTTCTAAGCAATTTGGAGCCCCAGGCAAGATTTTCCCTGGAGCCCCCCTTACCAATGAATCTCATTGGTTTCATGATTATGATGTATATACAGTAGACTGCTCTGTTTGTAATGAAAATGGCGACCCCCACTGGTTTAAATAAAGGACTATAGGTAAACTTACTAGGTGGACAAAATATATCAAAGCATAGAAATGAACTATTTTTAAACTAAAGAACATATTATGTGTTCTAAATTCTAGTTATAGAGGGCAAGTATAATGTATTTATCCATATGTTGCTTATTAGTCTGGGATCCTTTTAAAGCCCCGCCCCTCATGGCACCCCAGGCAACTGCCTAGCCTGCCTAATGGCACAAACGCCCCTGGTGAGCTGCAAGCATTGCATTGGGGTCTTGGTACCCCCATGTGCACTTTAGAGTCCCCCTCCAAGTTTAATTCAAACTGCCCTGTCATGACCAGACAAATATAAGTCTTAATGCCTGCCTTCACTTATCATAGTCTGTGTCAAAGTGTCACATATTCAGACCTTTTTTCACAACCACAGCCTGGAGTTCAGTTCAAACATCAACCGCTGGAAAGCTGGAAAGAAATCTGGGGGAAAAAAGGCATTTATTTGCTTGCCAACCATGACAGCTGAATGGACAGTACAGAAAACCGTGGAGTGGTCAGATTAAAGCTAATCACCTAACATTCCGGAGACTTTAAGACCAACACCCACAAACACACAGAGCCACACTCACAAAGAGGAATCCGCCATGCGGCTGATTGCGAGGTGACATTTTCCATTGAGTATAATTTCCTGTTCTGTTAACTTCATTCCATCCCCGAATTCATGGAAGCAGACAGAAGCCATTAAAGAGCAGGGCACTGGGGCTGAAAGCTCACATTAAGACCCACAGATTAGAGAAAATGGACTAACAATCAAGGGCTCCTAATCCATTTTGTGAGACGTCAAAGGGTTAGCTTGCTTATCTCCTCTTTGGATAGGCCGGCAACCTTCGGAGATTGGATGGTGAGTGTGTGTGCAACTGTGCATTCGCTCACATGCGCCCTTGTGTGCATCCATGCATTCCTTGTGTGTGTGTGACAGGGCCGGATCTAGAGGGAGGGAGGGGTGGGCAGACCCCACCCAAACGTGCATCCTGCCCACCCAATGAAACCCAATGATCAGTGGTTTTCAACCAGTGGTCCTTGAGAGAGTTCTAGGTGGTCCCCAGCTAAATGGTGGAAACGTTGGTTAACCATAATATGGTTAACCAACTTTCCAAATGGACCCGCAAGGGTCCATTTGGTTTCATTTTTACACTCTCAAGAGTTAAAATATTCATCATGTGAATTAGCCCAAGTCTACACAACTAGAGAATGTAGAAGATTAATGGACATTTTGATCTGTATGTTTGACTGTTTTGTTTCCCAAATCCAGCCTGGTATTGTGGACAAAAGCAAAAGAAATCTTTAGTTTTGGGATCTGTGGGGCTGAAAATGTCCTCAAATTGTGGTCCGTGGCTCAAACGCAGAATAAATAATGGGCCCTGGTGTCAAAGTCAAAAAGGTTGAAAACCAGAGTTGCCCACCCTATTAAATCCGGCCCTGGTGTGTGCGTGTGTGTGTGCGTGTGTGTCTGTTACAATGTGTCCCTGAATTGTCAAGACAAGGTACCCAAATGTAACATGTGACCTTTTTATGCAAGCACCAAATCTGATTGATATGGAGGCTGGTGGTAAGAGAGCCAAAACAATTGCGGTTGTAGTTCACTTCCCTCTCTTCCCTCACCTCCACTCTCTTCTCTATTGATCTCTTTCTTGACGCTGTCTGTCCACCATCTTTCCCTTCTTTCCCAATCCTTAGCCCTTGTTTCCTCTCCACTCTCCGCCGCAGACCTTTCTTCTCAACCCATCCCAACACCTATTATGTTTTTTCCCTTAGCATCTCTCTCTCTCTCTCTCTGTCTCTCTAGCTGTCTGACTGACA
Source organism: Benthosema pterotum (assembly GCA_039105355.1). NCBI lineage: Eukaryota > Metazoa > Chordata > Actinopteri > Myctophiformes > Myctophidae > Benthosema > Benthosema pterotum. The sequence goes on from CM076974.1 coordinate 37,458,909, forward strand.
GCACAGACATGCAGAGGTAAATTGGGATGTAGTAGCCATGACAGGTCTTTTGTATTGATTTGCTCATCTTCCTCATCCATCACACTATCCACATGCGCGCGCACACACACACACACACACGCGCACGCACGCACGCACGCACGCACGCACGCACACGCACACACGCACGCACGCACGCATGCACCCACACAACCGTAGCAGAAATTCGCAGGGCCCACCGTGGGTCCATCCAGGGCCCTGAGTCTAGTAAACTAATCACATTACCTTGATGGAGTGTTCCAGAGAGCCCCACAAGGCCGCATGCAGCACTGGGGAGAAACACAGGGAGAATATACCTTATGTGTCTGTCAGTACCTTGGCTACGGCTGAACCAATAAACATGATGAATAGGCATGAGGACATTTTCGCCACAGAACTGAACAATAGAGATGTACGTCCATGCCCACCTTCCTCTTCTCGTTATTGGCCGTTGTTTCCGTTATTGTTGTACTTGTGTCGTTTTTCATCTGGCTTTCACCACTTCTCCCGCCTCTTCCTCTTAAATAAGGCTGCCAACTCAGGGCTAAACATGACAAAGCTGGATAGGTCTGGGTTTAGTAGGGAATTTATGAATTGGTCCTAATAGAGAAGGCTTTTGGCTAAGCATTACACTGGGGCCACATTCCTCCTTTGTGAATGTACATGAGCAGAAATGAAGCTTTTGTATTTGTATTTCCACTCCAAACAACCTTAAAGGAGAATTCCACACCAAAACGCATTGGTCACATTGGTGAAATGTAGAAAAAGGGCATGTATGACAAAAATCAAGTGCAATATATATGATGTCACAGCGATCAAGGTAGACTAAGTTTGTAGAATGTGGTAGAATGTGTTTAGGTGTGGAATTCTCCTTTAATAGTGTTGCCGATATGTACAATAGTATGTGGATGAACCTGTTCTTTCTACATACAGTATATGCTGTTGTTCACGATTCCATGTTGTGCATTATTTGTTACATCTTGTGTACATAATACTTTACATAAGGGTAAAACATATATTTTTGTTTGGCTTCCTTCAAACAACACAGCAGCAAGTTCAGTATAATATATCAGCAAACAGCAAAAACACAGCAAACAAAAGTATAGAATATTGATCGCGAATAAAAATGAGGAAACAAGAAATAAAAAAAGACAAGCATGTGCTGTACAACATGTGCATGTTTTCCTTTTAGCAAATATAGGTGATGTATATGTATTAGGGCTGTTGAATGATTAAAAATTTTAATCAAATTAATCACAGCTTCAAAATTAATTTAATCATGATTAATCACCATTCGAACTATGTCCAAAATATGCATGTTTTTAAAAAAGAAACCGAATCTGTGAAAAAAATAACCATTTATCTTTAAAATATGTATCAAAATACGAGATCTACAAGCCCTCAATGCTTGTAGATCCTCCAGCTATACTCTAGTTCTGGTTACAGGGAGACACACAGGATATACGTCTCTGTAAAACCGTGCTCTACACATTTCGTTGAATGAGAAAATGCTCAGTGGGTTGAGTCAGTGTGCACATGAGTTAATTGCGTTAAAATTTTTAATCAGATTAATCAGCAGAATTAATTTAATCCCATTAATTAACTATTTTCAACAGCCTTAATATGTATACATATTTTCTTTTTCCACAGCATTCCATGCTCCATAACATCATTGATTGATTCCTTATCATTGCAAAGGTGATATATAATGCAGCTTCCAAAACATCCCCACAGAGCTGGTACAGTAGAACTTGTTTTGAAAGTTCCAGCTGGCATGTGGCCATGTCCTTGAGCAAGGCATCAAAACGCTATAAATGAGGTTGTTTCTTACCTCACGATGCGATATCGACATTCAGGGTGCCGATTTGATTTATATTGCGATTCTTAACAGTTTCACCTACATTTGTGTGGTTTCTGTATTTTTGCAAAATGGTTTTCATCACCATTTCTGTGTTACCTGTATTTTAATGTTTAATAGTGTTTAATTTGCCAATTATTTAATGTTACGGTTAAAATCCATTCGTCGTAGGGTTAATTTTGACTGGCTGTGATGATGAAAGCGGAAATTGAGCTGATGACGTCAGACTTCTGAGAAAAAAATAAATAAAAATAAAATAACTGAACGAATTAAAATTCTACAGCCAGGAACTTTGGTTAAAGTAATCCAATCTATAAGTGACAACAGCGACAACATGCGAGGACAGTAAACAATAGCCTCTACACTCAGGCTTTCATTTTCATCTGCCTTGTGCGAAAACGGAAAGCCTGGACTAACTTGTTAGTGGCCTTGAGGGGGGAGTCAACCTTCCGGGGTGGGCGTCGCTCTAAATGATGTGACGTAGAACAGCAGTGGACGGGGCGGGAGGGGCCGGGGATGACGACACGTTCGTGAGGATCTTCCGTGTGGATCCCACGGCACCCCGCCCCCCCAAGGCCAAAATCATTTCGGGTTAGGCCAGGCTCAGTAAACAATAACCCGTCTTTGCCACATCAGCTAGAACCCTTTTTTTTTTTTTTTTTTTTTTTTTTCGTTTTCTCTAGCTGTTGTGTAGAAATGGCTATGCTACAGTACAGGCGCGTAGCGTGCGTCGGACATCAGCCTCGGCCAGTAGAACCCCCCCCCCCCCCCCGCATAGCGGCGGACATCTAAACCGGGCGATAGATAAAGCCGTTGTTACTTTCTAATAAGTAATGCAAGAAAGAGAAGCGTGAATGAAACGTCAATAAATACACAGTGCAAGTATATTTGTATATATGTATAAGTAGGCTATATGTATTTTCGTTTATTCTCAAAATTTGTATTTACAAATACCTTTCATCCCCAGCCTCTCAAGGCAAGTAGGCTACAAAAGGTTTTAGGCTACTGGAAATAGATGGGCGCATGGGCCATTAACACCTATTGTTTTGGGGGGCCAACTTTGCCACCTCCAGTCACCAGGACCAGTTAAACAGGTTTTGACCCATTTGATAACAATAGCCTGGATGAATAGCGGGGCGTCAAGCCGTCTAACACCCCCAACACTAAGCTACTCATGGTGTCTGTCTGTCTGTTCCCCTGAATTCTCGGCCCCAGTGTACTGTACCTCAGCCTGGGCCAGCAAAATAATTCGGGGCCATGGCTCCAATGGCCCCAATGACGCTACGCCTCTGCTACAGTATGATAATATAAGTTCATGTGCTGGTTTGAGCAAATAAGTGTTCACATATCTCAAAACCAGCCATCTGCAAACATAATATAATGTTTTCAATGAATTAGACCACATTCGTACAATAGACCTTTAGGTAAGCCCCCCCTACCTATCACTAAGCTGTGATTGGACCATAGCAGTTTGCGGAGGGGCTTACTGAACGGTCTATTGAGTACAGTTGTAGTCCTTTCCAGGTATGTGACTGACATACACATGTCAGTCACATGTACTGCTCTCCATCACCATCATTCCATGTTGACTGCAGGCTGCCGTTGTGTATGCTTTGTTTCATGTCCTTGAAACACAGTACAGTACATTCATGCCCCCAACCCAGCAGCACACTGTGCACTATATGTGGTATTAGTGGTATAGTTGATGTAGCTTATTTCAGTCCTTGCTATGCCATTGCTATACACCAGGGGTTTACAACTATTTATTCAGCATTTGAGCCACAGACCATCATTTGAGGATTTTTTAGCTCCACAGGCCCCAAAAACTAAAGATTTATTTTGCTTTTGTCCACAATACCAGGCTGGATTTCAGTGGGGGGGTAAAAAAAAGAAAAAAATAAAAAATAAATAAATAAATAAAACAGTCAAACATACAGATCAAAATAACCATTAATCTTCTATATTCTCTAGTTGTGTAGACTCTGGGCTAATTCACATGATGAATGTTTTAACTCTTTTCGTTTTAACTCCTAGAGTCCCTCTCAGGGACCACTGGTTGAAAACCCCTGCTATACACTGGAACACTTGTTTTTGCTTGTTTTGTACACTGGAAATGCTGTGGGATCAAAAGTACTCCTTGACATGTACTGGAGTGAAAGTATCCACAAAGAAATAATACTCATGTAAAGAATAAATAAGTATAAATACTCAAATTACTTAAAGTAGTGAACAACTATCGTGCTGATTTAAAGAGAGAGAGAGAAGATAAGGCTGAACAAAGAGAAGGGGAGATAAAGGAAAGCAGAGCGACGAAAACAAAAATGGAAACACGCAGCGTCCATCTCATCCCATCTGATGTCTTTACTGCAAAGCCAATCTGAGATACAAGACATTTCTGGAAATTGGTTATTGGCTTACAAAAAATAATGCTGGATTTCTCTTCTAAATCCAGCATTAGCTGGAAGTTCTTTGTTGGGCTGTCCAACAAGAATACATTTGAATTAAGTCCTTTATAGAGTGTGAATTAATGTGATAAATCTTTTTTTGTATCCGTTCCTGTTTCTGGTTAGAAGTGGAATACAATAGTTATGACGCTCAAGATCATGTGTTGTAGACAGTCTACAGTAAATGTAATGACTTTTGGTTTTGCATCGTGTAGAGCAGTGTTTTTTTTTTCAGGGGTCCCGGAGAGGAGAGAGGATTCCGGGTGGTCCCCAGGCTAAATGATGGAAAGTTGTTTAACCAGGTGTAACTCTTTGAGTGCGTAAACATGAAACCAAATGGACCCTTGCGGGTCCATTTGGTTTCATGTTTACACTCTCAAGAGTTAAAATATTCATCATGTGAAGTCTACACAACTAGAGAATGTAGAAAATGAAGAGAAAAGGTGATTTTGATCTGTAGGTTTGACTGTTTTGTTTCCCAAATCCAGCCTGGAATTGTGGACAAAAGCAAAAGAAATCTTTAGTTTTGGGTTCTGTGTGGCTAAAATGTCCTCAAGTGGTGGTCTGTGGCTCAAATTCTGAATAACTAGTGGGCCCTAGCATCAAAAAGGTTGAAAACCACTGATGTAGAGCAGTGTTTTCCACAGAGACAGTGAAATAATTTCCAGCCGCCTCGTCCGTTGGTCGAGGCTGGAAATCAGTTGTGACTGTTGGGCCGCGACCGTTACTAACGGTCAGCCTTTTTACTAGCGGTCGTTGGGCCAACAGCCGAAACTGTTCTTCACCAGTCACTACTAAACATAACCCTAACCCCTAACCCTAAACATAATCTCAGTAAAAAGTTATCCTGAACCTAACCTTAACCCCCGACCATTGGCCCAACGGTTACTACCGTCGGCCGTTGGAGCAACGGTTGGGGTTCTTTGCGGTCGCCAACACGACTGCTATAATTCCACTTCTAGCTTGCTAAAGTGTTGAAGTGTTAAAACATGACTACCAATACTTTAAAGGAAACAGATTTGTAAACAGATTTGTTTAAAAACAGAATCTCCACCTCACCTCCACTCTATTGGCTCATTATGGAAACTGCTGGAGACTGCTGTGCTGTGATTGGCTAAAACGCTGCCTCACCCCCCCCCCCCCCCCCCCCCCCCCCCCCCCCCCCCTTTATTTTTTTTTTTTTATTTTGGCAGTTGCCTCTATTACCTTTAACTAAGTAGAAAACAATACTTGCCATACTGCTGTTTTATTTTGAAACTAATGTTTTCTATATTTTTTGGGGCATGCAGGAGAACACATTATCTCCATCTCAGCCTTCTGCCTGCCCGAGATAATTACTGGACTTCAAGATCAGCCTAGTCATTTAAATGTTTATTAACCTTAGGGGCAGCAAACTAAAGGTCCAATCTATCATTGCTGTACAGAACCACATTGTCTTCTCCACTCAGTGTTTTCATTTTGTGCATTGTCATATCAGCTGAAAGGGGCAGTGTGCAAAACATGCCACTGAATTGAAAACCAAGACAAAAATATTATTACAATATAACAAAAATAAACAAAAATATTTATTACCTAATTCAGCAATTAAGCCAATTTATTCAGAGCACCATTTGATGACATTTTAGCTCAACAAACCCCAACCCAAAACTAACTAGATTTATTTTGCTTTTGTCCACAATTCCAGGCTGGATTTCGGAGAAAACAAAACTGTCAAGCATGCAGATAAAAATGACAATTAATCTCCTACATTCTCTAGTTGTATAGACTTGGGCTAATTCAGATGGTGAATATTTTAACTCTTGAGAGTGTAAACATGTAGCCAGTCAGCAAAGGGACAGTGATTGCTGTAGGCATGTTGCACACTTGTTCCTCCTTATGCCCATGAACTGCTCCATAAAACAGTTGTGTGTGCGTGTGTGCGTGTGCGTGTGTCCGTGTGTGTCCGTGTCCGTGTGTGTGTGTGTGTGTGTGTGTGTGTGTGTGTGTGTGTGTGTGTGTGTGTGTGTGTGTGTGCACCTGGATATTGTATCGTGGCACTGGCCAAAGCCAAATGTTTTTATAGCCATTGCACTAGGGCTAGGCTACAGTACATGGCTCGCAAAAAGCTGCATGTCCGGCGAATTTGAAAGAGAGAGAGAGACAGAGAGAGAGAGAGACAGAGAGGGAGAGGCTGTTGTATTTGCACTCGAGTAAATTTGAGTTGCATCTACATTTCCAATATCTCGCATTAGAGTCTGACATACATCTGGCATATCACAGCACTGCCACTCCGTTGAGACAGGCAGACTGAGAGAGAGAGAGAGACGCAGGTAGACATGCAGTGTGTCAATGACACACTGCAGTGTGGTGCAAGTACATATTTTATTTACAAAGATGAAAACAAGCCACAAACATAAACATGTACACACGGTTGCACCCGCGCACGCACGCACACACACACACACACACACACACACACACACACACACACACACACACACACACACACACACACACACACACACACACACACACACACAGGTGAAAACACTATCTCTCGACCTACAGTCGACTAGCTGTGATAATGAAAAATGTCAACCATGCCTTTAGTATAAGTGAAAATGTCTCTGCTTTATAAAACTGGGGTATCTGGAGAGTGCATGTGAAGATTGAAGGGAAAAAACACATCTGTGGATAACTCTCCCAGATGTCATGCTGACATTTAGTCAATATGCAGAAACCGTAAATATGTCCATGTAATGAGCGACGTGCTGAGCATATTAATGCACCATGATATTCATATAGTCTTCTCCCATTATGTGATCATATAGGCTACTGCGCACGCACACACACACACACACACACACACACACACACACACACACACACACACACACACACACACACACACACACACACACACACACACACACACACACACACACACCAGGGGCGTTTTTGCCATTTGGCAGACTAGGCAGTTGCCTGGGGCACCTTGAGGCCTCCCCTCACGGAGGGCACCGGGGGAACCACTTGACATGCTTTAAAAGGATCCATGGCTAATAAGCCTCATATGGATAAATACATTATACTTGTCCTCTATAACTAGAATTGAGCGTTTCAAACACATATAATATGTTCTTTAGTTTAAAAAACGTCATTGGTATGACGTCCCAGGAGATTTTCCCTGGAGCCCTGGAGGAAGATCTTGCCTAGGGCTCCAAATTGCTTAGAAACAACACACACACACACACACACACACACACACACACACACACACACACACACACACACACACACACACACACACACACACACACACACACACACACACACACACACACACACACACACACACACACACACACACAGCTATTGTATATTACGCATGCATATCTTTCAGCTGTATCTCTACCACATACTGTACGCCATGTAGTTTTCAGCTGTTTCTATTAGTGGGGTCCCACGACACACCGTCATTTACAACTCTTGTAAAAGTTTGTCTTTCACTTCTAATTTGTAGATGATGACCTATAGAAAAATTTTAGTTCGAGTGGCCCATCTGCAGATGAAAAAAATATGCATTTTTTGCCCAATTTCAAAATTGGCCAAAATCGGATTTTTGTTTTTCTTAAAAGTCTTTATTTTCTCACAATTGCTGTTTTTTCTTTGTTTTCTTTTACTATGTCAAGTCAATACTAACCCAGGAATTAACTGGATTTCAAATATTAATGTTTGGAATATGATATGGAAAAAATGGACGCCCATGTACATCAAATTACTTCAAAGGGCACCTAATTTAAATTCTGTTGAACCTAGAAGGATGAAGTTAGTGCCTACCTATATTATCATGAATGAGTAATGGTATGAATTGTAAATAAATAGAAACAATACAGTATTGGGGGGATTAAAGTTAGACATACCCACTCATAGCCCAGACTCTATGTGTGAGAATTGTGCACTTTTCAATGAAAGCATGACATTTGGCACAAAGTTAAAGCCTGCCATAAGGAATTGTTTTGGCTATGGGTCTGTGATGACAGCTATGGTGGCCACCATCTGCTGTTATCTTACCAATTCAGCTTCTACAACATAAAATTTTGATTCTGATGACAAAACGTTTTCAAGGATTATGATTTTTTTATATATATATATATAAAATGCTAGATAATAGTCAAATCATCAAAATGTGTAATATTGATGTATTGATGTAGGCAGTAAATTCATGTCTTCTACCCTATATGTGAAAATCAGCCATGAATTCCCATGAAATCAGCTGACATACTCTACTCACTACTCAGTACTCACTCCAACTCAAACCAGCTCTACCCGATTGACCAGTACCCAGTGAGGTCAGAACACCAGTCTCTGTACTTCTAACCAGATCCCCATCCAGATCCAACACCAGTCTGTGTACTTCTAGCCAGATCCCCATCCAGATCCAACACCAGTCTGTGTACTTCTAGCCAGATCCCCATCCAGATCCAACACCAGTCTGTGTGTACTTCTAACCAGATCCCCATCCAGATCCAACACCAGTCTGTGTATTTCTAGCCAGATCCCCATCCAGATCCAACACCAGTCTGTGTACTTCTAGCCAGATCCCCATCCAGATCCAACACCAGTCTGTGTACTTCTAGCCAGATCCCCATCCAGATCCAACACCAGTCTGTGTACTTCTAGCCAGATCCCCATCCAGATCCAACACCAGTCTGTGTACTTCTAGCCAGATCCCCATCCAGATCCAACACCAGTCTGTGTACTTCTAGCCAGATCCCCATCCAGATCCAACACCAGTCTGTGTACTTCTAGCCAGATCCCCATCCAGATCCAACACCAGTCTGTGTACTTCTAGCCAGATCCAACACCAGTCTGTGTACTTCTAGCCAGATCCCCATCCAGATCCAACACCAGTCTGTGTACTTCTAGCCAGATCCCCATCCAGATCCAACACCAGTCTGTGTACTTCTAACCAGATCCCCATCCAGATCCAACACCAGTCTGTGTATTTCTAGCCAGACCCCCATCCAGATCCAACACCAGTCTGTGTACTTCTAGCCAGATCCCCATCCAGATCCAACACCAGTCTGTGTACTTCTAGCCAGATCCAACACCAGTCTGTGTACTTCTAGCCAGATCCCCATCCAGATCCAACACCAGTCTGTGTACTTCTAGCCAGATCCCCATCCAGATCCAACACCAGTCTGTGTACTTCTAACCAGATCCCCACCCAGATCAGTCTGGGTACTTCTAGCCAGATGCCCATCCAGATCCAACACCAGTCTGTGTACTTCTAGCCAGATCCCCATCCAGATCCAACACCAGTCTGTGTACTTCTAACCAGATCCCCACCCAGATCAGTCTGGGTACTTCTAGCCAGATCCCCACCCAGATCCATACAGTAAAAGCTGTCTTGTGAAACCACTGCTGAAGTTCTGTACCTTCACACACAAGCTAGTTGACAGGAAAATGGTCATAGTCAAAGTAGTTACATATTGCACCATGGTGACCATTCTTTTCGACTCTCATGTCCTTCTTGAAGATGGTTCGGAATGCATAATGCTTCTCCCCATGAAGACTCAACAGAACACCTGAAGATCTGCCCTCATAACTATCAGGCAGGATGTGCATACACTGGAGTGGCCTTAGTGTCATTCTCATTGTCCCTATCATGTCAATTGAAGGAGCCTTCACCTCATGACACCTGGTGCTGGAGAGCAACTGTCTCCTCTATATACTGTAGCCTCCAAAGCAAATGCAGACACTTTGCGAGACTGCCACAGTTTGAAAGGGTCAAGCCCCTAATCCTGATTGCGGCAGTCAACCCCACCTAATCACACAAACTGGGGCGGCCAGATGAGCCAGCAGCCATCTGCACAATTCTGGGTTGGACCTTGCAGGGCTGAGCTAGAGACTTTGAAAGAAACCTTCAGCAAAGACAATGGCATTGACATAGTTGACATAGCCCCAGAACACTGAGGCCAGTGAGGAGAAACTCTGGCTGGAAGCCCTCACCCCACCTCATCCTTTAGACCTCGTCCTTGAAAACGTAGGATTAGTTACCAGAATCAGGATCAGAGAATTACTGTTAAAATATCAGCAGGTGGTGGCCATTATGAGAAATATCTACCATGGTCACAGGACAAATGTAAATAGTACCACTGAATTCCTCATCATTGACAATTGGGACTATTTACTAGAATTAAGATTTTAGAAAATAGCTGTCAGGATTACCAAGGGACAAATCTGTGATGGTGCCATAGCCAACAATGCTCCTAATGACATGCTCCAACTGTGTTCCAAAATTCATGCTATTATCATCAAAATACTGCACATAGAGGCTGGACTACGTGCTATTTTTGTGGATATACACCAGTTTGTGGGGGTGGGGAGCGGGGGGGGGGGGGGGGGGGGGTAATATGGTCTAAATGACTAAATACTACTTCTGAATGTGAATTCATACATATGTCATATGTTCAGATTGGATAAGTTATGACAGTCATATATCATATTTTGGAAGGCCCCCTAATAATCTTTATCTGCGTGCTGGCCACTCTAACCAAAATGGTTCTGTAGACCTCACCTAGAATTTAGTACTGAAAGTTAAACTTTTAAATTTGTAAACGACAACTAAATTTAACATGGAGATGGAAACTCACTTCGCTCTTAGCTAATTTTAGCTTGTTTTGCTTGCTATTTTTGTGGATATACACCAATAATGGATGAAAAAATATATTTTATTATATATTAGGTTTAGGTAGCAAATGCTACTCCTGATTGTGAATTCATAGATATCCCATATGTACAGATTGAACAATTTGATCAATAGTTACAACAGTTTACATGTTTTGATAGGGTTGGCACCTTGTTACGCCCCCTACAGGCCAATTATGTCATTTGTGCGCGGCCACTCGAACCAAAATGGTTCTATAGACCCTCACCAACAAATTAGGACTGAAAGTGAAACTTTTACAAGAGTTGTAAATGACATCTACATTTAACATGGAGACGAAACCCCACTCTATGGGCTTCTAAAGCTAGAATAACAGCACACATTGACACTATAACCCCAGTATGAATACTGTCTGTTAAATCGCCTGATTCAGTCACATCTTTGCACATACAGGCACAGTACACATTTGCCATTCATTGGTCCTCTCTACTTTCTACTGTATAATCAAATCAAAAAGGCATATATTATGTAGAGGATGATGTGTTATGATCAACAGAGCATGGCAGGTGTACAAGCTACTTATGCACATGGCTCATATCTAAAGTTCTCCTACATATACATTGTAGACAAAGCATGGATGGATAATGTGTGCCGTATTTATGTTTGAAATAACAAGATCAATCTGGCAACAATCTATCATTCACACTAGATAAAGTGTATAAAGTGGTGCTGATGAGATGTTCTTCTTGCATACTACACCAAGATGTCTGTCTTGTCTGTATGTGAATTTTTAATATTACCAATCTGAGCACTTAACTCCTTAACAGATTTACCACGACTTTTGGAGTGATTGATTATTCTGCTGTCTGCTTATCACGGCAATAGTCGTTTTAGGCTTTGTTTTGTTAACAAGCTCATTAACTCACTGCACACACCACCTCATGAAGTCCTTTTTAGTGGTGAATGCACTACAAAACCCAGAAAACACCTCATGCACTTTACAACTATAATTGATAAATTATAATTGACAAATGATAAATGGTATAATTTATTGTATTCTATGTATTGTATTGTATCTCTGAATGAGCCATGGAAACAGTGAGATGTGAAATACAGGCTGCCTTTTCATTTGCACAAATTCACAACAGAGGATTTTCTATAAATGGGAGCAAGCTTAGCTTTTCTGCCAAAGATCTGCCACATCATGCTTCATTTGGTCCAAAAACATTTTCACCCATTTTTTGTTCAAGAAAGGTAATCATTGAATTGTTCAATGCTTTTACTCAGTGCTTGCATGGGGCTGGTAGTCCCCATGTGACATACCGGTACATGTGTGTTGTCTTCTGCATTATGGTAAAATATTTGATTGTTTTCCACATTTCAGCCAGTGGGAACATTCACATGTTGAACAACCGATGTCCCAGAATGGAGGCTGGTGAAACTCTACGGTGTCATGTTTGTCCGCTTAGATGTATAATTAACCAAGTAATCCCTGTCACTTCTGCCCTGAGGGTGAATACATCATTTCCACCTAAAGGGAAATTCACAGGGCTGAGTGAACATACAGTAGGGCCTAAAAAGGGGATCAAGAAATGTATAAAGGACCTTTGTGCTTGGGGAATAGAGATGTGGGGTAATAGGGTTCAAATAGGTGAATTGCACTGAGAGAACAATGGGTCTGGCTGAGGGAACACAGAATTAACCTCTTCCAGAAGGTGTCACAATATAATTATCCAGCGTGTGTTACTGTAAAGTAGATAACTAATAGAACTAATACTTAGTCACCCCTATAGTACCCTCATACCTCTCCATCCATTGAATAACTTTAGCTCTGCAGTTTAATAGAATTACAGTCTAAAACCACACCTGTCCCAGACTTCTAATACCAACGGGTAGCAGTGGCTCAGGGGTAGTAGAGTCACCGACTGGTAACAGCAAGGCTGCTGGTTCAAACCCAGGCTCCCCCAGGGTCAATGTCGAAGTGTCCTTGAGCAAGACACTGAACCCCTAATTGCTCCTGATGTGCTGGTTGTGCCTTACATGGTTTCCACTGCCATAAGTGTGTTAATGGGTGAATGTGATGCACAATCTATGTAAAGTGCCTTGGATAAAGCAGCTATATACGGTAAATGCACCAACCCAGAAGGTGATGGTGAAAGCAGTTACGGTAGATCTTCTTCTGTTTGTAGAAGACTTCCTTCTTGCATGGATTAAATACTGTATGTGGTTAGAATGTGCATACGGTAGTTATAGTTATTTAAGAAAAGTCATTTGAAATAGTGATTGTGACAGTGCGTTTTGCTGCTGCGTGTGCATCTAGTGTCTGTTTAAGCAAGTTTGATAAAGCAAGAGCTACCAGCTATAGTTGTTTACTGAGATAAATGAGAGGTCAATAAGCTCAGATTTTAAGTGATTTGTTTACAGAAAATAAATAGTGGCATCTATCAACTTGCCAATGCACAAAGAGTGTTCGCAATGAGCGGTGTGTGTGTGTGTGTGTGTGTGTGTGTGTGTGTGTGTGTGTGTGTGTGTGTGTGTGTGTGTGTGTGTGTGTGTGTGTGTGTGTGTGTGTGTGTGTGTGTGTGTGTGTGTGTGTGTGTGTGTGTGTGTGTGTGTGTGTGTGTGTGTGTGTGTGTGTGGGAGACGGCCAAGAAAAGCACAAGGGAGAGGTTGTATTGAGTGAATGAGACTGTCAGTTTGTGAAGAGGGTGTAAATGACATTGTGTGTGCGTGCGGGCGCTTGTGCGTGCATGATGCGTGTGCATGTGCTTGCATTTGTGCGTCTGTACGTACACCGTTGCACTTGCTCGTGTGTAATGCATGCCTGTGTGTGTGTGTGTGTGTGTGTGTGTGTGTGTGTGTGTGTGTGTGTGTGTGTGTGTGTGTGTGTGTGTGTGTGTGTGTGTGTGTGTGTGCGTGGGTGTGTATGTGTGTGTGTGTGTGTGTGTGTGTGTGTGTGTGTGTGTGTGTGTGTGTGATCGCAAAAAAGAGCTAGAAAACGATAGACAGGCAGTAAGAGACAAAGTGAAAGAGTTTATACTGCGGTACACAAACCCTCTCCCTCTCCTCCGCGCAGACACATGCCTGACAGAAGTAAAATAGGGCAGCTGCTCCTGAAGGCACATAAACAAAACAAAATCCCTGCAAAAAAGCCACAGCATTGTAACTAGGACTACACTGGATTTCCTTCAGGGAGTAAGTAGCCATTTGCCCTTCAATGTCGCATTTTAAGTGCATAATCAAGTCCAGAGTAATTGAATACGTGGCCGGCATGCCAACTTATGCCCGAACGAGGGAGGGAGGAGTCGGAGAGGAAAGATGTGCATGTAGACGCTACTCGAAATATGACAGAGCAGAGCGGAGAAACCAATGGTGACTGTGAGGCTGTTCCAGAGAGGATGCAATCAAGAGGGAAAACAGAAGTGAATGGTATAAAGGTGCATTTAAATAGGGCATTTGAATGGTTTTCAACCTTTTTCATACGAGGGCCCACTATTTATTCAGAACTTGAGCCATGGATCACCATTTGATGATATTTTACTCCAAAACTAAGGATTTCTGTTGCTTTTGTCAACAATTCCAGAATGCATTTCGGATAAAACAAAACAGGCAAACATGCAGATCAAAATGACTATTAATCTTACACTACATTCTCTAGTTGTGTAGACTTGGGCTAATTCAGATGAGTGATTTTAACTCTTGAGAGTGTAAACATGAAACCAAATGGAACCACAAGGGTCCATTTGGTTTTATTTTTTAAACTCTCAAAGAGTTACATCTGGTTAACCAACTTTCCATCCTAGGGACCACCTGGAATCCTCTCAAGGACCACTGGTGGTCCCCGGAACACCTCTTGAAAACCCCTGATATAGGGCCTCTATTACATAGTGCATTCCATTCACCCATCCACACACAAATTCATACACCGGCGGGCGCGACAGAAGCCATGCGAGGCACAACAGGCACATCGGGAGCAACTTCAGTGTCTTGCCCAACGACAGGAGGAGCCAGGATTCGAACTGGCGATCTACGGATCATTGTGGTGACCTGCCCTACCTCCTAAGCCACAGTGGCGGGAGGGCAGAAATGAAGGAAAGAGCAGGAGGAAATATGTTGGGGTGAGGTGGGGAGGGGGGCATGTATGCAGGTAAGCCGATAGAAAATGCTGCCCCCTATCTTTGGCTTTATTTTTGAGTCGTGCGAAGCACTACTCCATTAAATGCTCAGATCTCTATGTTGTGTGTGTGTGTGTGTGTGTGTGTGTGTGTGTGTGTGTGTGTGTGTGTGTGTGTGTGTGTGTGTGTGTGTGTGTGTGTGTGTGTGTGTGTGTGTGTGTGCGTGTGTGCGTGTTCTAGCGCCGTTACCCTGGCAACGGAGCATGAATATGCATGACATTGGCGCCCCCTGCAGTCTACTACAGGCATGAGGATATGAACGAGACAGCGTTCACTATCAGTCAGTAAAACAACAGTATTCAGTATATCACACAGACAACCAGCAACAGTATTTAAATAAATCACACCCATGTGAAGTGAGTGGTGCAACTCCACAGGAACATAGGTTACAATTCATTTAAAAAGTTCATATTTTTGGACACAAACGTGGACACATCACACACACAGCATTGTATCATTAACCCAATGTTGGACTAACCTCTGACTAAGAACAGGCTTGTGGACCCTCGCACGGAGCAGCACGACTCACTTCACACGGGTGTGATTATTTCTTGATAATTAAGACAGGCAGTAAGGGGAATAGATTCGATCCCAGCCATGATGGCAGTGTGTGCCACCGTCTATGCATGCACCAATGTGCCAATGTCCATATACAGTACATGCTTGTTTGCATAGGTGAGATCATGTGCACGCACACATGCAAAACACACAGAGTAACACTCCCAGCAAGAAAAAAAGACGACATTACTAATGCTGAGTATGTGTGTTTGTGCGCAAGTGTCTCAGTGCGATTGTGAGTGTGACACTATCCTCTTAAGACAGGCTCACAGAGCCGATTACATAGGCCTAGGTAATTATCAGGGGGGCAAGTGTAAAACTACTCTCATAGAGAGAGAGTGTGACTGATTGATTGGAAGGAATGTGGGAGAGAGTTTTCTCAGACTTTAAAAAGTCGTGTTCTGTCAAAACCGTGCTGTTTGGACATTTTATTTATTTATTCTATCTCCTCCCGGGGCATCCGAGGAAACTCTTTCTTTAACCCTCCCCGTCTCCCCCGTGGAGACGGGGCAGATAAAGCCGCTGCCCACCCCCCCTCCCACCCCCAGGCAGGGAGAGAAAACACCTGATTCATGTCACAACACAGAGACTCAACACAAACCGTAGCCTACAGTGGCTATACCTCCATCCTCCTCCACTCCCTCCTCTAGGGGCTTTGTGTAAACAACAGGGGTGTTTTTGCCATTAGGCAGACTAGGCCGTTGCCTGGGGTTGGGGGGGGGGTCCCAGGCTAATAAACCTCATATGGACAAAATACATTATACTTGCCCTAAATAACTAGAGTTGAACATTAAAAACACACATATGTTCTTTTGTTTAAAAATAGTTCCTATTTTTAGTTCCTATATTTTGTCCACCTAGTTCACCCCGTTTGTTTTATAGTCCTTTATTTAACCAGTGGGGGTCGCCATTTTCATTACAAACTGAGAAGTGTATATACAGTATGTCGATGTTTTACGTTGCAATGCTGGGTATCATGGAGCCAATGAAATTCATTGAGCCCCCAGTGAAGATTTTCATTGGGGGCTCCAGTGAAAATCTTGCCTGGGTCTGTGGCTAGAAACGCCACTGATAAACAACACACGCGTAGTGAAATATGTTCATTTTTAGCATAGAAGGGCTTTAGTAATTTCGCAAAAAACAGTGAAGGGGAATGGGAATGTTATGTGTAATCAGTTTTCATTGAGATGGTCAGTATGGGAGAGAGGAGAGAGAATGTGGAAGATAGGTGTGTTATTGCTCAGAGTCTAATGGTCATTACAATGTCCTGATGTTTAAAGGACATTTCAAAAGAAGAAACAAATTACAAATTCTAAGTGGAAAATCCAACTCTGTTGGAAATACAGTATTTTAATGCGGTGCCTGCATGATTCAGTATAATGGTATATGGCTGCAGCACACTGATTACCAGGAAAATGAGGACAGGATGGCACTCGGTGTCAGAAAGATGGCGTCCCAATCTAGAAACTCGTGAGAATGGGGTTCAAGTGGTTTACCACAACACTCATGACTTATTCATAACACACTCTCCATATTGTCACCTCTGGATGCTTTTTGCAGATACATCTGATTAAACGAAGCAACACTTTTATTCATGAATTACTTCCACATTGTTCTCTATTCCCACATTTAAAGTGAAATGAAAAACATGTTTTTCACACTTTTAGGCCACATGCGTGTTATTATACTTATGGCCGTACCCAGCAATGCATGCCAAAAATGGGAGCATTTTTTTTTTGCTTTTGTGTATTTTCAATTGAAAACTCCATCACCTTAGTCGCAAACGCGCAATGTCCTCCACTGCTATGGACTATGGCAAGGGTTTTTAACAGGTGGTCCGGGAACCACCAGTGGTCCTTGAGAGGGTTCCAGGTGGTCCCCAGCTAAGTTGGTTAACCAGATGTAACTCTTGAGAACGTAAAAATGAAACCAAATGGACCCTTGCGGGTCCATTTGGTTTCATTTTTACGCTCTCAAGAGTTAAAATATTCATGATCTTAATTAGCCCATGTCTACATAACTAGAGGATTAATGGTCATTTTGATCTGTATGTTTTGTTTTGTTTCCCCAAATCCAGCCTGGAATTGTGGACAAAAGCAAAATAAATCTTTAGTTTTGGGGTCTGTGGGGCTAAAATGTCCTCAAATGGTGGTCCATGGCTCATGTGAAGTGAGTGGTGCAACTCCACAGGTAACATAGGTTACAATTAATATAAAAAGTTAATAGTTTTGGACACAAACGTGGACACATCACACACACAGCATTGTATCATTAGCCCAATGTTGGGCTAAATCTGACTCAGAACTAGGCTTGGGGACAAAAGCAAAATAAATCTTTAGTTTTGGGGTCCTCAAATGGTGGTCCGTGGCTCAAATGCTGAATAAACGGTGGGCCCTGGTATCAAAAAGGTAGAATCAGAATCAGTTGAGACAAATAAAAGCTAAGATTAATAACTGAGGATATACATTAGTAAATTCTGATTTTTGGCTTTTAGTATTTTATTCATTCATTTGTTGTTTTTTCTTTTTATTTTTCAGCTGCAGTTACAGTATCATGATATATCGCTGATGAATTTCATGCAATATATTGATATATCTCAAATATTGCAATATATCGTATATCGTGATGTTTTCATTATTGAAGGCCTAATATCGCCACCTACTGTATATCATATTGTGTGGCACCAACATCGCCCCAGCCCTACTAACATGGCATTTGTATTGCTCCCATACTGCATTCATCCAGTGCCAACTTAAGATCTGAGCTACAGTATGATGGCTCATAGCTGAGAGAGAATAATGGCGACTATAACAGAGCAGCTCTGGACCCATTAGCCAAGTTGTACAGCTTGTACAAGACTTAGCCAAAATATGCCGTTACCATGTGCTCAAACAACCCCTCGAAAAGGTTTTAATTGCAGTATTGTCATAAGTGCATCTAATGGTTACCACAGAGCGAAATCGGGAATGTTCGTTGAGCTCTGAATCAGTATTAAGATGTTAAAGTTGTGACTGCCTAATTTATAAATTAGAGACTGATATTGCATAATAGGTATTATGGTTTATAAATTTGACTAACAAAGTGATAATGGCTGTTAAATGTAATTAATGGACTACTTGGGCCCATTTTAAAACGTAATTGGTCCTCACTAATTATGATTTCTACAATATACTTATTCTGTGTGTCAGGAGGACATTTGATATGTATTGAATTATTATTATTATTATTATTATTATTATTATTTATTTTTTTTTAAGGTCATGCTCTACTGCACTGGCCTAAATGTATGTATGTACGGTATATGTACAGTATTTATATAAGAGAGACAGCAAAATCTATTTGTGACAATGGCAGGCATCCCGGTAGTTGTAAAACTGTCACGACCCTGCCCGCGGCAGTGGTAAATGCTTCACGATAGGTTAACTGTCGCATGACAATCATGACGGTTATGAAACTGCCACGACAGTTGGCATAACCATGACAAAACGTTTTTTTTTTTTTTTGTTTTTTTTCCCCAACCAAAATATATAGCCCTCATTCCCACAATCTTCTTAGTATCCCCTCTCTAACCCCCTGCCCCTCTTCTCTAGTAGTTTCCAAGAAAAAAAACTAAACAAAAACAACCAGCAAACCGGGTTTTCCCTTTCTTCTTTTGAAATGTCCTTAACTTAAGAGCATACACAGAAAGCTCCCAGACCGACTGAGAGAGAAGAAGAGAACAGAATCTATCTGATTGGATTGGATAAACAATAACAAAATGTATTAATTTTAGCAGCTACCACGAAAACATTAAGGACATGAAACCGAATTAAATGATATGATGACCGTTTCCATACATTTGCAGTGCTTTATTCCCAGGGGTTTATTTCCCCTTTTGGGGAATTTAATAACAGTGCAGTTGTTGTTGAGGTTGCAACTGACACACATGCGTAAAGCTAAAAGTTTAATTTCAATGATTAAATGCTGTGTTGGTTTAGTGGTGCCACAACTATAGTTAGTTAGTAGCACTAGTAGTGTTTCAAATCATTTTAAATATAAGCACTTTAATTTGAAATGTCTTGGATTGTTTTGCATGCCATCGTGTTTGGTGGGGCAGACTGGGCATTTCGGGGGGCATTGCCCATGCCTAGATTCGCCCCTGTTAACTCCCCCAGATTGAAGAAAGAGGAAAGAACGATCTGAATTGTAATATCAACATACCCTGTACATGAGTAGGGTATGACGAAAATAGTAACTGGATGAAAACAACTGGATCAAACCGCTACTGTACACTGCCATGCTAACTAATCTTTGGCTGTAGATAGAAAGAGATAGACTTTTACATGCCCAGTGTTATCAGTTGTCCAGTGTAATCAACCAATTTAGTTTGTCGAGTGAGCAAAAGCCTATTGTGTGTGCAAAATGAATGTGTAATTTATATATTATATATTTTTGAGCAATTTGGGCATATTGGCTGGGCATATTGCAATTTCTTCTTTTAACACAAGCCAAATAAATTATCTCTCATAGCAATATATTCAAAGATAATGAAAAATGTTTGGCGGCTGTCAAGTGCCAACTTCAGGTGCTAAGGCCTCGAGTTTCATGTTTTCTTCTGTATTTCAAATTAAATTTGCAGCCCATAATATTAGTATATTCACTGCCAGCACTGTAGAAAGCAATATTCAATGGTAAATGTATTTTTTTATTTTGTTGCCTCTTCTAACAAAACATGCCCACATTATTTTGCAACTAATTTGCTATCTAATTTTGCCGACTATATTTATAATTGCTTGCTATACTGTACCATCTTTTGTGGCTTATTTTGTTAAATGGCAACTTTCACTTCCAACTGTCCTATTTACGAACTCTCCCCTGATATGGAAATCATTCAAATGTGTTAAATCTCGGTAGTTTCAAGTCCCAAGGTTTTAGTTAAAAAGAACTTGTCATCCATGTTCACAGCCCCTCGACCCACATATTATGTAAGGAGACCAGGGGCGGATGTAACATGTCCCATTTGGGGGGGCAAAATAACATGTTGGAGGGGCAAGAGAAAATGGTATGGGGGCGGCTTCATCGCCCGCGCCGCTTCGCGCCACGATGATGAAGTCGCACCCATACCATTTTGGGTTACAGGACTTTTATTAGTCAAGTAAAGCATCAAAAATAACATCAGTTGTTGTTGAAGTTGCAACAGACACGCAGCATGCATAAAGCTAAAGGTCTGACTCAGAGAGTTTTCTGTTTTCAATGATGAAATGCTGTTGGTTTAGTGGTGCGACAGTTGTAGTTAGTTAGTAGCAATACTGTAGTGTTTCAAATCATTTTAATTATAAAGCACCTTAATTTGAAATATCTTGGGTTGTTTTGCATGCCGCCCATCGTGTTTGGTGGGGCAGTCTGGGCATTTAGGGGGGCATGGCCCCTCTATGCCCATGCCTAGATCCGCCCCTGAAAGAGACACCGTAACCCCCCCACCCCACCCCTTTATAATAACAAATAACTTCAATCATGTCCCATAGAGTTTTCTCTTTTTCTCTTTGGCCCTGCTATCTGTCATACACTGAGGGAAGACTGGCTTGAGGGAAGACTCCTTCTCTTCTGTTCCTCCTCTTCTTGCCCTTTTCCCTCCCTGGAGATGGCAGATAAACAGCTTGCCAAAATGCATGAGTAGGGAATAAGGGATAACTCTCTCTCTCTCTCTCTCTCTCTCTCTCTCTCTCTCTCTCTCTCTCTCTCTCTCTCTCTCTCTCTCTCTCTCTCTCTCTCTCTCTCTCTCTCTCTCTCTCTCTCTCTCTCTCTCTCTCTCTCTCTCTCTCTCTCTTATACAGTACACAAATGTAAATAGAGTGCACAACAGTGGAGAAAAGAGGGAGCAGAGATAGAGACAGAAGTTACATCCCAGACTATGTTGACTACCATATGCTACAACATAATTATACTTCGCAGGAAGAAAGAAAAAGAACATCATAGGGAACAAGTTTAAAAATATCGCAAGGTGTTGCTGTAAACGGCAGATATGTTGTGTCTCAACATTTAACAAAGCTGCACTCTTTACTCTTTACTGTACTCTTTACATCTGGTTAACCAACTCTCCATCATTTAGCTGGAGACCACCTTGAACCCTCTCAAGGACCACTGGTGGTCCCTGGACCACCTGTTGAAAACCCCTGCTCCAGTCTAATGGGGAGACTGGGGGGGCGAGGCGCTTGATGCAGGTACTCAGCTATTGCATCGCTAAGGCACTCGTCAGAGCTTAATCCTACTGTGGCCAACTCGGCACCATACAAGTTGCATACTGAACAGCAAATATTATGTTCTTAGTGTAGTGTAGGCCCACTTCCAAAAAACAAACTGGGTTGGTTGTGTTGCCTTTAAGGCAAATGTTCTGTTTTTCTCTATATTCTTAGTATTTGATTGTACATATTGTATTTCTGTTTACATTAGGAAAGCTTGGATGTACTTTATTGTGAAGTTGTGTAACAGTGCTTTTATTTTGCTTTCCATTTTGATGCAGCACTTCACAGGGTGTTGACAGCTGTGAGCCTAGAGTCCCATGCCCCTTTGGAAGCATCTGCCCCTCAATGTCGCAACATTTCGCAACATTTTTGGCAAACCTGTTAGATACTGGGAACATGGAATATCCCAACATCCAAAGTTACCGTGGCTGAAGACTGGCAGCTTGCTGTTCCACAGCAGCTGCAAAAACTTTATGTGCAAACTCTTGAAAGTGGCACCTTTCATACAAAAATACTATGGATCTTATACAGTATGTCTTGAATGTCATATATAATTCTTATAAATCACAAAATGATAATATGTTTTATATGTTTCACTTTACAAAGATAGACTATGATCTTATGTTTAATAACTTTATTACAAAGAACAAGTATTAACTTTATTCTCTTATATATTTCAAATATTCGCTTTTTTAATTTTTTTTTTTTTACAACTTACTTTGTAGTGCCCTGACCTGCATAATGTTGCTAAATGTTGTTTACATTTTGAGAACCCTGCACAAATGTGTTACATTTTATTTTCATTTTTGCTGCTGTTGTTCAAGGAGGATTTGTTATTGGGAGAATGAGCCTGTCAATCATTCTGAGCCAACCTATGGAAAAGAAGAGGGGGCAGGACAAAAAAGGAGGCCAGACAGAGAGAGGGAAAAGAGAGAGAGATACTGAGAGACTGGAGAAAGAAAATGAATGGACACAGACACAAAGAGTTTAGAGTTTTTAAATGCTGTAAGTTCAGCACTTTATAAAGCCTTGTTCATTTCTGTTAGTAGCCAGCAGGCTTTATTATTTTAGTTCTCATGTGAAGACTAAGAAAAGGTGTGTGTTGTTGAGTGAGCTGAGCTGTCTATCACCAACAGTGAAACCAGTTGAATGCTAGGCTAAGCTAAAAACAAGCAGAGCTGTCCACAAACAGGAGGAGAAGTGTGTTGTGGGATATATGGTTTCGAGTGAGTATGATTGACCATTGCAGTGTTGGTGTAAGAATTATGTAAAAACTGGGGGGAAAATACATTATTGTAAAACAGTGGTTTTGGTCCAGGGACCACCAGTGGTCCTTGAGAGGGTTCCAGGTGGTCCCCAGACTAAATGATGGACAGTTGCTTAACCAGATGCAACTCTTAGAGAGCGTAAACATGAAACCAATTGGTTTCATGGGTACACTCTCAAGAGTTAACATTTCCACCATCTGAATTAGCCCAAAACTCTACACAATCAGGATGTAGAAGATTACCAGTCAATATTGATCTGTGTTTGCCTGATTTGTTTGTCTCCCAAATAAAACCTGGTATTGTGAACAAAAGCAAAATAAACCTTTAGTTTTGGGGTCTGTGGGGCTAAAATGTCCTCTAATGGCGGTCTGTCCTCTAATGGCGGTCCGTCATGGCTCAAATGCTGAAGAAATAGTGGTCCCTGGTGCCAGAAAGGTTGAAAACCCGCTGTTGTAAAAGATAGAAACTTCATTATTGTGTGTTTTTCCCCCCTGTTGATATAGTGTGCTTCAGGACGTTGCTGCACCGTGGCTGACAGAAGAGGTGCTGGAAGCTTGCCACTGCACACAGAGAGGGTCCATGTGCACACAGAGCACATTTCAGTCTGCCTACAGCACACTTTCACCTACAATTAGAAGTTTGGGACACTGCAGTCTCTGGAACTGTGAGTACAGACCATTCATTCATCCAGGATTTCTTTTTTCCTGTGAGTTCCAACAGTGTGCCAACGTCTGGTACCATAAACTGAGTAATTAAAACCCTAGAGTATTTTTGTTATTTTGTTGTTTGGAAGATACTGTTCACTCTTTTTTTTGCAACAGGGTCAGAGGTGTTTGAGGCAGCATCAGTTAAAAAAAAAAAAAAAAACAGTGGTTGATTTGAACAGTCAGTGGTTTGGCTTGTATTGATCTCTGAGCAAAGACATAATTAGGAGAGAGATTTTAGCTGTCACCACTTTAATTGTGGATGTGCTTTGTATTTGTTTTGGATGGTGTCGTTACACGACAACTTCTGTAGTGTCATTTTAAGTGTTGGGACTTGCCAATAGTTTTGACATCGTTTTGAGTTTAATTGATTTGAGAGTTGCTTGTGGAACTGCTTCAGCTGCAAGAGAGAGAGAGAGAGAGACAGAGGGAGAGATACAGTAGAGGCAAACCTAGCTTGGATGTATAGTAATTGTTATGATGACTGCAGTAAGTCAACCAACATCCTGTTCAGTCAGACCTGCAAGGCAGCTTATAACTCACCCGTGGCTTCCTGTGAGTTTAGGTTGGAATTGTGGGAGATCAGATTATTAAAAGGTTGGATATGGCCAACTCTTGTGTTGTCGTTCAGTATAAACAGTGGCGCATGGTGATGAAGTAGCCTTAAATACGACCTTGTCCATGCCATTTATTTCATATCCCGGGTAAAACAAAGTATCATGTGTATTGTATTATTTCGGGTATGATCACTTCTATGCACACTCCGATGCAAATGTTTAATATGCGCGATCAGCATCTCATAGCCATAGTGCAAGGTGCTTTACTTTATTGAGAGACAGCGAATGGCAGCTGCCGGGGAATAGTGCTGCCGATAGTGTTTTATCTAGCAACCAACCCACATCCTTACCCTAACATTAACTACTACTTCTTTGTATTTGAATTTCTATAGTACCTAATTGGACTGTTCTTCAACAAAGATGGCAAATGCAAACAATCTCTGTATTGTACTCGTACATCATATTGTAAGATACAAAACACTGAAGAAGTCTGATACCACAAACATAGCCTTGACCAAACCTTTACCGTAAACATAACCGTCCTGCTACTACTTGCCAATCCATGCCGCGGCAGGCTCCGCTGGCACAGCCATCGGCAACTCTGATGCTGGTTTTGCATATAGGCTGAGGCTCCCGCTGATTTTATTTACGGCTTTTCTATGTAATTATTATTATGTAACAATGAGGAATAAGCTGTGAGAGCTATAATAAGAGGCTTTGCATTCAAATGTTAGTTGCATTTAAACTAACATTGTCCTGATATCAAAAGGAGTACAATGCCCGTAGATTGAATTAAACAATGAACTGTTATTGGCAAAGCTCAACTTTATTCTGACGCTTGTTTTGAAGCACTAATATTATGCCAGACTTTGATTTACCCCATTATCTCGCAGTTAAATGACACTGAAATAGATTGCCACAATCTTCTAATCAATATATGATGAAGACACCATATATTGAGTCACTGCAGAGAGGGAGAGATACAGACAGACTTGTTGCAATTGTTTTGTAATCCTTTTCATTGCTCAAATACATTCTTGATCTATTATTGAATATTATGTGCATGGCCTACTGTATGTGCTGCCCGTTGTCATGTTATTGTCCGGGAACCACCAGTGGCCCTTGAGAGGGTTCCATGTGGACGCCAGCTAAATGATGGAAAGTTGGTTAACGGGATGTAACTCTTTGAGAGCGTAAAAATGAAACCAAATGGACCCACAATGGTCCATTTGGTTTCATTTTGACACTCTCAAGAGTTAAAATATTCATTGTGTGAATTAGCCCAAGTCTAGAGAATGTAGACTAGATGTAGACTAGAGAATGTAGAAGATTAATGGTCATTTTGATCTGTATGTTTGACTGTTTTGTTTCCCAAATCCAGCCTGGAATTGTAGACAAAAGCAAATGAAATCTTTAGCTTTGAGGTCTGTGGGGTGAAAATGTCCTAAATAGTGGTCCATGGCTCAAATGCTGAATATATAGTGGGCCCTGCTATCAAAAGCCACTGGTGTAGATGGAGATTTGCACATGACACGTTTGAAATAGTGCCTTCTCATGCTGTGGTTCTCCTGAACTATAGTGAGAGTGTGTGCTCAATGCTCATACATACCCGTTGCCCCCAGCACATTCTTTAGCAAGAATGGAATTATGTGGTAGTAGTGATGGTGGTGGTGGGGAGGGGTCCCGCTTTGCCAGCTTTGCTTCAAGGTGTCACAATAAGAGGCCAGTGGGTGGAAAATAAGATATACGAAGCGCGATGTGCCTTCCATGTGGCTGAGGATCACCGGTGCTCCTCCTGGGGGTTTGGCGGAGGAGAGGAGAGGAGAGGAGAGCTCATTGTCAGGGAGAAAATTCATTGCCGCGTGAACTATATGCAGTTTGGAATAATCCTTTCTGTACTGTAACATGTTGGTGTTATAAGCTATTGAAAAATATAATCCTACAAGCTCATGGCGCTATGAGCTTGTAGGTCTGATATGTTTGAAATATTGTGAACATGTGATGCAAATCTTTTAAAATACTATTTCAGAAGCAGAACATTTTACCTAAAATCTTTGCTACTGGGGCACCCCTAGAACATATTTCAGATGGAGGTCCACAGCCAAATAATAGATAATTATGGGGCTTCATGGTATGAAATATGTTGAGCATCACTGGCACAGAAACAGATTTTTCCCAAAAAACTAGTATCTAACATCAGTAACTAGAATCTAGGGCCAGAATCTACAATCAAGTGTCAGAAACTAGAATCTAGCGACAGGAGCTTGAATCTGGCGTCGGGAACTATAACCTATCATCAGAAACTAGAATCTCGTGTTGGAAACTAGAATCTAGCATCAGAAACTAGAATATAGTCAGGACCTAATTGGATAAGGTAGCGATAGGAGGAGCGAAAAGGCAGCGAGAGCGAGCAGAGCGGATAAAGATACAGCGGAGGAGGCGGCAGCGGCGAATTTAGTAAAAATATATATGCCGGGAAGCTGAACTGAGAGGAAGATAAAGCAAGAGGTTGGGAAGATTTAGAAAGGGGGGGAAACGTTAAGGGAAGTGTGCAGAGAGTAAAATTATAAAAGGAGCTTTAATAATGGGCAGAGAGGTGTGACAGCCAAAGGGAATATCTGGCCATCTGCTTTTTTTTCTCCCATTCTCTCGCATGCTAAATGAAGCTCCAAAGTCGCTTTTCTTGCTCCTTCTCAACCTCCTTTCCCCTCTCTCTCTCTCTCTCTCTCTCTCTCTCTCTCTCTCTCTCTCTCTCTCTCTCTCTCTCTCTCTCTCTCTCTCTCTCTCTCTTCCCCAACAAATACAGAACTCCCAGATGAATTGTCAGTCCAACCAACTGCTTCAGTTCCGCTCCACCCCGTGACACGGTTTCATACTGTTGGTCAATTATGCACTACACTACACATGATGTAGACAACCAGATTAAGGGCACTAAATCGTGGTCGATATACGAATACAGTGGATGCCCCTCAACTCGCACAAGTGTGATTTATTATGGGAAGCCTAGAGGGCTAAAAATATAGAAGCTAAAAGGGTGAAGCGAACCTGAACATGTATCTACACTAACACGTGTGCACGCACACGCACAGCAATAGAAAGAGGGAGGAAGAGTTTATTAACTTTGGTTCAGCACAGAAATGAGCATCACCCAGTGGTCAAAACCAGTATTGTAGCCATGGTGAGAGAGACGTCTGTTATTTACTCAGTCTGTGCAGAATCATTTAGATAGGCTTGAGATGGACAGCAGATTATCTCTGCAGATCCAGGCAGGACAGGGCTGTAATTGACTGCTGTGATCTCTCTGTCTTTCTCTGTCTCTCTCTCTCTCTGTCTCTCTGTCTTTCTCTGTCTCTCTCTCTCTCTCTGTCTCTCTCTCTCTCTCTGTCTGTCTCTCTCGTCCATCTCTGTCTCTCTCTCGTCCATCTCTCTGTCTGTTTGTCTCTCAATTCAATTTCAATGTAATTCCATAATCCAATCCTTGGCATGAAAGGATCATTATGAACACAAGCTCTACCGCAGGGGTTTTCAACCTTTTCCATGTCACTATCTATTCAATATTTTTGAGGCACAGACCACCATTTGATGACATTTTCACCGCACAGACCCAAAAACTAAAGAATTCTTTAGCATTTGTCCACAATTCCAGGCTGGATTTTTGCGAACGAAACAGGGAAAAATCTAAAAGACCATTCTTCTACTACATTCTCTAATTGTCTAGACTTCTTAATTAATTGTGCTCATTTAGATGATGAATATTGAGTGTAAAAATGAAACCAAATGGACCCTTGTGGGTCCATTTGGTTTCATGTTTACGCTCTCAAGAGTTACTGTACATCTAGCCTGGTCTAGCCCTTAATGATTTTGGCCTTGGGGGGCGGGGGTGTCGTGGGATCCACACGGCGGAAGTGCTGCGCTCTGATTTGATCTCACTAACGTGTCGTCATCTCCGGCCCCTCCCACGCCCGTCCACTGCTGTTCTACGTCACATTATTTAGAGCGACGCCCACCCCGGAAGGTTGACACCCCCCTCAAGGCCACTTTCCAACGCGCGTTAGTCCAGGCTTTCCGTTTTTGCGCAAGGCGGACGAAAATGAAAGCCTGGGTGTCGAGGCTACTGTACATCTGGCTAACCAACTTTTCATCTGGTTAATCAACTTAGCTGGGGTCTTTCTTTCTTTCTTTCTTTCTTTCTTTCTTTCTTTCTTTCTTTCTTTCTTTCTTCTTTCTTTCTTTCTTTCTTTCTTTCTTTTTCTTTCTTTCTTTTTTCTTTCTTTCTTTCTTTCTTTCTGACCAATGTTTTCTTCTTTGTAGTTGTAGTGTGTGTACTCTTGTGCCGATGTAAGACCCATGAGATGAATATACCCATCAGGCAAATAGTGAATGTACTGTAATGCTAGTACTAGTTTGTTTGAGGTGATAGTATAGGTCTCCTTTGGACATTCTGGGACCTGGTCACCTCCCAATCCCTGTGATAATGGATGAGCACAGAGCAATCAATTCACCGTTCCATTCTTGTGCCACAACCTATTGGAAATCCACATCCCAAGTGGCAATTTAAGTCTAATAAGCACATGTGGTATGTGAGGGTCAGAACTAAAGTAACACTCAGGATTTTTATGTGCAAAGCAGTGTTGCCAACTGGGTGCATTTGTCACTCTATTTAGCTTTTTTCCCGACCCCCCTAGCCTAACCCCCCCTAGTGAAAAACTCCTGGCAGAAAATCTAGCGCTTTTTTCCTGGTGAGTTGGGGCGAAATTGGTTGACAGGCGCTAGAGAAAAAACCCTCGTTCACCATGTTTCCTTCTATGATAGTCCTCCTTCCTTCCTAGAAAGGACCATTGGTAACCAAGATCTGTAACTCG
The DNA here is from genome assembly GCA_039105355.1 of Benthosema pterotum. NCBI lineage: Eukaryota > Metazoa > Chordata > Actinopteri > Myctophiformes > Myctophidae > Benthosema > Benthosema pterotum. Next base: position 37,488,226 of record CM076974.1, read on the forward strand.
AGATTGTAAAAGAGATTGTAGAAACCAAATGGACCATTGGTCCATTTGGTTTAATTTTAAATTCTCAAGAGGTAAATTATAATGTAAACATCTGAATTGCCCGATTTTCAAGAATCTACACATTTAGAAAATATAGAAGAATTGGTATTTTGACCAACATTTTGCCAGTTATTTCTCCTAAATTAGTCCGAGAAACTCAACATCAAATGGTGGTCCTAAAATGAAGAATAAATAGTGGGCCCTGGTATGAAAATGGTTGAAAACCACTGCTCTAGCGTATTCTAGTGCATTTTGAATTTTGGCAGTTGGCAACACTGGTGCAAAGACTGTGATTGAAGTGTCCCACTCAAGAGAGGACACACACACACACACACACACACACACACACACACACACACACACACACACACACACACACACACACATCAATCTGGAGCTAACGCAGCCTGGAGTCGCCCAGAGTGTTTAGGGGACCTGGGGGATGGCGGGGGAGCCTGGGCTGGTGGACAGCTGTACGATGGAGAGAGCCATTCCAGGGCCTCTGCCTCTCCTACCACCTCTAGAGAGAGAGAGAAACAATTATTCAATCGATGTCCGGCTGGTCGATTGCCCTGATGTGATTTTCTTTTATGCTGCGAGAGGTGAGAGTCGCAGTCATTCGAAGAAACAATAAAGTTGTTTTCGCCTTCTTATTTAACGTTATTTACTGACATTAACCTAATGTGGCTTGGCAGATGCTATTAACCACAGTGAGTCGCGGTGCAGTCAGGCCGATAGATCCTGGGTTGGGGAGAAAGGCTCCGGTGGGAACAGAATCGAAGAGCCGCGGCACCCAGAGGTGTTGGAGCAATGCTCTGTCCAATGAGCTGAACCGCTGATAATGGGATGTCATTGGGATTTACTAGTCATTAGAAGGCGTTATATCAGTTGCTTTCCTCTGCGCTTCAAGTGCTATAGGGATGCCTGGTAAATGTATTGAGAAGGTTTAGATCTGAGCTATATTTAGCGGTGTGCGCAAGTTGACATACAAGCTCACACACCATTGTGTGCTGTTTTAAAGCATTGTGATCCTGCCAAGGTGCTGTTATTGCCACGGACCACCGTTTGACGACATTTTTACCCTACAGGCCTCAAACTAACAATTAATTTTGGTTTTGTCCAAAATTCCATGCTGGATTTTCGCAAATGTACAGTAAATCAAAATGACCATTCTTCTACAACTACTAATTGTGTAGACTTCTTAATTAAGTGGTGTAAATTTAGATGATGAATATTTTAACTCTTGAGAGCGTAAACATGAAACCAAATGGACCCGCAAGGGTCCATTTGGTTTCATGATTACGCTCTCAAAAGAGTTACATCTGGCTAACCAACTTTTCATCTGGTTAACCAACTTTTCATCTTTTAACCAACTTAGCTGGGGACCACCTGGAACCCTCTGAAGGACCACTGGTGGTCCCCGAACCCCTGGTTGAAAACCACTGGTGTAAAGCCGATATCGGGCTTTACATATAGGAGCGATTACTTTTCTTAATGAACCCACACACACACACACACACACACACACACACACACACACACACACACACACACACACACACACACACACACACACACACACACACACACACACCAGGTGGAGGTGTATAATGCTCCTATAGGACTCCCTGACTCGCTTCGAAGTGATGCTTTAATTTGTGTGTGTGTGAGCTGTTTCATGCACTACAGATTAGATGGGGCTGTATGGGTTGCGTGCAAGAGGTCTGGTTTCAAATTAAAATAATGCAATGGTAAGGGGTCTACTATTGTTCACTAACCATGGACACCATGGAGAAAAATGTGCTTATTTAAAAAAAAAGATATAGCGTTGCCAGAATCACATCATGGTAAGTAGAATGGTAATAATGTTTGAACTTGAGTAGCAATTTGTGCTCATGACGGAGACCAACACATTAAAGTGATGGGACTACTGAGGCGTTACTATTGGAACATGTGATTCAAAGCACGTTCACCAAGCATGGCTATACAGTAGATTGCCTTATTTTATTTATTTATTTATTTATTTTTTACCGTAGAACAGGGGTTTTCAACCTTTTTGACACCAGGGGACCACCATTTATTCAGCATTTGAGCCACGTACCACCATTTGATGACATTTTATAGCCCCAAAGACTTAAAACTAAAGACTTCTTTTGGGTTTGGTTCACAATTCCAGGCTGGATTTTGCAAACGAAACAGTGTAGACTTCTTAATTAAATAGTGCTAATTCAGGTGATGAATATTTTAACTCTTGAGAGTGTGAAAATGAAACCAAATGGACCCGCAAGGGTCCATAGTAGCTTCATGATGCTCAGTGGTATCATAGAATGTGGATTTGTTTCCCTGCACATGCCTCTTAATTTTTTCTCCAGCAAGGTTTGGTGTAAGTTTCACTTTCAATTCAGGTCTTAGGAATGTTTGGACCAAAGGAGAGGGTCTCAACTTAATTCCTCTTTTATTGGGAGATATTGGAACCCCCCCCCCCCTCCCCAGATAGGTCCAGACCAATAATGTTTTATAATAAAGAAGACCAGCCCGAGTTGCTATACTTTCATATACTGTGATGAGAAATATTTTTTCTCACATATTTTACATTGGTTACAATTTTAGACAGGGTGTGTGCGTGTGTGTCCGTGCATGCGCGTGTGGTATATACACCTCTCCCGATCTTGGGCGCCGGTCAAAATTGAAGGCACATGGACAGTTTCCCCCGAGTTTCTTTGCGAAGCATGAGCAGAACGCGGTTGTAACATACAGTAACTCCCAGATAAAGATGCGCCGTGATCCTGACGTTAAACAATTCCCGGCACGAGCGCTGATCACAGAAATGTACCATCCAGACGGGTAACTTTGTGGAAAATCATTCTAAAGCACTGGGATAGATCAGCCACAAGACTGTTTTTTTTTTTTTCAGTTTGTCTATTGTTCTACATTAATGCGCACATTCTGTGTCTTCGCGTGTTTTTTTTTTTTCCTGATATAGAACCAACCACCCACCTTCACACCCACACACATACTATTCTCTGTTGTTGTCATGACTGCAATGGAACATAGATGAGGCCCACACACACACACACACACACACACACACACACACACACACACACACACACACACACACACACACACACACACACACACACACACACACACACACACACACACACACACACACACACACACACAGTACAAGTATGCATTGTCTGTGTGTGTGTGTGCAGCTCTCTCTAGCTGCCTGTATACCTCAGTGTTCAGTCTCTCTCTGTGTAAGTGATCATTAAACAGCTCCTGCACACCCGGAGACATCAGCTAACAAGGGAAGCGTGTACAATTTGGTTATTAGAGGCAATTAAAAATGTGTGTGCATGTGCGTGCACGTGTGTGTGTGTGTGTGAGAGAGAGAGACGGAGAGGCATTAGGGACGCACACATAAGAAGCGCACAGATAGCCTGTTTCTGCTGGGTACGATGTCACCATGGAAATGGGCCTTCAGTTCCATCAGCATCAAAAAGCTGACAGGATATGTTAGACGACGTGCCTCTGAGTCCGGATCTGTGAGCCGCTGACGGACAAATACGCATAATGAGCTGAAGTATGGAAATAATGAGAAAAATGACCGGAAGACTTGACCCATTTTGACTGGTGCATCTTTTCTCCGTGTAACGATCCATCTGAGGATCATTAATTCATTGAATCTGCCTGGCCGAAGGCGTGGCTGTCTGAGGCTGTGTTTTGTCCCCTGTCCATCCATGGGTGTGTGTGTGTGTGTGTGCGACTGTGCGTGCGCGTGCGTGCTAAACTTTGGCACAGTTGGACCGATCAGTGTGAAATTGCCCTCACTCACTGGATGCCAGAGCAGAAGTCCCGTCCCCAATTTTCTGTATTGGCTTGTTGCTCCTACAGATTTTGTCTTAACATCACGCAAATTGGTACAGATTATGATTATAGCAGGGGTTTTCAACCTTTTTGATACCCGGGCCCATTATTTATTCAGCAATTGAGGCACGGACCACCACTTCAGGACATTTTAGCCCCCACAGACCGCAAAATCTTTTGTTCACAATTACAGGCTGGATTTGGGAAACAAAACAGTCAAACATACAGATCAAAAATTAACCATTAATCTTCTATATTCTCTAGTTGTGTAGACTTGGGCCAATTCAGATGATGAATATTTTGACTGCTGAGAGCGTAAATATGAAACCAAACCATTTGGTTTCATGTTTACACTCTCAAGAGTTACATCTGGCTAACCAACTTTTCATCTGGTTAACCAATTAAGCTGGGGACCACCTGGAACCCTCTCAAGGAACAACGCTGGTCCTCACCGGATCACTGGTTGAAAAACACTGGTCTATAGTGATCAGATCTGTCAAATATTCAAAGGTGTGCATGTAATTCTATGAAGTCAAGTGTGCTGTATTCACATGGAGGGAACCCTTGTAGGCAGAGCTGGTGAGAGAGAGGGAGAGACTCCCACCAAACCAGCTATTTCTCCAAAATTATGAACTCAACATCCAAAAGGTGGTCCTCCGTGGCTGTAATGCAGAATAAATAGTCCCCTTCCCCCCGGTATGAAAATCGTTGAAAACCAATGCTCTAGTGCATTTTGGAAGTGCCACTAGTGCATTTAGCCCCAAGCTCTACTCCCTCCTGGCTCCAAAACTATGGAATGCACTTCCCACTGCAATCGGAACCACAGACTCACTACCCATCTTCTACTGCAGTCTGGAAACACACCTCTTCAGACTCCATCTCAGCCCATAGCACTTGTATTACATACCAACCCACAGTACTTGCAGCAGTGACTTACAGTATATAGGATGCCTAATGTGTTACAATGTTTTAGTGCTTACATTGTACATTGTAAAGTGTATTGTAAATTTGGATTAAATTGTAAACTTTTACTAGTTTAAATCGGTCTGAATTACAATATAAATGCAACACTTTTTTTTGCTCCCATTTTTCAGGGGATGGACTGATACACACTGTCAAAACGGTAATAACACAGTATTACCACATTATTACCATTTCGACAGTGCGTACCAGTTCCCACTAATATCCAGCAACTTGACACAGCCATTGAAGAGGAGTGGACCAACATTCCACAGGCCACTATTGGCAATCTGATAAACTCTATGCGAAGAAGATGTGTTGCACGGCATGAGGCAAATGGTGGTCACACCAGATACTGACTGGTTCGGAGTCCCATACCCCCAATAAGGCATTTTTTTTGCACATTTCAGGGTGGCCTTTTATTGTGGACAGTCTAAGGTACACCTGTGCACTAACCATGATGTCACATCTGCAACTTGATGTGGCACACCTGTGAGGTGGGATGGATTATCTTAACAAAGCAGAAGTTCTCAATATCACACATTTAGGCAGATTTGTGAACAACGTTTGAGAGAAATGGTTATATTGTATATCTGGAAGGAATTTTAGGTCTTTAAGTCCATCCCCTGAAAAATGGGCAAAAATAAAAGTGTTGCGTTTATATGTGTAAGAGTGTCTGCGAAATGCCTGAATTGTACATTGTAATTTTGGCAGTTGGCAACCCTGGCTGTGAGCCTCAGAACTGGGAGAGATGGAGTGTTCCTCTATGTGCATTACCATCTGCCCTCCTGGGAAAACTCCTCACTGTCAAAGGGGAAGCAGCATCTGGTGACGACACGTGGATCAGAGCACATGTGTTGGTGTCTACACCACTGCTGCCCAAACTTTACCACTTAAAGCTCCCCCAAATTGACATTTTTTAGCCCTTTATTCTGAAACAATATGTCATGGTCCCCTAATAAGAAGATTTTTACGGCTCTAGCAGTGATTCACATCACAACCGGACTCCCAGTTTGACACGTTAGTCTACAGCAGTGGTTTTCAACCGTTTTCATACCAGGCCCCAGTATTTATTCAGCATGTGAGCCACGGAGGACCACCATTTGATGACATTTTCCCCAGACCTCAAAACTAAATATTTATTTTGCTTTTGTCCACAATTACAGGCTGGATTTGGGAAACAAAACATTCTCTTCTACATTCTATAGTTGTGTAGACTTGTGATAATTCAGAAGATGAATATTTGAACTTGTGATAGCATAAACAGCAAGGGTCCATTTGGATTCATGTTTATGCTCTCAAAGAGTTACAGACCACCTGGAAGCCTCTCAAGCACCACTGGTGGTCCCCGGACCACCGTTTGAAAACCACTGGTCTACAGACTCCATTTAATGGCTTTTCTATCTCTGGGACCCCAATTTATAGTGTAAAATCCTCCCTCCTGGAACTCCTTCAATGACCCAGGGGGTCCCCGGACCCCAGTTTGGGAACCGATGGTCTACACTACACATTCCCCAAGAGCAGAAAGTCGGGGTCAGCACTAATGGGGGGGGGCAGTACAAGGCGATTCCAAATTGGCGTAACAACCAAAGGAAAAAAAAAATAATACAAAAAATAGGACATGTCCCTGGCTATGTGGCTACGGGGTGGAGAGGACTGTTTACTCTTAACACTGAAAACAAAGCAGCTCAGCACTTGATGCCACGACAAAGCAGTGCTTTGGTAAAGTAAACCCTAGGTACTGCCCAACACTTCATGTTTATTAATCAGCGCTAGTTTACAACATGGAGTTAGGCTAATAATAGGTTCTAGCATTATTTTCAGGCCTGCACCAAAGCTGAATACATTATCTTCTTGCCTCGGCAAGAATGTGCCACATTCTGGGTCAACACATTATACGCTTGGTAGCAAGCTAAGCTGCATATATATTTTAGAAATGTTATGACACTCCTGCTTTTTAGGTTTTTTTTTTAGGTCACTTCGTTGTCATTTCGTTCTGAATGTGTAATGCCGTATGTGTGATTTGTTTAGAAATGAATACACTTGTATAACTTAACGTTATACAAGAGTATATAACAATAACATGCTCAGCCAATCAACAACGAGTGCATTCTGCGCTCCTACAGACATACTGTACATACATACACACATGTGTGCATATAGGAGTGGCTTGCACTGCTCAAAAACATGACAGACATACCTAACTTCATCTAAATGTGGACAATCGCATAGATGGAGTTCCAGACACTACACAGTTTTTGGTTCATTGATGTGTAGATAATTCAAATGATAATTTGGGCGATTTGTGAACATTGTGACCTTCTCTGTGTGCTTGTATACTCATTAACAGTCTCAACAGATCGATCAGTGCAAAGGTCAGGTACGGGAGACCTTTTTGTTTTTGTCTTTTCAATATCTTTGTTTGGTATAGCATCGATTCACAACAGTTTTTAGTCAGTCCAGTCCATGGAGCATTCCCCTAAGTAACTAAAACCTTTTTTTTTTCTTCCGGTGAGATATTTTCTTTTCTGTCAAAATGGAGCATTTTCTACATGCGGCGAGGGGAGCTCAGAGTGCGTTCACTAGGGGAAAGTAGACTTCACCACAAAACACAAAACAGTCTTTGTATTGGTGAGCATTTGATTTCTGCAGAAGTCGACAGGCTGTGAGCATTTCGTGCGAGCGTGGGATGTGGAGAGTAACACAGCCTTGAGGAAAAGTCCTTAAGGCAATGGACCAGGGCTAGCACATACCCTGTTTTCTCAAAACATCAGGATACAATTAAAACAGGGGGTTTCAACATTTTTCACAGCAGGGCCCACTTTTTATTGAGAATTTGAGCCACGGACAACCATTTGATGACATTTTAGCCCCACAGACCCCAAAACTAAAGATTTCTTTTGCCAATACCAGGGTGGATTTCGGAGAAAACAAAACAGTTTAACATACAGATCAAAATAGCCATTAATCTACTACATTCTATAAATGTTAGACTTGGGCTAATTCAGATTAATATTTTAACTCTTGAGAGCGTAAACATGAAACCAAATGGACCCTTGTGGGTCCATTTGGTTTCATGTTTACGCTCTCAAAGAGTTACACCTGGTTAACCGACTTTCCATCAATTAGCCTGAGGACCGGCTGGAATCTTCTCAGGGACCACTGGTGGTCCCGGACCACCTGTTGAAAAACCCTGATTTAAAGTGCACATTGGAACAATCTGAGTTCTATGTAAATAATGCGATTATCAAGCATCTTAGACTTCTTGTTGTCACAGCCCAATCCATGGCTCTCGTCACACCTAGCACCTAGAGTTTAATTAATTTGACTCGGCCAGATGTGACTGCTAAATCAGTCATCACCCACCCTACACTCATTATTCAGCTTGGAGCTGTCGTTACATTCCAGAAGGTAAGCCTCACATTTGCATGCATGGCATAAATCATGCTTCCTTGACTCTTGTAGTCACGAGAAGTCCATTTGTTTAGTCCAGAGATGAGCTTAGCCTTATGGTAATCAACATGCATATATGCATCGCATGTACGTGTTTCACTGTGCGCTTGTGAAGTCGTGTCTTTTGTTTAGTGTCACTGTCATTTCGCCCAGGAATCTTTATTTATTACATGGCTTGAATGATTGCTCCAATCAGAAGCCAGGATTCTGGTCATGTGAGTGGAACTGTATGTCGCTATAACACACCGCTCTGCTCTACATCTCATCGCTCCATAACCAAGGACCCCAACGTGCAAACAGCTGTGCTCATAGCGCGGCGTATTTACTTCCATGTTTATGCTGCGGGTCCATTTGGTTTCATGTTTGTCCTCAAAGAGTTACATCTGGTTAACCAACTCTCCATCATTTAGCCTGGGGGCCACCTGGAACCCTCTCAAGGACCACTGTAAGCCATGTAATAAGCAGGATGTCGGGTGTTATCCCTCTCATAATAAAGCGCATTTTTAAACTGTTTGACTCCCATTCGCGAGTTGCACAAGTTCATACCAACTGTATACCTTTGCTGTGATTAACGAGTTGATCAACTTACTTACTTATCCCCATCACGCCGGCTGGCGCATAGGGCAGCAACAAAGGTCCTCCATTTGCATCTGTCTTTGGCCATCTTCTCTATGGTCCCCCAGCTCTGATGTAGTTGCTGGAGCTCCTTCTCGATCGTCCTTCGCCATGTAGTTTTTGGTCTCCCTTTCTTCCTCTTGCCTTCTGGGGTCCAGTGTAATGCGACTCTTGGGATTGCATTCATGTCCATCCTGAGCACATGGCCAATCCAGGTCCACCTGCGTTCATTGATTATATTGTGCATGTTGTCTTGTTGGGTGGTGTTGAGGAGGTTATTGTTGGAGATGGTTATGGGCCAGAATATGCGTAGGACATGTGTGGAAGGTGGATAGGTTATGGATATTGTTTTCTGTTGTTTTCCAGCATTCTGCACCGTAGAGTAATGTTAAGAGTACGCAGCTTTGGTAGATCCAGAGTTTTGTTTTGGTGCTGTATTGTTTGGATTTCCATATTTGTTTGAGTCTTGTGAATGTTGTATATGCTGTATAACGAGTTGATCAAGATATGTTTTAATTGTTTAATCCACATTTTCAATCCATTTTCTCTTGTTTTTCTCTTGTTTCCAATGGGAATGCTATAATAGTGAAAAAGAACACGCACATCCAAAAATCCCAACTTGGGTAGGGTGCTGGATTAAAAATAGAACATAACTAAACAAATTAAAGAAAAGCCACACACCATTTGATGCTCCCAATTCTTACTTTTAATTTCAGATGGTAACGTTTCGGGCCAAAGCCCTTCTTCAGACCTTGAAGGTCTGAAGAATGGCTTTGCCCTGAAACGTTGCATCTTAAATTAAGGTAACTTTACCTCAGCAGTCTAGACCAAACAGCCGCTGTTAATGGGTGCAGTTAACCTGTTAAAGGGCCACAACCCCGAGGTTGATTTAGTAGTTTGTCAGGATACATGGCAGGTTGCATAAACACTGGTATGTTTCAAAAACTGCTCATGGTGTTCCAAGTGTTTGTTTGCACCATTATTCACCAAGTCCTTGGCTGTAAAAGAAATTCATTACAGGAAAAATGTAAGTAATCGAATTAATTGAACACAAGCGTAATTGAATAATGTATTCCTTGGGATAATCACCTTTTGCGTTCACGATGTACAGCCTATGGATGCAGCCACTTGAAAGCAGGCCCTGAAACTCATCATTGGATCATAATAAGAGTCTAAAAAAAGCCAACAGCGTTTAATCTCCAGCTGGCAACGCTGCAGGTGCCCAAGCACATCTCCCTCCTGGAAAACTAGGCGAGCACAAATCAACAAATGTGTGCATGCATGTAATTCTGCTCTGTCTCCCGATAAATTACAGTCCGCATTCATTTTCATTCATTCTTAGGTGATTTGAGAGCTACAGTGTGTGGGGATTTAGCTAGGGGAAGAAAATGAATCTCGGTTTCCACTTATGATTGCACTCCATATACATTTGCATAAAGAAATGTGTGCAGACTTTGTTTTTTTTGTATGAAGGAAAACACGGTAGTTCCATATGAGAGCAGGGGCGGATGTAACATTTCCCAATTGGGGGGGGGGGCAAGAGAAAATGGTAGCGTTGTGGCTTCGTCGCCGTCTTCGAAGCCGCACCCATACCATTTTCAGTTACAGGACTTATTTATTGGGCAAGTAAAGCATCAATAATAACATCAGTTGTTGTTGAAGTTGCAACAGACACGCAGCATGCATAAAGCTAAAGGTCTGACTCAGAGAGTTTTCTGTTTTCAATGATGGAACGGTGTTGGTTTAGTGGTGACACACCTGTAGTTATAGTTAGTAGCAGTAGTGGTGTTTCAAATCATTTTAAATATAAGCAGTTTAATTTGAAATATCTTGGGTTGTTTTGCATGCCATCTTGTTTGGTGGGGCAGACTGGGCATTTGGGGGGGGGGGGGGGGGGGGGGGGGGGGCATTGCCCCCCCATGCATATGCCTAGATTCGCCCCTGTGTGAGAGGAGATGGGCTTGGGGATTTACGGCAACCACAAGGTATAGGGAGTAAACACGCTTTGAGGCCGCTGGCCTCAAAACTAACCAAGGGCTGATTTAGGATTGGTGTGGAATTAACCATGCATGTATTCTGACATAGATTGAATGATTATATGGAGTTTGGTCCATAAATGTAAAATCCAAGTTAAATTCCAGTCTTGAATTTTCTTATGGAGTTATTCAACTTTATTCAATACAATATGATTACCCCAGTGGCAGATAAATATATGGTTTGTCATGCAATTTTGTCCTTAAATATACCAGTTCCCCTGACTTTGCTTTCTTATAGGACAGCTCAACAGCTCCTGCATGCAGATTGGAAGTGACTTATTGTAAGCCTGGCTTGTATATTATTGTATTCTCTGTATTTTATTGGAGCACTAAATCTTTGGGTTTCAATGTACAGTTATAAATATATAGTGCAGACAAACAAGCTTTACAAAGAATGTCTCAAAACTAAGACAGTCAATCAGTCAAAAACAGCCAGTATCCAGACTGTGCGTATACAGTATTTTTGTGTGGATGTGCACGCACACACACACTGTACTCACGCACGCGCACACGCACACACACACACACACACACACACACACACACACACACACACACAATCAATTCGTGACTGCGGCCCAACGGTCGCAGCCTTTTGGCATAGCGGTCATGACTAATTTATGTTACTTTTCAACTTCAATGAAATCCATTGTGCGACCACGGCATGTACATCGCAACATTTGGAACCAACGGTCGCGACTACTCAGGGGTTAAGGTTTAGGCATAGATTTTTACTGAGCTCATGTTTAGTAGGGAACGGTCACAACTGTTGGCCCTTCAACAGTCAACCGTTTTGCTGTCTCTCCAGTCTCCACACACACATACACACACATGCTTGTGTATGCACGTGCACCAAGCAATCTGCCTCTACTATCCTACCATGTGTCAGTCAAACCATGATTGACACAACATAGTCTTTCAAATAGCCATTAGGACATGATTGACACACCCGCTTGTCACATACACTCCCCCACTTACGATTCTCATCCACCTTTTATGATGACAAATCTAGGACGGTGCACTGCTGCAGGTAGCGGTGATAACGGCTCCTGACTGACCAAAAGGCTAGAGTCCATCAAATTAATGGATTTATAGTGTGGTCGTTAACTCTGGTGTAGGATCTCCACGTTGCTGTGGATCATTTACTCTTGGCTTTATGGATCCAAAGTACATCGCCGTTGCAACCCGTGGACACTAAAGAGTCTACATCAGCTGTCAAACTAAGGATTGTACATCCTGATGAAGGTCTAACAACCAACATGTTGGTTAAAGAGCAACATGTTTTTCTCATCCATACATCCATTCATTCCTCCATCCATATGCTGAGCTAAGCTCTGACATTTACTGTGAATGAAATGTAGTCTGAAATGAACGCAGTGGCTGCAGAACCAGCCTACAAACAAGTGGCAAACTAGATATGTATTACAGACATCTGTGAGTATTGAATATGTCCTTTGTGTTGAACATTATGACTCACCTGAATTTGAAATAAGGACTGGAGTCATTGTTGGAAATAGCCCTCTTTCCGGTTATCTTTCATTCTTTGCTAATGGACTAAATTGAAGTGGTGAACATGTTTACTGCAGCTTTTTATGGTTTGATTGTGGAGGTACTGTATGACTTTTGATGTGTCTTGCTGAGGAGTCAATGGGCGTGATTTTCATTCCCCCCCTTGTCCCTAACGTTACCCGATACCCGCAGCGAATTCCCTTATTGCTATTTTGGTCACCTTTTCTCTTCCCTTAGCCACTATTCTTTATGCCGACACCGTTATTTGTGGCTGGAGGTGTGGTCATGGGCGTGTTTGTTGCGCAGTCCCTTAAGTTGCTAATTTCGTCAGATAGATTAGGGAACTAGATAACGCCACATCAGACCACCCCTTAACCGATAAGAGAAGGCAGAGCCACGTGCGCACAGTGCGTGCGTCTGTGCGCCTTTGGAGATGTCCACGACTCCACGTGGAAACTCTGGAATTCGCGGCAAAAAGTCGTTTTTTTGATCATTGATTTCTCGGTCAATTCTGTGGGTAGGTCTTCTCTACGATCCCGCATCGAGCAAAATGTAAGTGTCGGGGATTTGGTGGACCGTTTCCACCAAAATCCCGACACTTACATTTTGCTAGATCCCGCATCGTAGAGAAGACCTACCCACATATACTATACAGCATCTGAGAGAGGAGGTCTTTGCCGTCACGCTGCACTTTGAAATGTAAAAAATGGTCCAGAATTGACCGAGAAATCAATGATAAAAAAAAAACGTTTTCTGCCGCGAATTGTCGACTTTTTTTGCAATTTACTTTATAACATTTCGCAGACTTGGGATAAATGCACGCCACATACAGCAAAAAAACATGGAACATGTTTTTTCAACATAACATGTTGAATGGTAAGAAATGATTGAGAATTGACCGAGCAATTGTTTGAAAATGAGAGCATGATCTTTGAGAATAGGCGTCTGTCCTAAGCCCGCAGCCAAGCTGCGTGCTTCGGAGGGTCAGACATAGCAGTAGGGATAAGGGAAATAGATAAGGGATGAATTAAAGGGAATGGCAAGACCAACACGGATTGGATGAAAGCTAAAAACGCCCAAACCACACCTATGCATAATTTAACGGGTAAAGGAGGTATTTAAGGGAGATGGCATGGTACGAAATTAGCGACTTTAGTGGGGGAACGCCTCTTCCCCAATGCTATGTGCGTTAATTGCGCATAAGGGCTAATGTAACCAAAATCGGGCCCAATGTGTGTGCCCTTTTGTCCTTGTATGTTTTACTATTAAAAAGAACGATAATATTTTATTTTACCAAAATAATCCTGGAACCAAGGTATTTAATCAGTCCTTTGAAATTCTTATGCTGTAACCGTAAAACTCATTAGACCTTTTAGCATTCAACCTCTTAGTGTTGAATTCATGCACATCTCATGTGCAGTACGAAGCTAAAGAATAAAACCTCTGCTATATCTGTGACATAAACCTGTATGTTTAATTCAACTAACTTCTGCTTTTGGCAACATGTCCTTCTTGTTATTTTAAAGTAGGAGTTACTAACATGCCTTCAGGGATGAGTTTGTACCTGTAACCCTGGGGATGTTTGACACTTTGAAGTAGTTGCTCTTCTGTGCATCGGGGAGCTACAGTTATTGTAAGACAAGTGACATTGTTGCACTTGAGCTTGTCTGTCATCTACTGTCTACAACTATTACTGGGAGCCAGAAGGTGTATGATAATTAGCTGTAAACTTAATTACCAACTATTTGGGAGGATACAACAGCTGAGACATGTTTGGGAGTTGGGAATTCGGGAACAGAGAAGAGCCGTTGTCGTGTGCGTGTCTGTTACTCTCCTAATAACTCTAATTAATCAGATGCCACTTTTTGCCTGTGTTGCCTCTTTAAAAGGACCACAAGGAGAGGTTGGCCTGTAGGAACAGACTTGTACTTGGGTTGGCTTTCTTTGGTCAGCGATTATTCTATCGATTCTTTATTATTAATTCTTTGTCTGTTTTATTAACTACTTATTTGTAATTGGTCTCATGTAAATATAGTGAAAATAGCAGATCTCGGGGATACACCCAGGATAAACTTTTAATTTATTATAATTTATCAACCACTTTTTATACTCGATTAGATGAATTAGTTTTATTAAAGGTTATACTCATAGTGCCTATAGCTATGGAGATGATAGCTTGTATTATTTCCATGATAAAACCAAGACATTACTGTCAATTGACTATAAACCATTATTGACCCATTGGCTTATCATGTATATTTATGATGCCTGTACATCATAAACAACTGCACCATAAATAACATATATTTATTGTAGCCCGATCAGAGCAATATGAGTCTAGTGCCAAGTTGTTGCAGAACAACTATAGTGCACAATGTCACTTGATGTTTAGAGGGGCATATTTAATAAACCATGACTTCAGAGGCTATATGGCCTGATTCATATTTGGTTGCGTGCCGGTATCGCACATCAAACACAGAAGATCTACAAGCTCACAACACACAGTGTCACGATGCATTATGATCTTGTAGAGCAGCTGCTCTTGATGTGACGCAATGTGCAACCCAGTATAAATCAGTCCTGAAGCACATCTGCAGACGGAAGTATAGCGTGTGAGATTAAATCATTACACACTGTTATGTAAAGCAAGTGAATGTCAAACATGCTTACCTTTGAGCCATACACAACGGATCCGGTGGGTAACCACAGAGCACCGTTTTAAATTGCCTATTTGACAACAAATATGCAGTGTGGGTGGATGGAGCATTAATGTGCTCACCAGCACACCACGTAGCAGTAACCCTATTGCATTAAGAAGTGTGGCTGCCCAGCTAGAAAAAGGGCAGCTTGACAATGATTTGTCTCTGCGCACAGGGAAAATCAAATATCCTCCGGGGCGAAAACACAATGGACTATATCACAGCGAGCAGCTTGGAGAATGGAGGGAAGGTATTGTTGGATGGCTGACAACAATGTGATGCTGGTACCTGTGTGTAGTGCATGTCCTGTTCACCTTCAATGAGTCATAGGGTCATGCTGTGCATCATAGTTGAATCACAGTTAAATAGACTTTTTCTTCTAGCCTTCTGTGTAATGATGGTTCCATGGCTAGGTTTGACCCATGGTTAAAAATGGAGGCTCACTGCATGGACCGTCATTCTGTTTTGGGCAAATGCTAGTGTTGTCAAAAGATATTGGTACGGATCGATAATCAATGTTAAAATTGGAGATGCAACTACATTGAGCCACGTGTGTCTGGACCGATCAAAACAGTGTCTGTATCGGACGTTAGGTCGATCCTGAACAGATGAATTGATATACTGTAATTCCACCAGTTGCACAAAAAACACAAATGTACGTTGTTGTTCAAGCTCAAATAGCTGTGCATTGCAACGGCGTAGATCGCTTGTAGATCATCTACTTCCAGTGCAGGACACGGGTGAGTGCTTATGACGCAGTATTCAGGGTTTAGAATTTAGATTATAGACAGAGTTGCACAAACTCTGTTCACTTCATGGGCAGGAGGTGCATCTACATAGGCCTCTACGGAATGGGGACAACAAAAAAGGGACCGCCGAAATTACAGAATGCATTGGATTTTATGGTCTTATGCGAGTACGTGAACCACGGGACCGGGCTGTTTTCTGTCTCCTCAATGTCGCAACTCTGTCTATACTCGGCCTCGGTCCCCAAGGCTCAACAAGTGACTCGCAGCTGAGCTGATGACAAGAGCTGTCAGGACCTTCGGGACACACAACACAAAATCGAAATCGTATCGAAATTGCACTGAATCGAATCTTATTGTATCATTCTATATATAAAATGTATTGTTTCTAAATCGTATCGAGCCCATACGTATCGAATCGTGAGATGATTCGATACACCCATAGTAAATGCTTCCTTTTTGGGTAACTACGGCTACACACATCCCACAGAGGTAGGCTGTGGGGCGCGGGTGTTTAGGTTTGTGGGTGAGATGAGTTTAGGTAAATTTGAGATGAGTTAAACTACTGAAAGGGCTGGTGCAGTGGCACTTAATCTACATCAAGACCAAGCAAAGCCCTAGGCGACAGATTGCACTCTACTCTACTGTAGGGTTTTACTACCATCTGTCCAGCAGTGGCAGAATTAATTTGCTAGCGGAGAGGGACTGTTTGGATCTGATGGTGTGTGAGTGGACATTAGATATGAGAAGAGGCAAGAGGACTCCAAGGTCCTGAATGTTGTGTGCACTCACTGATTCATGAGATGACGTACAGTAGCCTATGTGTACGTTTAAGACTTAACTGTGGCTCCTGCGTGCGGTTAAGGATAGGTAGGGCCATCTAGAGACAGAGTTCTGACAACTCCGTTCACTTCATAGGGCCAATCTAATGGCGGCCTCTACGGTGTCTGGCGGTACTGGGAAGGCAGGGTGTGTCAAGCACTTTACCACAGTGAATGGATCTAATGGAATCCAGCGGACAGACAACGTGTGAACAACCATGGTGTAATAATCACTATTTGCAGACAAATGCAGACGCCATAGGGTATTTTCTTGCAGTTTGTATTATGATTTGCAAACAATATAATTATATTTTGAGTCAAGCTCACTCACGCTTGCTCGCTCATGCTCACACATGGCGTTCCGAGAGGCTTCAGCTGGGCGCTATTGGAGTGGCAGAAAAGGATCTTAAATCACTTTATTTTAGTTACTTTTTTAATAATAGCACATCATACACATTACAGAGATTATAGTTGTCACTGAACAATAGTTTAAAACACATGTTGTACATACAATATACCTGAAATTGTCTATTTGTGGCACCCTCGTTCAAAATAATATATTCCAAATGCCAGTTAGAAACAATTGCTTGAGGTCACGTGTCTGAGCCTGTACTCCCGTGATGACACAACTCTTCCTACTATAAGGCCCTGGGGATAGGTTAGGATTTGAGGCAGGGTGTCGGGTAACTGCATGACTGTTAGGCCCCAAACAAGACAGAGAACTCTGCAGAACACAGGAAACCATGTTTACAAGTGGCTGACTGACACTTCTTGACTGTCATTTGGGGACTAATTATTGAGAAATCTACAACAGGTGCAAATGTGATAATGCAGGCTGATGAGGTGAAGTTTTCTCTCTCCCGTGAAAACTCGTCCCCCGGTCCTGCTCATAACAGTGATAAACACACACACACAGCTGGTTTATTATGCGCTTAATCGCATACAGACCCCAAGTTTGTAATCTGTCTTGAAAGAGCCATTTGGTTTCCAAATGACTGAAACGTAATTGGTAGGGCAGCATGTAAAATAAAGATATAGTATATAATGATACATGTATATATTTGGGATTTTTTCAGTTGAACAACCCAATGGTTTGTGAGATTAACCAGACGTATGTACATGGCTAATCTATAGTGACTCATTAGGATGGCATGTAATAAATCAAGACAGATGGTATGGTAGTTTTCCATTGATTTCCATGCATTATAATCTGTGATGGGTGTAAATGGTATGGGTAGTTTCTGCGTCACCAAGACAGACTCACTTCCAGTTGGCTCACTTACTACTGTAATGGATGAAAAATGGGGGATAGAATCTGAAGTGACCCTTTAATTTGAGTCTCACTTTGAAACGCGACATTGTCTTTGAAACCAGAAGTACCTTTGGACTTGTCAGACAAACTTCTTAATCAACTTATTAGGACAGTGTTACCCACGAAAATGGAAAGCCTGGGCTAATTTGTTACACACAGTGGCCTGGAGGGGGGAGTCAACCTTCCGTGGTGGGCGTGGCTCTAAATGATGTGACAGCAGAACAGCAGGGGACGGACGGTAGGGGGAGGGGCCGGGGATGACGACACGTTGGTGAGATCAAATCAGATCAGCTCGATCAGCTGTTTAAACAGATGTAACTCTTTGAGAGCATAAAAACGAAACCAAATGGACCCTTGCGGGTCCATTTGGTTTCATTTTTACACCCTCAAGAGTTAGAATATTCATCATGCCCAACTTAGTCTACACAACTAGAGAATGTAGAAGATTAATGGTCATTTTGATCTGTATGTTCCAGGCGAGCATCTAGCACATTCTAGTGCATTTTGGAAGTGCCACTAGTGCATTTTGGATCTTGTCCAGGCCACTAGGTGGCCCAGTCCACCGGGAAAACTCCCTGTACTCCAGATGACCAATCCGCCCCTGCTCCCAGCTCCTGCTGTTTCTGTGTCTCTCTGGCTGCAACTACATTACCAATTGCACATTCACGTGTCTCGGACCGGGGTGTGACGTCACGTCCTCCTTTTTTGAATGGGTTTCAATGGGCACTTCCTGCTACTTCCTGTCTGAATTTCGGACCGTGGCCAGGCAACAGGAAAGACCCGCCCACGGCCGAAATTCAGACAGGAAGTAGCAGGAAGTGCCCATTGAAACCCATTCAAAAAAGGAGGACGTGACATCACACCCCGGTCCGAGACGGGAATGTGCAATCCAATAGTCTGGATGGGGTCTCTCTGACTCTCTCCACACACATCACTTTGTGAACTCCGGCCACGACGGCTCCTGAGTCAGATTCATTGGCAACTGGAAAATGTGCTGCACAGAGTAGACCAAGGAGGCAGTTTGTCTTTAACCCATTAAGGTGTTCCTGAGGCCCATTCTGCCTTCTAAAGCAGTAGGCCTTTTCCTTTCAAGGACCCTCAAAATGGTATATGTATTTGGCCGGGGACACCTCATTTGAAAACGTTTGTTTCCAGAGACCCTCAGAAGAAAATATTTATGTTTGAGAATTCTAAATTATTCAACAATCTTCAACCACTTATAAATACAAATACAAATAAATACATTTCAGTTAGTTCAACATCCTCTTTTGTGTTGGGTATGTGCACCATAAGAGACATTGATACTTTTTAGCGGTGGGACTCGATTACATTTTTGAAAGTAATTAATTTGAAGTTTTGTAATTAATTAATATCAATTAAACACATCAATAGTTGACCTGGGAAGCATTTTTTTTGGTCAATTAAAACAGATTGGTATGTAGTGTATCAATGAGTGAGTGACTGTCTTTGGATCTGAAGTCACAGAGATCCTAATCCCATTGCATTGAAGCAGTACTTCTGGTGCCATGTCCCCCTTTTGTTTTCTTTATGTTTGTTTATGTGCTTTTTGGTGTTCTAAGCATTATGTTGCACTTCAGCTATTGAAAAATATCAGATCTACAAGCTCATATCGCGCCACCGAGTGGCGCGATATGAGCTTGTATATCTGATATTTTTGAAAAGTTGTGAAAATGTAATGTAATATTGCAGCCAAATATAGACTTGTGGTCCTTGGCATGAATTTTTGGCATGAGTTTTTTCAGAAAAACTAGAATCTGTCAGAAACTAGCATCAGAAACAGACACTAGAAACTAGTCAAAAACTAGAATCTAGTGTCAGAAACTACCAGATGTCAAAGAGAAACTTTCAGGTGTCAAATAGAATATTTTCTTAGATTTGTGCATCATTTTACACAGTTTTTCGCACCACCGAGTGGCTTGTAGAACTGATATTCTTCAGTAGCTAAAGTGTAACATAATGCGTTGAACACCAAAACGCGTTCAGTACAGAATGGGTTCCAAGAATCCAGTACAAAAAAGGATGTTGAATGAACCGGAACCAGCAGTCCCCAAAACAACATATTTGGAGATCTGTTGGGAATTGATTACATGAGACAGTCACCCGTGCATCCAGCCCCAATGTTTGTGAACAAATAATTGGTCTCTATACTCAAAAATATTGTAGTGCTGAATTGGATTGACCACAGAAAATAAAGCCCACACACACTGGGTCACGCTCCAAGGCTTAAACATTTATTTGGTTCCATTTCACCAATCCTACTGGCCTTTCATTAGATTT
This sequence comes from Benthosema pterotum, assembly GCA_039105355.1. Taxonomy (NCBI): domain Eukaryota; kingdom Metazoa; phylum Chordata; class Actinopteri; order Myctophiformes; family Myctophidae; genus Benthosema; species Benthosema pterotum. The sequence continues at coordinate 37,508,590 of CM076974.1, forward strand.
GACCACAGCAATCTGAAAAAAGGTATTCTTTCATCAATACAGAAACATATATCTGATTCAGATTTGATAAATAGATTAGTAAATACATGACTGATTTCTTGGTGCATAATAACCACAAATATATTGATGTCTCTCTCTGGCACGCACGCACGCACGCACGCCCGCACGCCCGCACGCACGCACGCACGCACGCACGCACGCACGCACGCACGCACGCACGCACGCACGCACGCACGCACGCACACACACACACACACACACACACACCCCGCATATAAACTTTCATATACGATGCCCTGTGAGGCTGTACAGAGTGTTCCATGCAATTAACTTTGATTGATTCCCTGCCTCAGATCATTTGACATTCACAGAGAACATGGACACACAGCTATAACCCTTTGTCTTCAGGTGATAAAGCTCAGCACTGGAACAAAAACAAAGGAATTACGTTCACTAGCCCTGGAGATGGATGTTTTTAAAGCCAAGTATAACCTTGAACAAAACATTTACTCATTAATTCATCACACCTAAAAGTCCATGTCCTTTGATGGTATTACTCATGTTGGGTTGTTTAAATAAGACATTAAGTGACATTAACGATTGCGATGTGTGTGTGTGTGTGTGTGTGTGTGTGAGTGTGTGTGTGTGTGTGTGTGTGTGTGTGTGTGTGTGTGTGTGTGTGTGTGTGTGTGTGTGTGTGTGTGTGTGTGTGTGTGTGTGTGTGTGTGTGTGTGTGTGTGTGTGTGTGTGCGTGTGTAACAGTATTCTCAATATGCGAGCAACAGTCTACTTGCAAATAATCAAGTGAATCTGAAAGCACCCCTCTTCAGACTTCAAGATCTTAACCCATATAGTACTTGCAGTAGTACTTGCTGTAGCCTTAACCTCCTACAGGTGAAATGTTTTTTATGTAGAATTAGATAGCAGTGTATGTAAATTTCATTCTACCACTTGATAGCATTTGTATGCACAGTTTAATTAGCCAGATTGTTTAGGATGTGGGATTCACTAAATGCATATATACATTGTGTACTCTTTGCACACATACCTGTTGCACCCGCCTGTCTGTATGCCCTATTCTAGGATTTTATCTTTTACAGTCTGTTTTGCATTCTATTCAATGTGTATGTGAATTCATGAACTACTTTTTAAATTGACCTCTGATTCAGGACTCGTATACATAAACCTGGCAGAACAGTATTAGCGGTACAAACATGGGAAGAGGCAAATGGTGTGGTCAGTCCACTGTTACCGACACCTTCTAAATGCCAGTGGTAATCATTTTGTTTGAATTCTGCATAGTTTGCTCAGCAATGAGGTGCAGGGAAATTGCTGAGAGTGCTCCCCTTCCAATTTCCTTCCACTGACTTCAAGGAATACATTTGTTCAGGCTGGATTTATATAGTGTATGCACAATCGTCTTAAGCAACAGCAGAAGTTTTGCTGGCTTGGGAAGGAGTAGAGTAAACTGACTTTTCGTATACACATACTGTAACAACAAAGCAGTGGTTTAGCTGTAGCTGTTCAACCAATGGGCTATATCCGTGGTTTTCAACCTTTTTGATAGCAGGGCCCACTCTTTATACAGCATTTGAGCCACAAACCACCATTTGAGGACATTTTAGCCCCACAGACCCAAACGAGACCCCTAAAGGTTTATTTTTGTTTTTGTCCACAATACCAGGCTGGATTTTGGAAACAAAACAGGCAAACATAGATCATTCTCTAGTTTTGTAGACTTGGGCTAATTCAGATGATGAATATTTTAACTCTTGAGAGTGTAAAAATGATTTTTACATTTCTTTTTTTACACTCTCAAAAGAGTTACATCTGGTTAATGAACTTTCCATCATTTAGCCTGGGGACCACCTTTAACCCTCTCAAGGACCACTGGTGGTCCCTGGACCACCGGTTGAAAACCAGAAATAAATTGGGCCCCTTTCCTACTTCCTTCAAAGGTCTTACGACTGAAACTAATGAAGGCATTCTGGTCAAACAGAGTCACAGAGCTGCTACTGTGAGTGTTGGCTCACAGGAAACACTCTGCTACTCCATTGGTTCTCAAAGTGTCCTTGAGTGGGTTTCAAATGGCCCTGAATGGGCTTCTAACAGAGTGCACAAATAGAACCGAATGGACGTGTACGGATTCATTTAGTTCCATTTGTACACTCCCAGCGTTATGGAGGTCCTTGAAATACAGTATTAATTAGTATCATTGGTAAAAACAACCTTGAAATAAGTAGCTATGGACGCAGCCTGAAAGTATAACAATTATTCTGTATGCACATAGCCCATTGATATTTATGTGGTAATACCTGAATACACTGCTACTACACTGTGATCTGGAACCTTAATGCCATCTCCAGAACCAACAGGACAGACTCTGCCTGACCTGTAAAACTAACTCTGAACTTGTAGACCTCTCTCGCACTCAGATTAAATTCCCATATTCACAAACTAGTTGCATTGGTGCTCATCGCGAGCAGTTTAGTCCAGTAATAATGTCATTCGACCTAGAACTAATTGCAAAAAAAAACTCGTCTGATTTTGTATCTTCAATATATCCTGAATAACAGATAAAAAGTTGTCTGAGGGAAAAGCTTTGAAAATGGCTTTACAGTAAGTCCACCATTGTCATTCTATTGAAGGGAAATATTTTCTAAATTCCATTGTGCTTTAAGTAGTAAGTGATATATCAAACTAGACAGTTTTCATGATGCCGAATCCATTCTTACCATTAGGTTTGCACAAAATCACTCATTGGATGAAATATCGCCGTAACAACTTGTCAACACAGTTATGGCTGTTTTTAACCTAAGGAAGATTTTTTTGGGCAAAATGAATGCTTGGAATGGACTCAGCATCACAAAAACTCACAATGAAAATATTTGCCTTAAATGGGATGTCAATGGTGAACATACTGTAAATGCCATTTTCAAACCTTTCCCCTCAGACAATTATAGGCAACTTTTTATCTGTTATTCAAGATATATTGAAGATACAAAATCAGCTGAGTTTGCTTTTTTTGCAATTAGTCCCAAGTTGACCCCTTCTATTCCATATAATGCCTGTACTAGTTAGAGTTTAAGTGTTTTGCTCGAGGACACTTTCGACACTGACCCAGGGCATCCAGAGGTTGACCTGCCAAGATTACAATTCCCAAGTGGCCATACAGTAGGAGTCAGGTGGGAGAACGACAGTATTGCCTAACCCACGGCGATACCAAGGTCACAAAGGGTGTCCAGAAGAGGCATGTGGTTCACTGTGTCAAATGCTCAGGATAGGTCAAGAAAGACGAGGGCTAAAGAGGGGGAGGCAGCCAGAGCGCTGTGTCTCTGTGACCCTAGAAGTGATGTTACAGTTGAATAGACTGGGTGAACTGGTTGGGAACATAAAGTTGGAGTTTCTAGAGCAAAAGATCCTAAAAAAAATGCATGTATTATTATGATTTATTATGGCTGTTAGCCTGTTGACTATAATAAATCAAAGTTCTTGATAGCAGAATAATACAATTAAGATTTTAAAATGTTACATTGAAGGCGGAATAACATGGAATTCAACTTTTTAATTCATTTTGTGTTTTGGTGGTCCCATGTGTGTTTTCTATCCCCATTCCTCACAAATAACAAATTTTGAACAATCAGGCTTTCATATCATATAGCCATCTAGAATTGGGTTTGACAATTGGGTTGTATTTGTATAAAAATCCCTTTTGTACCTAATTTGTTCTTCTGAAGCATTCACAATTAAGTATTTATTAGGATCACTCAATTCCAAATTGCCAAGCCCTAACCGTTTAGTGCCAGTGAACATTGCGTTTGTTTGGTGAGTATCATTTGTATGTACTTGGGTCATTGACATTTATACCAAATATGAAGGTTTGAAATCTGAAATGAAATGAAGTACTTGAACTAATGGCATGGAGAGTGTAATGAGAGGGCATCAGGGCAGACTGCATTTGGTTCATAACAACCTTACCCCAGTATAACAGGGTTTTTCAACAGGTGGTCCCTGAGAGGATATCAGGTGGTCCCACCCACGCTAAATGATGGAAAGTTGGTTAACCAGATGTAACTCATGTAACTGAGAGCATAAATGAAACCAAATGGACTCTTACGGGTCCATTTGGTTTCTTGTTTACACTCTCAAGAGTTAAAATATTCATCATGTGAATGTCTACACAACTAGAGAATGTAGTAGATTAATGCTCATTTTGATCTATTGTTTGCCTGTGTTTCCTCCTCCGAAATCCAGCCTGGAATTAGTGCACAAAAGTCATCAAATGGTGGTCCATGGCTCAATTTCTGAATAAATAGTGGGTCATCGTATGAAAAAGGTTGAAAACCACTGCAGTATTAGACAAGCTGGTGGTGTTGCATGAAGCACACTTGGCGACTGGTCCTGGCAATTGGGCCGCAGGCCCGGATCCTTCAACCATAGCCCCAACATTTATGGCTTTTGCAATAAGGTAATTATAGTAATTATAGGCTACATTATAGTCAGAGGTTTTGGGGAAGCACATTTCTTGATTTCTAAGACCCAACCATTCATTCCCTTGGCTCCACAAAATGTCAACAGAAGGTTAAACTGTTTATGTGCCTCTGTGTTTGGCAGGGGCGGATGTAACATTTCCCAATTGTGGGCGGCGGGTGGGCGGGCAGGAGAAAACCGAGAGTTCATCTACTTTTAAACACCTGCATTACACAATTTTCAAGAATCTACACAATTAGAAAATGTAGAAGAATTGTTATTTTGACCATTTTGAACATTTTGCCAGTTTATCTCTCCCTAAATTGTGGAGAAAAACTTTGTGTCCGAGAGAATAGACTCAGCACCAAATGGTGGTCCATGGATAAAATGCAGAATAAATTTTGGGTGCTGGTATGAAAATGGTTGAAAAACCACTGCTATAAAACATAAACAAGTCTTGTTTTTCTAGAGACTGATTTAGTTACTCATTTTGGAACATTGCATAGCCAAGTATTCATTACAAAGCTTGAATAGAATGGAAAAAAAAAAAGAAAAAAAAGAAAAGAAAAAAGTATAAATGAGTATCAAGTTACAAATGAATGAAGTTACAACTGAAGTTTTTCCCTATATACTTTTTCCCCTGCATCATCATCTTTTTTTGGCCACCAGGGGCCCTCCTGTCACCCTCCTAAAATCACCAATGCCTTTCTGAAGCCTATGATCATAGAATGTATTGAACTCCAAGTGGTGTTGCAGGACTAGAGAAAGTCAAAGGTTCAAAAACATCACATTAAATGATGAAACCCCAAGAAAGTAGAGACTGGAAGGGTCAGGAATGGGTCACAGCAAGACCATGAAGGTAGGAGAGGCATGAGGGAAACGTATTTTTATTCAAATGACGTGTGTTGGCTTGAGTAGAAACAAAAGGACATAATAGATAAAAGTAATGTGACATTAATGACAGCGAGTGAGGATGAAAAGACTCCGTAGAGATGAGTAAGGCTGTCACCAGGTTGTAGTGAAAAAGGAGAAAAAGGTTGGCTCAATGGCAGGCTGTTGAGGCCTAATTCATCCATCCATTCATCTTCAAATGCTTATCTGTAGTTGGGTCACAGGGACAACAGGCCCAGGAGAGAGCTCCAGAGCAAAATTAGCAACGCCCTCTTGGATTGCCAACGTGTTTATTCCCCCATCTGACCTTGGTCTACCAGGGGATCTACTCCTAGTGAAAACCTCCCTAGGGAGGTTTACTAGGCATCAGTACTAAATGTCCGAACACCCTAAGTTGGCTCCTTTCCACGTGAAGAAGTCGCAGGTCTACTCTGTAGTCTCTCTGAGGACATGTCTAAAGGAGATGCCTGCCAATCGTCTGAGAAAAACCCATTTCAGCCACTTATATCCTTGACCCGCCATGCCCCCCACTTTGGGTGGAAGTAGGAGCAGAGATTGTTCGGTAGACAGAGAGCTTTGCCTTCTGGCTCCTTTCCATTATAGTTTTCAAAGCAGCAAAGTTGAGTGGAAATGCTAGGGGGGAGTTTTGCAGTTTAAGGACATTATTTCAATTGAATCCACATTTCATATACCTGACATCAAACATCAAATGGTCATTCTGCTGGTGATGAAGAAAACTTTCTGACATCCGTCAGCATAGTCAGTGAAGCATGTATTTCACTTGCAGCTATACTGTATACTATATTCTCACACAGTGTCTGCTGTCAAAGGGAGTATCAAGTCCCAGCAAAGTGCAACTTGATGAATTTCAGGGCATAAGCACAACTGTATTTTCCTCTCTCTATATATATATACCATAACATGGTAAATGGTCTGAGTGGAAGGAAAATGGGCTCTTACAGAAGGCCTGTACTGATGCTTGATGGATACTCAAGTCCCCCCTCTCTCCCTTGACCTAATGTCTCTCTTGACCAGATTGTTTGTGTGGACATGTCATAGAAGGCCACCTATGGGTGAAAGCACGTCATGTTTATTCTGATTTCACCCACTCACTCACATATGATTGCATTCTTTCTGTGTTCCGTAAGAAAACGTATGACGGAAGTAGACTCCCATTAAATCCACTTGAAAGCTTGCTTTCAGAAATCCCATTAGAGATGTTTAGAGCTACAGTATGTGATTGCGGTGAGTCATGATGTGGGTTATGTTTGCCAAAGGCTGTAGTACCTTGGTGGACTTGTTACCGTGTTTTATAGTTGAATTCTTACGGAATCGAGAATGTCTTTCAAATAGAAAAAATGGAAAATGGAACCATTAGTATCTGTTAAAGAAAAAGGGAAAAAACAACAACTTTGAAGGACAGTATTATCAGTCACCAGGAGCGAGGACAGATGTGTATGTGTATCAAACGTGGTTTGAATGAGTTTTATGAAGTTGCAGTTGATTTGTAAGGGTGTGTGTTGTCATTAAATGGATTTCAACTATCTAAAAGTATATGTTACAATGGGGAGTAGATGTGTGAGACACAACCCTTGAATGAACTATACAGCAGCCGATGATGGGTCTATTCACTAATATACCCCTGGGACATTGGCCAGGTGCTCCCAGATTCACTCATTAGCTCCACCCACCAGGGACAACACAGACAAACAAGGGGGAAAAAACACGGCAGGCCCTGCTAAGGCAGAAGGCATTACACCCCCACCAGTGAACAGATTGTCCCTCTCTTTCCCTTACCTTATCTATCTTTCTATTTCTACTTTTTTCATGCTATCCTGCTGATGTAGATCAGCCTGTGCTTATGTGTGAAATCTGTACGTGTGCTAATGTTGTATTTGTCTCACTCACTTAGCTTGGATAGCTCCACACTGACAACCAGCAAATGGACCCTGGCGGGTCCATTTGGTCTCATGTTCACACTCTCAAGATTTAAAATATTCATGTGAATCAGCCCAGGTCTAGTCAACTGGAGCATGTAGAAGATCAATGGTCATTTTGATCTGTATGTTTGTCTGTTTTGTTTCCCAAATCCAGCCTGGTATTGTGGACGAAAGCAAAGGAAATCTTTAGTTTTTGGGTCTGTGGGGTGAAAATGTCACGAAATGGTGGTCCGTGGCTCAGATTCTGAATAATTAGTGGGCCCTGGTATCAAAAAGGTTGAAAACCACCTGAGAGCCTGAGACCATCAGCACCATGGCACGGACAGCACCGCTTCCTAATGGTAGCCATCAGAACCATGGATAGCTCCATATGTTCCTACTGGCTCTATGGACAGCTCCACATGCTGATAATCAGCACTATGGATAGCTCTACAATACATGGTGATAATCAGCACTATGGATAGCTCCACACTGTGATAATCAGAACTATGGATAGCTCTACATGCTGATAATCAGCACTATGGATAGCTCTACAATACATGGTGATAATCAGCACTATGGATAGCTCCACACTGTGATAATCAGAACAATGGATAGTTCACGTGGTTGGAGACAGCTGCTGAATCTGCAGTAGTTCAACTACATTACATTGACTTACTAGTACAGTGGTTTTCAACCAGTGGTCCGGGGACCACCAGTGGCCCTTGAGAGGGTTCCAGGTGGTCCCCAGCCAAGTTGGTTACCCAGATGTAACTCTTGAGAGCGTAAAATTTGTTTTCCAAAGTTGAACTTTAGACATGACTTCTAATGTAATTGTCTCCACCGTAAGGTGGTGACTATGTTTCACCCCCTGTCCTGTTTTCAACAGGCGGTCCGGGGACCACCAGTGGTCCCTGAGAGGGTTCCAGGTGGTCCCCAGCTAAGTTGGTTAACCAGATGTAACTCTTGAGAACGTTAAAAATGAAACCAAATGGACCCTTGCGGGTCCATTTGGTTTCACTTTTACACTCTCAAGAGTTAAAATTCATCATCTTAATTAGCCCATAGTGGTCACAGACCCAGTGGTCCCTGACCCCAGCAAAATGATAGTTTGGAACCAAACGAACCTGGGAGAGAGATAGTAGAGGTAGCTGGAAAGACAAATTTATCTTGTGTAGTGTTATAGTGCACTAAGTTGCACACTTGCCCGATCGGGCAACCAGGTAGCAGTCTTCACTTGCCCCACCATTTTTTTACTTGCCCAGGGCAAGCGGGCAAGTGTTAGTGTCAAGCCCTGTCACCACCAGTGACTGTTACGTCACCCTGTGGGGATGACTGTTACGTCACCCTGTGGGGGTGACTGTTACGTCACCCTGTGGGGATGACTGTTACGTCACCCTGTGGGGGTGACTGCTACGTCACCCTGTGGGGGTGACTGTTGCCTTCACAGGGTGACGTGACCTGAGCCGGTGGAGACCTGTGCCCCGAAGCTTTACCCCTTCACTATAATAATTAGTGGGCTTGCCTGAAGGGGAACCCCACTATTGTTATTGTGTTGCGTTTTCCTTTGTAACCTTTATTCTTTAACCTTTTTTCACCGCGTGTTGATAATACAGTATATAATCATTTGATTGGCTGACCAAGGAACATCAAAATGATTTGATTGGTTGAGCAAGGACCCGAGATGTATATGATGCATGTCACCATTACAACATCACTGACCATTAACCCACCACACCATATAAACCTTTCTACTACTATGACAGGGCTGTTGGCCAATCAGGTGCTGCGATTGGATTTTCAACTGGCACAAACGGCCCCAAAGGCAGGGAAGCCAGTCCTTGAATCACAGGGAAAAATAAGCTAGTATTTTTTTAAGGTGCTGATTCAGGGCTGAGCCAGGCTAGTTATATAGAGAAATAGGCATGAATATGCAATTCATGCATTTGTGACTATATCCCTACCGGTTGGCTACACTACAAAAGTAGTATGCTTGAGTGGTGTACTGTATGTTTCCATTTTGGTGTGGTATTCTTTGCACGCAGACTATGTGCAGTTATTACCCTACGTTGGTCTCGACTATATTCTAGACTGTGGCGATTTCCCTTCCTTGCCAATATAAATCAATGCGGTACAGCCTAGTTTGCTACCCCCCACCCCCCCTATTCTTCCCTGTCTAACACAAGTGTTGCACACCGAAGGTGCTGTCTCCCATAGCTCATCTGCTGTCACAGGCTACATACAAATTGTGCATTTTATTGTGTTGTTGGCCCCCTTTTGACAAGGATGGTGCCAAGAAGGGAAAGAGGGAAAGCGGAAGCATGCACCGGAGCACCAAGGCAGCTATAGTGAGAGAGAGAGAGACACACACACACACACACACACACACACACACACACACACACACACACACACACACACACACACACACACACACACACACACACACACACACACACACACACACAAACAAACAAAAATTTGACGCTGTGTATATCTTAATTGAGATCTGCCTCCAGTTGCTTTCTCTCCCTCCCTCCCTCCATGTGTGTGTCTATGTGGCTAGCATGAGTGAAGGTACATGTGTGTTTTTTGTCGGTCTATCTCTGAGATCCAGATCTGGCAGACCCCCCACCCCCTTGCAACACCTCACCCCCTCTGCCTTCAGAATCCCCGTTCAGAAGGTTATACGAGACTTAACTGCCCCCCTCTGTGTCTTGTTTTATTTTGCTTCACTCTCCCCCCCCTCACAATCAAAATCAGAGGCGTCTTTATTGTCACATCACAGTTTTACTGTTTTCATGTATCCATGGATCCCATTGCGTTACTTTTCCCAAGAACAGAAATAAAAGGGAAGAAGAGAGGAGGGAGGAGCATAGACCGATCAAGAAAGCAGGGGAACTGCATGGGCCGCCGCCGCCAGCCAAAGGGCCCCCACTAAACAGGAGCAGGATTTACTGCAAGGGATTGCTTGAAAATAAACACTTGCAGTAATGCAACGTATCATGATGGTTTAGGACTTTTGAGGCTATTTTAACACTTTCACTGCTTTAGGCACTCGCCTAAAAATAAATAAAAAATATTTTGGCACCCCACAAAAAGGCGGGTTTGGCACTAAAACTGTTAATGGCAAGCCCCCATTGGCAGGCCCCCATCCCCCCCAGCTCAGGGGCCCCTGGGCATGGACCCAACATGCCTGTTGGACAATCCTTCCCTGGGGAGGAGGGAGGGGTCGGGGGGGGAGAGAAGATCTGGGCAGGAAAGAACATTTAGAAGCTTGTTCCATCATGGTCTAGTTGGGGGAAAAGTCACAGATAAGCAGCGCAGGGAGAGTCAATCTGACAGACAGTATTTGTGCTCCGTCCCACTCGCTCTCACCCTCTAGGCCTTATCCCCACATTCTCACCCTTCTCTTATCCGTCCATTCTCCCCGTTTTCTTCTTAATCCTCCCTTCATGACTGCCGCATCATCATTTAAACTCTTTCCAGTGGTGTATCTGCCCCCCCTCCCTCCCTCCCTCCAGTTCCGCACCTTCCTCTCCCTCTTTCCTCTCATCCCTCCAGCAGCACGTCTCTCCTCTCTGCCTGCCAGCGGCTGCGCTGCTACGCAGTCAGAACGCTAAGCGTCTGCGGTAGCTCCCCAGACTAATCAGCCCACAAACTGACAGTAAATAGAGGCTGATTCACGGGGATATCAATCCGTCTGTGTGAGCGCAAAAAATGGGCCACGCTCCTGGTCTAAAGGCCCACTGTTATGCTCCTGAAAGCCTATCATGCTTACAAATTGCTTATTGGGGGGATAGACGGAACAAGAAAAGTGAGAAATCCCATTAACCCTTAGTGTCCTGAACGCGTTTTGTCGCGCCACCGAGTGGCGCGACATGAGCTTGTTGTGCTATTTTTTAAAAAATGTGAAAAATGATGCGCAAATCTAAGAATATATTCTATTTGACACCTGATTGTACTTTCTGACAGTAAATTCTAGTTTGTGACTAGTTTCTAGTTTCTGATGCTAGATTCTGACAGATACTAGTTTCTCTGAAAAATCTATGTTCCTGTGTCAGTGATGCTTAACATGTTTCATGCCAAGGACCCCCAGAATTGTCCATATTTGGCTGCGGACCCCCCACCTGAAAACATGTTGTTCTAGGAATCCCCCAGAAGCAAAACTTGCGTTAAAAATGTTTGCTTCCAAAATAATGTATTCAGAGATTTGCAGCACATTTTCACAATTTTTCAAAAATAGCAGAACTACAAGCTCATATCGCGCCACTGAGTGGCGCGATATGAGCTTGTAGATCTGCTATTTTTCAACAGATAAAACACCAAAACGCGTTCAGGACACTAAGGGTTAAGTGAAATGTGAGAGAGGTGGTGGTGGGTGGGTGTTTGGGGGGATAAGCAGGAGTTAGAGGTGTTGCAGGTATTTTCATTCTCCCGTCTGCACCTGTTTGTCTGGCCGTCCGTGAGCGTTTGGAGCAGCGGCGTCATGGAGCGTGCATGTGTACTTTATCTGTCTGTCTGATGGCAATCCTGTAGACAGCTGTCTCTGGAGGCAGAACAGCGTTTCCAGCCTGTCAATAAGACACTGTGGCGTAGCCATTTGATGCCTGAAGCCCATTGTTTATTGCTACGGTGCAAAAACTACTCAAATGATTTACTTAAGTAAAAAAGTATAGCGATACTAGTCTGCAGGCTACTCGACCCAAGCCCTGGAGTTGGAGTACAAATACGGCCTGGTCAGATTTACTCCACTTATGTTCCAGATTTACTTATATTCCAAATGAAAGTCAGCCACGGGATCTTTATCACACGATGCGCTCGGACTAATAGATGGATTAATGAAATCTATATTTCGTCGTGTTCTGTGTCTTCGTCCTCTTCGCTGTGGGTTATTTGACGGTAAGAAAGCACGGCGGTCCAGGAGTTAAAATGATACCAATTGGACATAAACATCAAATGGTGACCCGTGGCTAAAATGCAGAATAAATAGTGAGCCCTGGAATGAAACAGGTTGAAAACCACTGCAATACAGAATAAGGAAATAATTGATTGCACTGATCGTCCCCATTCCAACAAATTCAGTTTGAACACTGAGCGAGAGAATTAAGCCCCTGGCGGGTGGCGGGAGAATGCAACATGATTCACAAGTGTGGAAGAAACAAAAATCACATGAAGATAAACATTAAAAGACCAAATACTTGGCTGCCACATAACATCATGTCATAAAGCCAATACATAAAAGTACTGAGACATTTACCAGAGTAAACGTACAATCAATATACTTGAGTGAGAGTACATTTACTGGGGTACTGTCTTATCTCTGGTGGTTGGTGGTGTCTGCCAGTACTCATCAGTGGGCTTTGACATGGCAGATGCATGGTGGTGGGGGAGCAGCGGAGTGTGAACGGATGCTTCGATCCAATCATCAATAATAAGTGAGTTGGCTATTGGACTTTTGACGGCAGCTGTACGAGGGGCATGCTAGGAGAGTAAGGGATCCATTTGATTTAAATCCTTTTGTTTTTTTAGGAACATCTGCCCTCATTGTTTCTGATAATAACATAATTACATAACATAATCATAATAATCAGTAATACGCCCCTGGGTGATGGAAGACTGCTGGTGAATGCTGGGACATTGGCATACGGCCATCGGCTCAACCAATGAATTCTGCACTGGCCATAGGGAGTGTGTCTTGAATGTACAGGGTTTGATGAGGTCGGATGTGTACATCTACAGAGTAGCAGCCTCTTATAAATGGGAATTCCACCCAGAGTGTACAAATGGACCCTAGCGGGTCCATTTGGTTCCATTTGTACATTCTCAGAAAAAAGGAAACTCAATAACATGGTGAAACACATCTTGATGATGTCATCAAGATGTATTTCACCATGTTAATGATTTTTTTCCCCAGACCTCCATTTCTAGTAAACACAGAATGGGGGGGAACTTTTTTTCCATGTCCACACAACATCTCTTTAAGGTATATTAATGACATGGTAAAATATTGAAAATGAGTGGAATTCCCCTTTAAGACACGTGCTGCATGCACACTTGCATTTGCATGCACATTTGCATGCACCTGCGTAACACACACACACACACGCTATTAAAACAAGTATAGCATATTGAGAAAGATTTACAATGCCTAATTGTATCCATGCAAGTAAATGACACAAAACATAGGCCTATTTTTGCCCCAAAAATATTTTAGAAGTTGGGGGGACGCCTAGCGGGTCCATTTGTTTCCATTTGTACCCTCTCAGGAAAAGGGGGTCTGAAAGAAAAATCATTAACATGTTGAAATACATCTTGATGTCATCAGATGTTTTCAGACCTCCATTTTTAGGAAATACAGAATTGGGGAAACTTTTTTATCATGTCTGCACAACATCTCTAAGGTGTATTAATGGCATATTAAAATGTTGAAAATGGGCGGAGTTTCCCTTTAATGTCTGTTATCTATAATGCTAAAGAGTGTACAGTGTACAGTGTACACAGTACACTAAAACCCAAACCTTCAGGCTTGTGGTCTCTGTTACGTTAATCCAGTAATCATTTTGCAGTTCTGTCTAGATAGTGGAATGTAATCTTACAAATGCTGTGTCTATCTGCCTATTAATCCCTTGACCTACTGTGTCCTGGTGACCCTCCCTCTGAGATGATCTGTAATGATGGAGGGATGGGAGAGGGGGGGGGGCGTGAGATTTGTCACTGAGGTTATTCTGGGCCGGTGGAGCGGCCAGTTGGAGGAGTAGGATGGAGGCTCTACATCTACATCATGTACTGTATGTCAACCTCAACGCCCGCGGGCCAAATCAGGCCCCCAAATAATTATCTTTGTCTCACATGATGATATTGAATAAGCATTAGATTATACCTCTACTCTGGTATATTTTGCACACACCATGATAAGAAATTCAACTATTTGATTTGCTTTCTCAAATCAATTGTTTTACTTTCGCATGTTATTATGAAAGCTGCACTTACAGTGGAGAAAATAATTATTTGATCCCTTGATGATTTTGTAAGTTTTCAGGATTAGAAAGAAATGAGCACTCTGTCATTGTTATGGTAGTTTTATTTAAACAAATAGAGACAGAATAGGAACAAAAATTGATCCCTAAGCACAATCTGACTTAGTACTTGGTGGAGAAACCCTTGTTGGCAGGCACGGAAGTCAGACGTTTCTAGTAGTTGGTCACCAAGTTTGCGCACATCTCAGGAGGGATTTTAGTCCACTCCTGTTTAGATATTGATAAGGTAGATTTCCATCCTTGGCTTCCATTACCACTGACATTAAACATTACTGATTGAATACCTGGATCCATGCTGTAAAGGAAGCATGATACGGATTCCAGGACCTTCTGCCCTGTCACCCCAATACAATAATGTATGTGTATTCACCTGGCTTATTATACCCTTTGATGTCTGACTTACCACTATAGACTTTCATGCTGTGAAGGAACTGCCAGCTAGGTGCGACATCCTGGCCTTCTGGCCAACTTCCTTCCTAACAATACCTGTATGCTTGTGTATTCACCTGTTTATTCAACTCTTTGATGTCTGACTTACCGGAAGCCCACCCCTGGGTGGGGCCTCGGGCCAATATAACCCACCACTAGAGAATCACACGGGATCGAACACAGAAACGACACAGAACAACACACAGAACGGACACAGAGACACACAGGACGACACAGAACGCAACATACCATTGGAGGGCCGTTACTGAGCGAGGCCACAGGGCCTCAACCCATGTGGTTGGAATGCTATGCTACCATGATACTATGCTTGCCTGAATGCTGTCCTGATGCTATCCTGATGATGGTTGCCTGTTTCTATCCTGACACTCAATAAACCTACAAAATCATCTACAGAAGACTGCTTTTGCCTCCAAGTGTTTAGTGTATAGATTTTCGCCATATCAAATGGTTGTCAGAAGTGGGATCCAAAGATTTTGAACTCCGAAGAAATGCAATGGATTATTTTTGGACATTTTTTTCTCTTTCCTTTTTGAACAATGGACGTGGACATTATTTCTTGGAGATTTCAAAACTTCTGGATTGAAAAGGACCGTGGCTACACTAAAATTGGAGGACAATGGAGTTATCACAAGGCTAAAGTATCATGCAGGCTGAGAGATCTTAGTGCTAGATTTAGTTAAAGTTTCTTCCGCCAGTGTGTGCATGGAATGATTGTGAATGGATGTGTGTGTGTGATGTGCTCTATTCTGTCAGTCACTTTGGCTGACTGGTAGCAAGCTATGGTTCACTGCAAAACTTTACCTTTACCAAGATACCTAACTTCTAGAATCATACAGTCATACATGGTAAATTTGATTAATCTGGATTTAATACTGTACAGTGACTTTTGCAGTTTGAGAATAATTCAGCAGCAATTCATTGACACCTGAGAGGCCTAGGTGCCACAAAGCCTTGAGCACTGGGGGGGAGGGTCAGTTTGTTGTATGCTAATGTAAATTCAGGTTATAGCAGGGGTCATGGAAGCAACAGTTTAATCTACAAACAGTTAACTTAGACAACAACTTGTAAAATACATGGGAATAAATGGGGATGTTTGCAGGTTTACTTAATCTATATGGGTTAAATTGGAGCCATGTTAAAGAATAAGACCATATTTCCATAGACCTGTCTACAGGTGTGAAACACAACAGGAGAGCTAGTCTCTTGTATAAGCATAAAGAAATTTGTAAGCGACACCTTACTGAAATTATTGTTAAAACAAAAACAGTTATTTCCGTATAAAGACTGCTGTACCTTGCTGAGGCTGTAACTAAAGACACATGTGGAATTATATCTATATATAATTCGGGCATGGAGACCTTGTTACATTAACATAAAGACACATTGTGGAATATTTCGGACATAAGACTTGTTACAGCCTTGCAGCATAAAGAAAAAGAAGAAAGAGTTACTAGACTGTTGTGTTTCAAAACATTATCTGACAGAATATGGGGAATAAAATGCACTCCAATTCCAGAAGACTTAAAGACCTTACAGTATAGCATAAAACCTGAGAAGACTGCTGTTTTTCCAAAATATTAACCTGACAAGACTATTTAAAACATAGAGTAAAATCTTGAACAGAGCTAGAATCATGTGATATAAACAACAACAACAAAAAAAAGGAAAGAAAAAGATGGAGTGGAGTGAGTGAGAGGAGGAAGTTGATGTGTGAGTGAGAGTTGAGAGAGTGTGTGTGTGTGTCCCGCCAGGCCGGCAGGCCTGATGGTCTGTTGGTGATACTCCAAGACTACAATACACATGGAACCTTCGAAACAGAGTGCTGCTCCTCCGTTGCTTCCTTCTCCAGCCATTGAAACTATGGACTTTTAGTATTTCAGTCTGATTTTTTGACGGCGATCTATTTCTTTTTTTTGGCAACATATTTTTTCGGCGGTATGATTTTTCATCAGCAACGGCAGTTTGGAGCGCTCTTGGCGAGACAATGGATCTCCAGCAGCAGCGGCCATGGTGAGAATCAGCGCTTCACGGCGTGAGCATGCGTAATGGCGGTGATGCGGCCTTCCGACTACGCATCCCGAGGACGGCGATCTGCGGCTCTGCTCTACTCGCGGGGAGGATGCATACTCCCGACGAGGAGCAGCGCACCGTGTCCAGCCCATTACGCAGCGGAAAGGGGAGGATCGTCGGCGGCGATCGGCATCAGCGCGACGGATATGGACCCAGGGGAGCCGACGGTGGGTGTCGACACCACCACCCGGCCCGTGTCTACGCTCCGAGCGGCGTGTCCATTACGCAACGGCCCGACGCATCATCACCACACCAGCGCGAAGATGTTGGCGCTACAGGGGCCAACAAGGAGCAGCACACTACCAGTGACAGTCTACTACAGTAATCGTCACGTCAGCATCATCCCGGCTTGTCTGCGGTCTGCGGAAGTGTCTTCAGCCTGGTGTCCTACGACCAGGGAGGTGTCCCCGGACGGCCCGGTACGGCAGCGGCAGGAGAGGCTGCTATACGATAGTGCATGGCGCGCGACGGCTGATCTACAACTTCACATCACTACAAGCACACCATAAGTTTTGCCTCACGGGCGTACGGCTCCTGTGAAGACTTTTACATCCATGATTTGCTCATGGTCATGGATCGAGGGAGGAGATGTGAGTTTTATTTTCGAAGAAGAAAACTGCCTTACAGTGGCTGTGAGCTGCTGTGATGACGACACGGAGTTGCATTCCTGTTTTCAGTCATATCTGGCCAATATGACTGAATTGAGAAATGTGATGAAGTGTGTACACTTCAAGGGAAAAAAAAAAAAAAAAAAAAAAAAAATCCAAGTGGGTTTTTGCAGCTGTTTTAATTGTATATACAATGTAACTTTGACTTTTGCTTCAGTCAATTATGATATTAGTGTTGTATTTACTTTGGATGTGATGTTATGATATTTGATTTGATGAAATCTGATTTTGATGGAAATTATGATGTTTAATGGAAATTCACAAGTGTTGTTTAATTAAACTGTTGTTATTTAAACAAGAGGATGGACTGATAAGGTAGATTTCCATCCTTGGCTTCCATTACCACTGACATTAAACATTACTGATTGAATACCTGGATCCATGCTGTAAAGGAAGCATGATACGGATTCCAGGACCTTCTGCCCTGTCACCCCAATACAATAATGTATGTGTATTCACCTGGCTTATTATACCCTTTGATGTCTGACTTACCACTATAGACTTTCATGCTGTGAAGGAACTGCCAGCTAGGTGCGACATCCTGGCCTTCTGGCCAACTTCCTTCCTAACAATACCTGTATGCTTGTGTATTCACCTGTTTATTCAACTCTTTGATGTCTGACTTACCGGAAGCCCACCCCTGGGTGGGGCCTCGGGCCAATATAACCCACCACTAGAGAATCACACGGGATCGAACACAGAAACGACACAGAACAACACACAGAACTGACACAGAGACACACAGGACGACACAGAACGCAACATACCATTGGAGGGCCGTTACTGAGCGAGGCCACAGGGCCTCAACCCATGTGGTTGGAATGCTATGCTACCATGATACTATGCTTGCCTGAATGCTGTCCTGATGCTATCCTGATGATGGTTGCCTGTTTCTATCCTGACACTCAATAAACCTACAAAATCATCTACAGAAGACTGCTTTTGCCTCCAAGTGTTTAGTGTATAGATTTTCGCCATATCAAATGGTTGTCAGAAGTGGGATCCAAAGATTTGAACTCCGAAGAAATGCAATGGATTATTTTTGGACATTTTTTTCTCTTTCCTTTTTGAACAATGGACTTGGACATTATTTCTTGGAGATTTCAAAACTTCTGGATTGAAAAGGACCGTGGCTACACTAAAATTGGAGGACAATGGAGTTATCACAAGGCTAAAGTATCATGCAGGCTGAGAGATCTTAGTGCTAGATTTAGTTAAAGTTTCTTCCGCCAGTGTGTGCATGGGATGATTGTGAATGGATGTGTGTGTGATGTGCTCTATTTTCTGTCAGTCACTTTGGCTGACTGGTAGCAAGCTATGGTTCACTGCAAAACTTTACCTTTACCAAGATACCTAACTTCTAGAATCATACAGTCATACATGGTAAATTTGATTAATCTGGATTTAATACTGTACAGTGACTTTTGCAGTTTGAGAATAATTCAGCAGCAATTCATTGACACCTGAGAGGCCTAGGTGCCACAAAGCCTTGAGCACTGGGGGGGAGGGTCAGTTTGTTGTATGCTAATGTAAATTCAGGTTATAGCAGGGGTCATGGAAGCAACAGTTTAATCTACAAACAGTTAACTTAGACAACAACTTGTAAAATACATGGGAATAAATGGGGATGTTTGCAGGTTTACTTAATCTATATGGGTTAAATTGGAGCCATGTTAAAGAATAAGACCATATTTCCATAGACCTGTCTACAGGTGTGAAACACAACAGGAGAGCTAGTCTCTTGTATAAGCATAAAGAAATTTGTAAGCGACACCTTACTGAAATTATTGTTAAAACAAAAACAGTTATTTCCGTATAAAGACTGCTGTACCTTGCTGAGGCTGTAACTAAAGACACATGTGGAATTATATCTATATATAATTCGGGCATGGAGACCTTGTTACATTAACATAAAGACACATTGTGGAATATTTCGGACATAAGACTTGTTACAGCCTTGCAGCATAAAGAAAAAGAAGAAAGAGTTACTAGACTGTTGTGTTTCAAAACATTATCTGACAGAATATGGGGAATAAAATGCACTCCAATTCCAGAAGACTTAAAGACCTTACAGTATAGCATAAAACCTGAGAAGACTGCTGTTTTTCCAAAATATTAACCTGACAAGACTATTTAAAACATAGAGTAAAATCTTGAACAGAGCTAGAATCATGTGATATAAACAACAACAACAAAAAAAAGGAAAGAAAAAGATGGAGTGGAGTGAGTGAGAGGAGGAAGTTGATGTGTGAGTGAGAGTTGAGAGAGTGTGTGTGTGTGTCCCGCCAGGCCGGCAGGCCTGATGGTCTGTTGGTGATACTCCAAGACTACAATACACATGGAACCTTCGAAACAGAGTGCTGCTCCTCCGTTGCTTCCTTCTCCAGCCATTGAAACTATGGACTTTTAGTATTTCAGTCTGATTTTTTGACGGCGATCTATTTCTTTTTTTTGGCAACATATTTTTTCGGCGGTATGATTTTTCATCAGCAACGGCAGTTTGGAGCGCTCTTGGCGAGACAATGGATCTCCAGCAGCAGCGGCCATGGTGAGAATCAGCGCTTCACGGCGTGAGCATGCGTAATGGCGGTGATGCGGCCTTCCGACTACGCATCCCGAGGACGGCGATCTGCGGCTCTGCTCTACTCGCGGGGAGGATGCATACTCCCGACGAGGAGCAGCGCACCGTGTCCAGCCCATTACGCAGCGGAAAGGGGAGGATCGTCGGCGGCGATCGGCATCAGCGCGACGGATATGGACCCAGGGGAGCCGACGGTGGGTGTCGACACCACCACCCGGCCCGTGTCTACGCTCCGAGCGGCGTGTCCATTACGCAACGGCCCGACGCATCATCACCACACCAGCGCGAAGATGTTGGCGCTACAGGGGCCAACAAGGAGCAGCACACTACCAGTGACAGTCTACTACAGTAATCGTCACGTCAGCATCATCCCGGCTTGTCTGCGGTCTGCGGAAGTGTCTTCAGCCTGGTGTCCTACGACCAGGGAGGTGTCCCCGGACGGCCCGGTACGGCAGCGGCAGGAGAGGCTGCTATACGATAGTGCATGGCGCGCGACGGCTGATCTACAACTTCACATCACTACAAGCACACCATAAGTTTTGCCTCACGGGCGTACGGCTCCTGTGAAGACTTTTACATCCATGATTTGCTCATGGTCATGGATCGAGGGAGGAGATGTGAGTTTTATTTTCGAAGAAGAAAACTGCCTTACAGTGGCTGTGAGCTGCTGTGATGACGACACGGAGTTGCATTCCTGTTTTCAGTCATATCTGGCCAATATGACTGAATTGAGAAATGTGATGAAGTGTGTACACTTCAAGGGAAAAAAAAAAAAAAAAAAAAAAAAAAATCCAAGTGGGTTTTTGCAGCTGTTTTAATTGTATATACAATGTAACTTTGACTTTTGCTTCAGTCAATTATGATATTAGTGTTGTATTTACTTTGGATGTGATGTTATGATATTTGATTTGATGAAATCTGATTTTGATGGAAATTATGATGTTTAATGGAAATTCACAAGTGTTGTTTAATTAAACTGTTGTTATTTAAACAAGAGGATGGACTGATAAGGTAGATTTCCATCCTTGGCTTCCATTACCACTGACATTAAACATTACTGATTGAATACCTGGATCCATGCTGTAAAGGAAGCATGATACGGATTCCAGGACCTTCTGCCCTGTCACCCCAATACAATAATGTATGTGTATTCACCTGGCTTATTATACCCTTTGATGTCTGACTTACCACTATAGACTTTCATGCTGTGAAGGAACTGCCAGCTAGGTGCGACATCCTGGCCTTCTGGCCAACTTCCTTCCTAACAATACCTGTATGCTTGTGTATTCACCTGTTTATTCAACTCTTTGATGTCTGACTTACCGGAAGCCCACCCCTGGGTGGGGCCTCGGGCCAATATAACCCACCACTAGAGAATCACACGGGAACGACACAGAAACGAACACAGAACAACACACAAACGGACACAGAGACACACAGGACGACACAGAACGCAACATACCATTGGAGGGCCGTTACTGAGCGAGGCCACAGGGCCTCAACCCATGTGGTTGGAATGCTATGCTACCATGATACTATGCTTGCCTGAATGCTGTCCTGATGCTATCCTGATGATGGTTGCCTGTTTCTATCCTGACACTCAATAAACCTACAAAATCATCTACAGAAGACTGCTTTTGCCTCCAAGTGTTTAGTGTATAGATTTCCGCCATATCAATATCCTCCCCAAAACCTCAAGGTTTCAAGGCTGTTGCTTGCCAACTCAAAGCTCAATCTCCCTCCATAGATTTTCTATAGGATTAAGGTCTGGAGACTGGCTAGGCCACTCCATGAGCTTAATGTGCTTCTTCAAAACTTCACCGCATTGTGTGGCCGATGGATGTGGCCAAGTAGCGCAGGATCTTGGACAAGAACCTCCTTCCCACAGCCAGAGCACTGAAGATGGGTCGTGGCTGGGTCTTCCAGCATGACAACGACCCAAAACATACGGCCAAGGCAACAAAGGAGTGGCTCACGAAGAAGCACATTAAGCTCATGGAGTGACCTAGCCAGTCTCCAGACCTTAATCCTATAGAAAATCTATGGAGGGAGCTCGAGCTTCAAATTGGCAAGCCTCGAAACCTTCAGGATTTGGAGAGAAGATCTAACCAGGAGTGGGCCAAAATCCCTCCTGAGATGTGCGCAAAGTTGGTGACCAACTACAAGAAACGTCTGTACTTCCGTGCTTGCCAACAAGGGTTTCTCCACTAAGTACTAAGTCAGGTTGTGCTTAGGGATCAAATACTTATTTCACGAGCTCTAACACAAATTCATTTATAACATTTAAATATTATTTTCTTATGGACATTTTTGTTCATATTCTGTTTAAATAAAAGTACCATAAAAGTGCTCATTTCTTTCTAATCATGAAAACTTACAAAATCATCAGGGGATCAAATAATTATTTTCTCCACTGTATCTTCCTATTATGGGACATGGGAAGGAACCCTGCATCATGAGACAAATATAAACAATACATACTTGCCCTATATAAGTTATAGAGGACAAGTGAACTACTGTCCTATAGATCCGTCCCTCGACTTACAACACTTTTCCTATTTGGGCCCGCCGTGTGCTTTTAGTTTGACATCCCTGCATCATCCCGGTGGGTCCTCACTGTCAGCTGAGCCTGTAGGATCTACAGGCTCACCCTGGGCAAATGGTGCACTTTTGAGACTGTGAACGTTAGTTGCGGAAGTTATTGTAAACTAAAGAGCTTATTGTATGCGTTTTAAATGTTCAATTCTAGCAGGGGTTTTCAACCTTTTTGACACCAGGGCCCACCATTTATTCAGTATTTGAGCCACGGACCACCATTTGAGGACATTTTAGCCCCACAGACCCCAAAACTAATAAAGATTTATATTGCTTTTGTTCACAATTCCATTTGGGAAACAAAACAGCCAAACACACAGATCAAAATGACCATTAATCTTCTACATTCTCTAGTTGTGTATAGACTATAGACTCATCATGTGAGGCTAATTCACATGATGAATATTTTAACTCTTGAGAGTGTAAAAATGAAACCAAATGGACCCGCAAGGGTCCATTTGGTTTCATTTTTTATGTACTCAAGAGTTACATCTGGTTAACCAACTTGGTCCTCTCAGGGACCACTGGTGGTCCCCGGACCATCTGTTGAAAACCCCTGCTGTAGGATACAACAGCAGTGACACTTAAATTGGAGAGAAAAGGCTGGTTGAAAAAGGAAAGAAAAGAAAAGAGAGCGATGTGTGTCCTGTGAAATACTTGCTGTTGAACACCATTAGGCCAAGGTTTTATGGGGCCCTGGAAAGCCTTCAGGGGGGAGGGGGGGTCATCTTCCCCCCCAGACTCTCACTTTACCTGTTTTGTTGTCTCCACTGCCATCTGTTCTCTCTCTCTCTCTCTCCTGGTCTGTTGATCTTGGCTCCTCTGATGTGGTTTTAATGCGTTTGTCGTGGTCAGCAGTGGACCGCCAGCGATGCGCTGTGGGCCTGGTGTCCATGAAACGCCCCGGCTACTCACTGTGCCTCGGCCATGAGAATGGCCATGGTCGACGTGCACGCATAACGCACAACACGTGCACACGCGCACACACACAGCACACACTCTCTCTCTCACGCACGCACGCACGCACGCACGCGCGCGCGCGCACACACACACACACACACACACACACACACACACACACACACACACACACACACACACACACACACACACACACACACACACACACACACACACAGCCTATCAAAGGCATATAGATTTTACAGCAGGGGTTTTCAAGCTTTTTGATACCAGGGCCCACTATTTACTCAGCATTTGAGACACGGACCACAATTTGGGGACATTTTAGCCCCACAGACCCCAAACCTACAGAATTCTTTTGATTTTGTCCACAATACCTAGGCTGGATTTGGGTAACAAAACAGATCAAAATGACCATTAATCTTCTAGTTGTATAGACTTGGGCTAATTCAGATGATGAATAGTTTAACTCTTGAGAGCCTAAAATGAAACCCAAATGGATCTGCAAGGGTCCATTTGGTTCCATTTTGACACTCTCAAGAGTTGCATCTGGTTAACCAACTTAGCTGGGGACCGCCTGGGACCCTCTCAAGGACCACTGGTGGTCCCTAAACCACAAAAAAACACTGTTCTACAGTATGTCGCCACTCTGCTTTTCCATGTGTTCTTTTGAACACAATGTATGAACAGCATGACAACCAGAATTTTCCACAACGGTTCAGCATACTCAGACATAACAAGAAATCACATCACAATATATCGGTATTCAACTCAAATTTGCATGATCGCCAGTGTTGTAGTGGTACTTTTAGAAGTGGGGGGACGCCTCTGAGTGGGGGGACGAGTGTACAAATGGAACCAAATGGACCCTAGCGGGTCCATTTGGTTCCATTTGTACACTCCCAGAAAAAAGGAAACTCATTAACATGGTGAAACACATCTTGAAGATGTCATCAAGATGTATTTCACCATGCTAATGATTTTTTTCAGACCCAAAGATATTTTAGATGTGAGAAGTGGGGGGACGCCGTCCCCCTGCGTCCCCCCTCCACTACACCCCTGATGATCGCTGACTTTGGCATGCAACTTGTTTCAATCTAAAGTCTAACTAACTTTCCTATAGGGGCACTAGGTAATACAGAACCAAGCCTCTGACTACTGAACTATAACGAGCTGAAATATCATGCAGAGGACCTGGCATTTAGCTCACTGGCCCATTACGTTTACAACTACAATCTAGAGCTCTACTATATGAGGGACTTTTACCAGTGCTGGTTGCAGGAGTTACAGTACATGCACCCTATTCAAGATTATTTCTGGGATGGGCATTAGATACCAGTGTTGGGAATATTACTTTAATTTGTTAATGTTACTTATTAATTATTACCTTCATTTTAAAGCAATATATTATATTACAATATTACTGTCTAAGCAAGTGTAATATATTAATATTACTGTTACATATTATTAAAATAGTGCCTAGGCCAGTGGCATACCTAAAATAAAGCAAGAGCACTTGGCTATCTGGACAAATCCATATAAAATCAACTTGAAAAAACTTCACTCCTGAAAAAAGTCCTGGCGTAGACCTACCTCATCCTACTCAGCTATGGACAGTTAGCACAGGAGTTATTTGATGACAGATTATAGAAAATAAGTAATTATGTAACTTCTGCAGTTGTCAAGATAATTTCACAAGAACACTTGCAACGAGACAGATTGACAGAAAGTAATATTGAAAGTAATGCAGTAATGCAGAAAGAAAAGTATAATATATTAGATTTTTTTGTTAGGTAATATATTTATATTACAAGTTACTGCATGTTGGTAATATATTATGTAATATGTTAAGTTACGTAGTGCACATGTCCCAACACTGTTAGATACACATTACATACTGTACAGAATCCAAAAATGGATTCCCGGCCTGAATGGGTTAAGATAATAACCAGTGTTTTGTACAGCGTATATAGGACAGAGGTGGCAACTTTGAACATGGAGAGAGTCACTATATATTTCACACTCACTCCAGAGAACAGTGACATGTTTGAGCTTGTAGATCTGCTATGTATGCCATGTGTGGCCCCCAGGTTTGCCAGTAGCCCATTTGGAATTGTAACAGCAGCAATATTTAGAATTTCAATATTACACTGCAGGCCACATTAAGTGAAGGTGAGGTCTGCATGTAATAGAAACAAACAGTATATTAAAGTCTTCTCCCTGTGATGTGACCCTGGTCCATTTGGTTTCATGATTATACTCTCAAGAGTTAAAATATTCATCATCTGACTTAGCTCAATTCTACACAACTGGAGAAAATAGAAGAAATGGTCATTTTGCTCTGTATGTTTGCCTGTTTTGTTTCCGAAATCCAGGATGAAATTGTGGACAAAAGCAAAATAAATCTTTAGTTTTTTGGTCTGTGAGGCTAAAATGCCAATAAATGGTGGTCCGCAGCTCAAATTCTGAATAAATAGTGCACCCTGGTATCATAAGGGTTGAAAACCACTGCTCTTAGTGGCTGTGGCCATAAGCAACCACTTACATTGCTTACCGTATGCCTAAAACCGGCCCTGACTTTTCCTTATTCGTCATTGTGTTTTTGAGTGAGTTCATGGCTATCAGGCCAACTCTGCTGTAGGTTTTGACCTTGAAATTGTTTGTGACCTTGTGAGAAATGTCTTCAGGGCTCAACAACTGCAACTACTAATGGACAACTTCCTTTAAAGATACCGGTATATCTTTAATACTACTATATCTTAAATAATACTTAAATTGGCTTAAATAATACTTAAACTGGTATTCTCGATCGCTGTGGTGCAGCCAGGTATGGTGTCTTCTCATTGGCTGCATGGCAGCAAATCAGGTTCTGGGGCCGTGCTCATTGGTTGCATGGCAGCAAATAAGATCCGGGGCCTTTTGTGTAGGCCAAAAGCCTGTACCACCAGACCTGGGCCTGGGCTTACCAAATGGTTACAATGGTTAAAAATGTTACTGCACTCCCCTACTTTGTTCATCATGAGTTGAAGCTCTTGATGTCTGGTTTTATTTATTTTGGTTAATTATTATTAAGCCCAGGCCAGCCAATGAGGAGACTTACGCCATACCTGGCTACACCATAGCGATCAAGAATACCAGCCATTGTTGTAATTAGAAAAGTAGACACAAAACTAAAAGTTTAAATTAAGTCTCACATAAATCTCCGTCAAATTTAGTGAGTGTTCTAGAACTTATAGTGCTATAGTTCAAATGAGACATGTTGAAGCCATTAGCAGCTTGCAAGCATAAATGTCATAAATTTGCCGAGGTAAACAAGGATAAGCAGAAGCTGTGCTAGTGTTGGGCAATGGGGTAGACGCCATTTTAGTTTCACTCCTATGAACACACAGCATATTATTGTGCCTAGTTGCTAATTAGACACTGTTAATACTCTCATTCATCACTATCACAGCTCTATAGCAGCGCTAAGTCCATTACCGTGCGCGCGCACACACACACACACACACACACACACACACACACACACACACACACACACACACACACACACACACACACACACACACACACACACACACACACACACACAGTGTGTATGTGCACGTGTGTAAATCTATACAGTATGTGCATGAGGGCGGAGGGAGGCAGGCAAAAAAAGGAGACGAGGATAATGACCCTTGCTAGTACAGCTCATTTGTTTCAGTATGTTGTACACAGCTCCTTCCCATGTGTCTCTGCCCACTTACCAACAACAACAACAAACGTTATTTAAAAGTACGGCCATTTTGGATTTTCACTGAACCTATAAATTGAATGTTTCCCATTCTGCGAGGCTGATAGATGAGGGAACATTATCTGTGATAGCAAGCAGAAAACATTGGATATCGCACACGGGCATAATAATAAATCTGGTCACGAGAAGAAGTGAAACGAGAATTTTACCCATTCCTCTGGCTCCTGTCAAAGTGTCCTTGTGGGAAATACAAGGCAATAAGGTACTTAACGCTAACTCCAAGTTGCTCATTGGCCAAAAGTATAAGACTGCCTGTACATCTGTGCAGGTACTAATGGGAATCCTCTCCAGCATGAATACTACATGTGGACAAAAAATACATGGAAGAGCATTAATAGGAAAAGAGCATCTGCGCTTACCAATAGAAAAAAAAATAAGCTACATTATAATAATATTTTAAGCTCTGATCTATCATCACTGGCTGGCCATTCTGTTCCCCCGTCTGTCGATGGGATTTTGTCTGCTTTGGTTTCTGCATGCCTCATGGTGGGAAACCATCTGTGCAACTCGCAACCCACCAAGTTTGTATCCAGTCCCATTTGTATCCAGGTAGACAGCCCAGCTTGGATACCTAATTACGGGTGTGCACTAGTAAAGCCACCGACCCAATGCATCCCTTTTTAATCCTGTTACGTCCTGCTGTGGTGCAAGGCTGACAACACATCAACAGAATTGATGGGCTCAGCTGGCAAACGCGTGCTGCCAACAGTGGAATGTTAAAGTCCTTATAGCGCAGTGGTTTTCAACCTGTTTGATCCCAGGGGCCACTATTTATTCTTTTGAGCCACAGAGGACCACCATTTGATGACATTTTAGTGAAATTTTAGTGAGAACCGCAAGAGTCCATTTGGTTTCATGTTTACGGAGTCAAGAGTTGCATCTGGTTATCCAACATTCCATCATTAAGCCTGGGGACCACCTGGAACTCTTACATGGACCACTGGTGGTCACCGGACTACTGGTTGAAAACCACTGTTATAGCGGATTATATTGTGAAAACAAATATCTATAGAATCAGTTGCCTATATTCATTGAAGCAAAGCGGTGCGACTCGTAGCCAAGCGATGAAACTGTAGATCTGCTATTTTCCAACTGAATGTTCATTCTCAAGATAGGTACGCATAGGGCCCGATTTTCTTAACTCATTCAGCGCGATCGGATTTTCTTTGTTTCCTCTCCATTGCCGCGGCTCAAACCAGTTCGATCGGTAAAAAAGCCCTTATTTTGAAGCTCAGATCTCCTAAACAGGATGTGCTGTTTCTGTTATGCTGTGTCTGTTGTCTTGCCTAATCGATCATCTGGCGATCTGCCCATATACATCCGGGTCACAAGTCAGGAAGAGCCGTGTAGCGCTAGTTGATTCACCAGTGCGACAACCCCATTCAGAGCGAAAACACAGGAGAGCCGTTTGAATGCATTGGATTGAATGGGAGTGAATGGGACAAAAAAAAGAGAGTTGTCGCTCAATTCTGTTCCAAATGAAAGCGAGCAACGGGATCATCATCAGACGATGCGCTGGGACTAATAGTTGGATTAAAGAATGAAATCTACATCTCGTCGTGATACGAGCCGTCCGCGTGACTGGCGGAGGGGACTCCACGGGAGGTCCACGAGCAGCTCGAGAACGGCGCTTTAAGAATTAACATGCGCTGTCCGTAACGCGACCCGCCTTGCAGCCCGCAACAAATTCCCTTATTGCTATTTTCGTCACCTTTCCTCTTCCCTTAGCCGTTATTCGCGACTGGAGGTGTGGTCATAGGTGTGTTTGTCACGCAGTGCCTTACATTGTTATTTTCGTCGAATAGATATGGGAAATAGATATAGTAATTTAAAAGCACCCGCTAACCTATACAGAAGGCAGAGCCACGTGTGTCTTCTCTGTGCACCTTCGAGATGTTCAAGTGGAACAGCTGCTGCATCAGTGAAGTAGGCTACTTCATCTCCTTATTTATTGATCCTGTCCTATAAACAGCTGTCTGTCACTTCCTTGTCTTTAGGTTAGCTACACTATATACAGTAATATAGTTAAAGACATTTATTAACTTGCGACACTTTGCTGCTGCTGATTCAGATCGCCGAATTCCTGATGTTTCGCTTGATCCCGTTTCGTAGAGAAGACCTCCCAGCATATTCTACATGCAGCAAAAACATAGAGGTTTGGCGATAATATAGCACTCTCTTCTTACTGAATGGTAAGAAATGATCGAGAATTGACCGAGCTATGTTCGTTTGAAAACATGAGTTTTGCACGCATGGAGAGGGAGCAAAGAGGCCTGCAGCAATAATATGGGATGAATTGACGGCAATGGCAAAACCAACACGGATTGGAGGAAAGCTAAAAGTGCCCAGACCAGACCTATGCATAATGTAATGGGTCTAGGAGGTGTTTGAGGGAATTAGGATGGTAACGAAAATAGCAACGTGGGAACGCCTCTTCCTCAATGCTAGATGCTCTAATTGCGTATAAAGGGCAATGAGATGAAAATGGAGCCCATAGGGTTCATGTGGTTAACCTCGTTCGAGGATGACCTCATCTTAACCTTGTTCTGAGAAGGAAAAAAATGCCTGGAAATGAGCTATATCTGAAAGTGTCTACAGGGCACACACAAGAGATGTTGCCCACACCTTCTTGACTTGGCATTGAGCAGGTCACTTGGCTCCCTGTGCGTTGTTGGTAATGGGCTAGAACATATTTTACTGCAGGGAGACCAACATACATGTTTAGCCACTATGCTTGTTGAATGTTCTAATAATCATATTTATTTAGAAACAGTGTATTCCAGTAATTACATACTACTGCAATATTATTACCTTTTCCACCAAATGTAAAGATATTACTTACAAAATGTGGAATAAATATTGTTACTCTGCCAAAGCATGTCTTACTACTACTACCTATTACTTTTGAGCTTGTTGTATGTGAACATAGAACAGATTTACAAGTTACCAACAGATAACAATAGCAGTCACTGGCCCAGGGGAATCGCCCTTTTTTGTATTTTTTATCACTAATTTCATATCAATTATGAAATTTATTGTCCCCATCCTCAATAGGGGTATATGTAGAATAGCCGCCTTTTGAAGTGAACGGATTTTGCGTGACACTTGACTGTCACATGTTTTATAAGATCGTCGTTTGTTTTGGACACCGTGCTGACACCGTGTGTTTGTTTGGAACATCCGTTTCTTTTCCCAAGCTGGAACTTGTGGGGTATTTCTCCCCAACTCGTTCCTAAATTGGTTATGGAAGTACGTAGATGTAGCCTATTAAATACTAATAAAGGTATTAGCTGAGAGAGAGCTTATTATTGATTCCTGGAAATACCTTTAGAGCCCTAAATAAACTATAAAAGTCAAAACATAAATTTCTTACTGCCAGCCAAGCATCAACCGAATTGACCAAAATTCTCAGCAATTTGTATCTCTTCGGCCGACGTTGTCACGCAGCACGCCCACCTTTTCGACCGTCAGGCGATATGCTGCTGTCGGCCAAATCTGCGGCTCCCATAGACAAATAATGGATGTCGGCTGACATTGTTTGTCCATTGCCCGCTGTTAAAACGTACTGTTAGTGTTCCTAAGAGTAGCTCTGGACGACCCCCACACACTACTATGCACTGAAAAATACACTATATGCTCAGCATATAGTGTTTTTCGATTTCGATATATAAAGACAATAAAAGCTTATAAAAGGAATAGAATGGATAGACTAAAATAGAGAATCACTCTTGTGTGACACACGTGACATCACATTGTGCCTTAAACAAACATTAATGATTGTTAAAAAATATATTAATGATAATTTAATATTAATGATAATTTCACAGTATGGGTACATTTCAAACTAAAGTAGAAGTCAATTAAAGTCCATAGACTTGGTTGGCTCTAAACAAACTGCATTAAAAATCCCATGGCTGCCATGTAATCTTCAAAAGCCATAGAATGGAATTTGGAGGGGTAACACGCCAGGCTGTTTACTAAATTGTTTACCCAGTGTGGTATTTGGCTGAGATAACGTAGGAGCAGGAGTTACTGTCAAAGGGCAATCCCTGAGTTCACGTTGCCTCTGCAATCACGCTGTCCAGCCTGAGACAGTTACCATGGAGACGGGAGAGAAAAGTAGTAGGGGGGGGGGGGGGGGGGGGGGGGGGGGGGGGGGGGGGATTCTGTAGAGAACTTGAAGGATTAACCCCATTGTGTCCTGATCAGATTCTAGTTTCTGATGCTTTTCACAATTTTTTCAAAAATAGCAGAACTGCAAGCTCATATCGCGCCACTCGGTGGCGCGATGTGAGCTTGTAGATCTGCTATTTTTCAACAGCTAAAACACCAAAACGCGTTCAGTACACAAAGGGTTAAGACAACAGATGTTACTGTATCCCTCTACATCAGTGGTTTTCAACCGTTTTGATACCCACTATTTATACAGAATTCGAGTCATGGACCACCATTTGATGACATTTTAGCCCCACAGACCCCAAAACTAAAGACTTCATTTTGCTTTCGTCCACAATTCCAGGATGGATTTCGGAGAAAACAAAACAGTCAAACATATACCAATGGTCAGTCAAAATGACCATTCATTTTATTCTCTAGTATAGTAGACTAAGGGGCGTTTTTAGACTGTTAATCGCCCAGCGAGGAAAAAAAGCTCACTGAATTGAGCTTTGAAAAACATCGCCTGCGCCATAAAACGTAAAAATGAAACCAAATGGACCCTTGCGGGACCCGCAAGGGTCCATTTGGTTTCATTTTTACACTCTCAAGAGTTAAAATATTCATCATCTGAATTAGCCCAAGTCTACACAACTAGAAGATGGACAAAAGCAAAAGAAATCTTTAGTTTTGGGATCTGTGGGGCTAAAATGTCCCCAAGTGGTGGTCCGTGGCTCAAATTCTGAATAAATGGTGGTCCCTGGCATCAAAAAGGTTGAAAACCACTGAACTAGAAGGTGCGATTTGTTACTGCCCGTCTGTAAGCCCCTTAATTCAGATGTTGAATATTTAACCCTTGAGAGTGTAAACATGTTTACGCTCTCAAAGAGTTATATCTGGTTCACCAACTTTCACCTTTGGTACCCCATAGTCCCCATAGTCCCCATTCTGAAAAAGGAAAGAATAGGACAGGGCAATATCAAATCATTTGAAGACAGCTGTAAGCCACTCTTCCTTGTTCAGCACCAATAATAGCTCACCTTGGGTGGGGGCGGGGGGGGGGGGGGGGGGGGGGGGGGGGGTGGCTGTGGGTACATCTCCCCATGGCTATAGCAGCAATAGAGGCACTCTGGAGTAGGTAGAGCCCTAAGAAAGCCCAGGTTCTGACAGAGCGTATAGACAGGAGAGTTGTTCGGGAAGGATGAGCTTCACTGCATGCGAGTGACAAGAATACATACTGTACTACCGTCAGGGGTGGATTGGCCATCTGGAGTACAGGGAGTTTTCCCGGTGGCCTGTGCCACCTAGTGGCCTGGACAGTTTTTTTTTTTTTTTTTTTTTTTTTTTTTTGAAAAGTCCAAGGCAGGCCACAAGGGCGCCAGGCCCAGGCCAGGCAAACTAGTGTTTCTATCCTTCAAAAAAGAAAAGGTGTTAATCTTCTACATTCTACTGTAGACTAAGTTGGGCTAATTAACATGATGAATATTATAACTCTTGAGGGTGTAAAATTTCATTTTTACGCTCTCAAAGAGTTACATCTGGTTAACCAGCTGCCCCCACCAGGGTGGCCTGGCAAAGGCAAAATTGTCCCGGTGGGAAAATATGTGCCAATCCGCCCCTGCCTACCGTACATCTTTCTGCACATCTCCCTGCATGACCACCATCTCTGAGGATGGAGCAGGGACTCAACCAAACGTTTTTAATAACTGTACTTTTCTAAAAATGAATCGTTTCCCTCGTCAACACCCAATGTAACAATGACAATTACAGGTTTTGTCATGTTTAGAGAAGAAGTGCTGCTTGGTCTTTGCTGAAGTCAGAGCTGGACTAGGACAAATATTCGGCCCGGTCATTTTTTATGTGTGAATTTGGCCCAGACCGGCCCACCACAACCAGCGTGCAGATTTCCCCCACACAAGATAAATAATACAAACCAGCCGACACCTACACAACCCTTTGTTTCACTCACAAGAATAGCAAAAGGATTCAAGATAGAACATGGTTTACTCACTGATACCCTTACAATACAGGCCTGTATTATTATTATTATTATTATTATTATTATTATTATTATTATTAAAGCTCCTCCTAGTGACCCTCTACGGTCGTGGCCCACCAGGAGAGCTCCTGGTACTCCCTATGACCAGTCTGACCCTGGCTGAAGTACTGTTGCTTCATTTTGTGATGTTATTCCTATCTATCAGGTATTGCCTGGGTAACCCAGTTCGTAGTTCTAACACCTTTAGACCTAAGGTCATGCGTTTGATCATGGGCACCGCCCAATCTAGCCTATGAGTAGCACTGTGTTCCACCTCAGCAATCCATCTCCCAGGGGTCTTAGCACATTGTTACGCCTTGTTACGGGGACAGACGACCCCCTCGTGTTGCCGGCTGATATCAACAATAAGCCTCTCCAGTAATCTCCGCCATTTGGACCATCTCATAATTGTGATTATCCACCTTGTCAGGCTGATAGTTGCGTTCAGTTTACCTGCCACAGTACCATATGGTGCCACAAGCCTGTAGCATAATCAGTGGTTCCTCTTGAGAAAACAAAACAAAATGAGAAATGTGCCCAGCAGAGCACAGACTTCCTCCACGTAGCACTTTGCAGTGAAGCTGGTGCCACCAGGGTCGCCTATAGGCCAATATAACTTCATGATGCATTAGCCTACACCTGTGGCACCATCATTGGTCTCTGTGGATAGTTGAGATGGTGTGACCATGGCTAATCAGTCATCCCTGGTCCTATAATAAACCTTTTTACAAGCGGTGCAGGGCCAGCCATACAAATGTGAATGTCACAGAGTTAAAGCTCAAAATTGTTTTGCTGGCAATCCTGAAATTCCGTCTGTATGACACCCAAGTATGATTCAGAATTTGGGAGCCTTGCAAATAACACTTGTGGCGTGTGATTCAGGTGGTAATTATATTGCAAAAACATGCTTTTATTCTGTCGGTGGAAAAAAGAAACGTGTTTTAAATGAAAATCTCTTAGCAGTCTCGGCTTGTTGATGAGAATGCACCTCCACTTACTAAAGTGCTCAACGTTCCTCGCTTACCTTTTATGTCCATAGGGCTTTACAGACCAAGCTTTTTAGAACATTCATCTGTGAACTGTGTGAAGTGTCTGTCTGTCTGTCTGTCTGTCTGTCTGTCTGTCTGTCTGTCTGTCTGTCTGTCTGTCTGTCTGTCTGTCTGTCTGTCTGTCTGTCTGGCTGGCTGGCTGGCTGGCTGGCTGGCTCTCTTGCTCTCTTGCTCTCTCTCTCTCTTTTCTCTCTCTCTCTGCCTCAGTCTTCCCGTGCATGCTGTCCTAGTTTGCTCTTATCTATTTAACACACAGGGGCGGATCTAGGCATGGGTATGGGGGGCCAATGCCCCCTAAATGCCCTGACTGCCCCACCAAACAAGATGGCATGCAAAACAACCCAGTTTTTTTTATTTAAAATGATTTGAAACACTACTACTGCTACTATCTAACTGCAATTGTGGCACCACTAAACCAACAGCATTTCATCATTGAAAACAGGAAACTCTCTGAGTCAGACCTTTAGCTTTATGCATGCTGTGTGTCTGGTGTTATTATTGATGCTTACTTGCCTAATAAAAGTCCTGTACCTGAAAATGGTATTGGGGTGGCTTCATCGCATCGTGATGAAGCCACTGATGAAGCCACCCCAATACCATTTTATTGTGCCCCCCATTTGAGAAATGTTACATCCGCCCTGTTAACACACCACATAAAAGACAAGCATTTGTATCTGGCACAGATGAATGAGATTCATGATTCTAGACTACCATGTGTTTTTTTTTTTTTTTTTTATCTATGTTCCCATTAGAACTATTCATATCCTAAAACAGCTCAGCTTTGAAATAGTGAAATAATAGACTATCATTGTGGAAAAACGAATGGGCATTGTGGGGAAAAAGGAATAAGAAATGGGCAAATACAAATGAAGTGAAGTGAGACACTGACTGTATATTTGAGCAGTAGCAGGTTACAGATATTTCAAAACATAAAATTAGCTTTTTACCCCCCTAGAGGGGAAATTCATTACCGGCATGTTGAACATTGCTGAACATGTGTAGTAACAGTGCAAACATACGGATCCAAAGCATGGTGTCACTCAAGATGGGGAAAAAAAAATATGATTATGCATCAACATTTATAATCGCCAGTTTGGATGTGCTAATGTGCAATCAGGCGCAATGAGATACAGCAGTGGTTTTCAACCAGTGGTCTGGGGACCACCAGTGGTCCCTGAGAGGATTCCAGGTGGTCCCCAGCTAATTGACACACAGTTGGTATACCAGATGGACCCTTATAGATCTGTAACTCTTGAGATCGTAAAATTAAACCAAATGGTATCATTTTAGGGTCTTAAGAGTTAAATTATATGTAATCACAATGAATTGCTTAATTTTCAAGAATCTACACATTTAGAAAATATAGAAGAATTGTTATTTTGACCAACGTTTCCTCAGTTATCTCTCCTACATTGTGGACACAAACTTGAAATTCCTTAGTTTTGGGTCTGAGAAACTAAACGCAACATCAAATGGAGATCTGTGGCTATAGTGCAGAAGAAATAGTGGGCCCTGGTATGGAAAAGGTTGAAAACCACTGAGATACAGTATATATCTGTATAAACAACTTTTTTTTTGCATGACGTGCCATATATGTTTGTTTGTTTGTTTGTTTTTTTCATATAGTCAGTGTGCCATACTTCCATTGTGCCATATCAACACATTTCTTTTTCTTTGTCCATGAGTACAGTACAGTTTTGGCATTTTTGTTATGGCTGGATTCTGGTGGACCGGCATTGTCACTCAGAACAGTTGTCACAGCCATGACTGTGGTTTTAGATGATATACGACTAGAAACTTTACATAAACATCTACAGTATCTTGGGTTGGCTGTGGTTACAGGGATACAGTATTATTATGGAGCTGCGCAGTCCCACCCCCTTGTGACATCACCCCTGTTCCAGAAATGGATTTCCCATTCGTTTTTCTCATAGACTTGAAAATGAATATAAAGACGATTACGCCACAGACAACTAACTTGGATTGTGACAAATCATGATGACACACTCAATCTTTTGGGACAATCAAATGCATGCGTGCATGACATTCACATTATTAAAGTCTAATATACTTAATCCACAGCCGTATAAATGTGTGCTCATGGCCATACGGCTGCGATGTGTTATGCACCGAAACAACGGAAAGGTGTGCACACGTGCGCGGCCGCTCACTTCTCTGTTCCAAGACCTTGTAAGTTACATGTCATAGGCCACCAGTCTGAGAGAGAGTGAACGCGGGTTGGCTTTTATGGATCTGGGATAATTGAAAACGATAAATATGGCCTTTCAAAGCAAAGAAAATAAACTTGCCCTCCTCTAGATTTAATGTTCAGCCAAGCGGCAACACTGGCGTCGGGTCAATGCAATGGATCACGCAGGCACACGTGCACACACACACGCACACACACACACACACATGCACACGCGCACACACACATGTGCGCACGCACACAGCACAGCCTGGCCTTTGGTAGGGTCATTTCTATCCTCAGGGGGACATTCACTACACCCTTGTTAAATAACACTGTCCTGAGATGTCAGCAGGTTATAGTAAACAATATACTCACCAGTCACACTGATGGTGGGGAAAGGCTGTCATGTAATCTGACCTTTTTTGCAAATATAGACCAACTGAAAATGATGTGTAATGATGTAATTATGCTACGGAAATACTGATCACATCAACACAACAAAATCTGCATTGTAAAGTATTTTAAGAAAATGTGTGTAGATGCAATTACTGTATATACTGTATATATTGCATATACTGTATATACTCGCACCCCAAGCTCTTCTCCCTCCTGGCTCCAAAACTATGGAATGCACTTCCCACTGCAATCAGAAGCACAGACTCACTACCAATCTTCTACTGCAGTCTAAAAACACACCTCTTCAGACTCCATCTTGTATTACATACCAACCCACAGTACTTGCAGCAGTGACTTATATAGGATGGCTAATGTATTACCATGTCTTAGTGCTTACATTGTATTGTGTATTGTAAATTCTGCTTAAATTGTAAACTTTTACTATTGTAAGTCGCACTGGATTAAGAGAGCGTCTGCTAAATGCATCCCCCCCCTCCCCCAAATGGACCCTTGCGGGTCCATTTGGTTTAATTTTTACACCCTCAAGAGTTAAAATATTCATCATGTGAATTGGCCCAATTTAGTCTACACAACTAGAGAATGTAGAAGATTAATGGTCATTTTGATCTGTATGTTCCAGGCAAGCATCTAGCAGATTCTAGTGCATTTTGGAAGTGCCACTAGTCGTGCATTTTGGATCTTGTCCAGGCCACTAGGTGACGCAGGCCACCGGGAAAACTCTCTGTACTCCAGATGGCCAATCCGCTCCTGCACACTTCCCCAAGAACCCAGTTCCACTCAGGCTGATTGAAGCACAGGCACCATACTTGCCAAATCCGGTACTGCAAAATAGCCCACAACCAGAATAAAGTTGATGTCTCAAGTCGACCAATGATGCAGGTGTAGTTTGTGACATAAGATGCACAAAAGACAACTATGCACGCTTTATGGGCCCATAATGGCACCCTGGAGGAGAGAGATACCGAGGGAATGCACTCTGAGTGAGAATTTCTCATTGAAATTAGTGGGTGCAGACAGGGATTGTGGGTGCAGGGATTTGTTTCTATAGATTTATAGGTTTAAAGTTATCTTGGCCTAGTTCAACTCTTTTGGGACCGTTTTCATAAACCGGGTTGCTTATTCTCGCAAGATTCTCTGGCAACACTGTTTGACAGGTTGTCACACACACACAGCACACACACACACACACACACACACACACACACACACACACACACACACACACACACACACACACACACACACACACACACACACACACACACACACACACACACAGCAGAGCAAACACTGAAGTTGCAATTTCCCCCACAACACAAGCCTCTGCTACAATCTGTAAACAAGATATGATTGACTCTAAAGGTGAAAACATATCAACATGAATATTACAAAAACATAAAAAAAACAATATTTAAATAAGAGCTATCACCTTTTGAGCCCCCAGCCCCAATAGTAGGGTGATTTACATTATGTGGGACATTACGGTACATGTCAAAATCAGCCAATATCCTAACCCTAACCCAAAGTTCCCCAATGATGTGCTGTCACATGCACCAAAAGTGACTATATAGAAGTCTGAAATACACAAAAAATCTGATGTGAATTCAAATGCCGATTGTTATAGGTAAAAAGGGATCAACACAACCATGACTGTAGGAATGTCCTCCTTAGTGGGAATAATGTGCGTTTCACAGCAATGACGTGCTGCAATGCTTGATTTGGGGCATTTTGTTCAAAAACATAGCTTTGGATATGCCTTTCGTGTCTTCCATGATGTCAACATGTTCTGTTGGATAAACGCCATCTCAGTTTGTCTCATAAACACCATGTTCATGATGATGATAAGTTGGCTAACTTTGCTGGTGTAGTTCTTCTTTGTCAGAGCGCAAATAACAGCTATTTTAAAAGTATTGTGCAGTAGCGACTAACGCAGGGGTGTAAAACCCAAATACAGAGTGGGCCAAAATAGAAAAATTGGTACAAGTCGAGGGCCGGAGATACCGCTCTGTGTTTCAACACCGGTTTACGATGATGTCCCTGTCAAACAGCAAAAAAGTAATTTCCCTTCAAAAATCAATGTCTCTTAATGGCAAGATAATTGTAAAGATGAAACTGCCTGCATTAAACAACTGTTTTAAGTTTCCACAGAGTGGCACGCTATGAGACGTGAACACCCGCTATTTTGGGGGGATTTTTTTTTCTTCTATGATCCTCACCAAGAGCTGCTTTCATAGTTAATTGAGAAAGTAAATGAGACTGAGTTGAGGAAGTAAAACAATTAGTTGCATTCATTTCTTATCATTTCTTACCAGTTCTAATACTAATTCAATATCATCCAGCGGGCCGAAGATAATTCATTCACGGGCCTGATTTGGCCCCCGGGCCTTGAGTTTGACATATGTGGACTAACGTCTCTGTAATTGTTATATTGTACCATTAACAAAACTAAAATAAAATAAAGGGCTTTAAGGGTTTCTTAACGGTTGGATATCCGGTTATCCGACTACCCGTTGACATCCCTAATTGGTATTCTAAAACAAGTACTAAGATGCTGCTGAGATTGTTGCCTGCATCTGATCCTGTGTGAATCAGTTCTCACTGCATCCCCCCACAGCTTTCTCACTCCTATTCTTGGCCTCAGGTTTGCTAAATCAACTTGAGAAATATATCACCGCACATTCAGTGAAGGTGGCTGATTAAGTAGGATTTGAAAGTGTTATAAGATTTTGTGGCTCTAAAATATGTATGTTGATTCTTTGGAGAACTTTTCTATTAGAATTTCATAAGGCTAATGCTGCAGGTAGTCCAGTGTTTCTCTCACACTTTTTAATTTCAATTTTCCAGGCCCCCATTAACTCTGGGAATGGAACCAAATGGAGCCATCCGGTTCCATTTGTACCTAATAGCAGAGTCGGACTGGCCACAGGGGGCCAATAGGGGGCGCTAAAAGTAATATTATAATTCAGGCCTGTATTATCCCTGTACCAGTGAGTGACAAACTAATTATTTTGTTACCATCATTCTTGTGAGAGCAGTAAAGGGTTGTGTAGGTGTCTGTTAGTTTGTATCATTATTTTGATTATTTTGTTTTGTTTGTGTGTGCTGAAAAATGGGCCGATCTGAGCCAAATTCACGCATAAAATGCCCGGCCCGATTATTTTTGTCCCAGTCCAGCCCTGCCTAATAGGGTTATACATCTATAGCAGACAGGTTTTGAACAGGTGGTCCAGGGACCACCAGTGGTCCTTGAGAGAGTTCCATGTGGTCTCCAAGCTAAATGATGGAAAGTTGGTTAACCAGATGTAACTCTTTGAGAGCGTAAAATGAAACCAAATGGACCCGCTCAAGAGTTAAAATATTCATCATCTGAATTAGCCCAAGTCTACACAACTAATTAACACAAAATGAATGAAGTGGTTCACCCAATTCTGCAATCACTTCCTTCCCTGAACCAAACAGCCAGCTATGTGCTGGTATCTCATTTCCTCCTCCTTTACCAACAAACATGGAAACATAATTCTTCTCTTATCTGACAGCCGAGGATGGGCAGACATTTCATGTTACTGAGTTCATTCAAACCAAAATGGCCCATCAAGTAACTGGACAGGACAGAACAACACATTAATGCTTTTGGAATTTGCCCATTATATTATGGTCTGGTTTCCCTTCCCAGCTGTGCCAGTAAAATGTTCTTGTTCCTACTTTCCTACCCTGTGCCTCTCTAAATCTAATTTGTTTAATTAACAACTATCTCTCTTTTGCTCCCTTTTAGTGGAAATTCTGTTAAGTTCTACTTGCTTCAACAGAGAAGTGCATGCTGGTACTTTTTGCCATTGGCAAGGCAAACCACATTGACTCAACTTCCAGTATGGAATCATGCATTTTCCCCATCAGTCGATCACACCGGGCCGTATCAGACCCTTCCGTGACCGCTGAGAGCAAAGGTCTGCTTCTCAGTGAATGTATCATCTATGGCAGGGCCCATTCCAGGGCCCACTATTTATTCAGAATTTGAGCCACTGACCACCATTTGATGACATTTTAGCCCCACAGACACCAAAACTAACGATTTATTTTGATTTTGTCCACAATTCTAGGCTGGATTTGGAAAACAAAACAGTCAAACATACAGATCAAAATGACCATTCTTCTGCAGGCTCTAGTTGTGGTGAGTGATGTGGTGATGGTGAATATTTTAACTCTTGAGAGTGTAAAGTGAAACCAAATGGACCCACAAGGGTCCATTTGGGGATCATTTTTACGCTCTCAAAGAGTTACATGATGGTTAACCAACTTTCCACCATTTAGCGACTTGGAACCCTCTCAGGGGCCACTGGTTGAAAACCACTGGCTTAAACTCTAGATGGGTCTGTAAAAGTTATTCATGAGTGGAATTTCACTGGCATCCAGAAAACTAGAGTAAACTAGAGCCATTTGTATCACCTGTATATCAGGAAGTAACTTCCATTTACCACATGGCTGAGCACAGAGATGCTGTATTTGTGTTAAATCATAATCCAACAACGTCTACTGCATGTCTACTGCATGTCTGCGTCTTACGTCTTGGACAGCATTGTGCGTATCATGCTTACACATGTTTTTCATCCTTATAGATGATTCTTTTTTGTTATACTTGGATATTGATTTATGCTTTTTGTATGTTTCAGCTTAAGACTTCCTTGAATGATTAGTAAAACTGGGTATGCTACACTGTCTTCATAGTCTTAATATCAAGGAGGATTTTATCTGACTGTGTCAAGCCACTGTTATTGAGGTCCGTATACAGACGGATGCCCTTCAGGGCAACCTTAGGTGCCTTAAGGGTTATTACATAAGGAGGAAGATTATATTATATATTTTCTTTTGTTAAAATGTTGTTTTTGGGAGAACACGCCCACAGGTTCATTAACAGTTTGACTGCGAAATGAATGAATCATGCCCTGTTTGAAAATCCACTTTAATATGGTGTTATCTATTGTCATACTGTTGAAGAATAACCCAATGAGGCATTAAACAACAACACCACCACCCAAGTGAGGACATCATTGCACATATCAACCACACCAAGGGGTCTAATGAAGTACAGTCACCTCATAAACACAAACAACATGTTATGTAATAACATTGACTATCATTGACAACAAAGAAAACTTTCTTCTAGTGTGTTTTTTACTGATCGCTATATAATACAGAGCCAAGTGTCCTGCAGGAGGTTCAGTTCAGCACTGATCTGAGCCAGATCTCCTGCACTAGCTACGTCTGTAGGCTGTCCTCCTGGACCGTTGTCTCCTTATGGAAACACAGACAGGGGCGGATTGGCCATCTGGAGTACAGGGAGTTTTCCCGGTGGCCTGCGCCACCTAGTGGCCTGGACAAGATCCAAAATGCACTAGTGGCACTTCCAAAATGCACTAGAATGCGCTAGATGCTCACCTGGAACATACAGATCAAAATGACCATTAATCTTCTATACATTCTCTAGTTGTGTAGACTAAAGGCTCATTCAGAGTTCAGCATTTCGGTGGCCACCGCGAGCACCGCTCAGAGCACCGCAACCACCTCTATTCCACTGTCCACTACCAGCACCACACCGCGCTGTGGTGTATTGTGTGTTTTCTTTTTTTTAACCAGCCGTTAAAAACAAGCAACTGCTGCGGTGCGGTGCGGTGTGGTGGTTAGTAAAATCCGAGAGGAGGTCTGGAAAGTGCGGTGGTTGTGGTGGTATGACGTCATATTGTAGGCAACGGTGGTCGCGGTGGGCACCGAAATTCCATCTCTGAATAGGCCTTAAGTTGGGCTAATTCACATGATGAATATTTTAACTCTTCAGGGTGTAGAAATTAAACCAAATGGACCCGCAAGGATCCATTTGGTTTCATTTTTACACTCTCAAAGAGTTACATCTGGTTAACCAGCTGCCCCCCCCAGGGTGGCCTGGCAAAGGCAAAATTGATGACGGTACAGATGACGGTATGAAAAAAAGCAAATAAGGTGATTAAATTGAAT
Organism: Benthosema pterotum; assembly: GCA_039105355.1. Lineage (NCBI taxonomy): Eukaryota > Metazoa > Chordata > Actinopteri > Myctophiformes > Myctophidae > Benthosema > Benthosema pterotum. The sequence continues at coordinate 37,551,844 of CM076974.1, forward strand.
TAAGTGACGACAAATGTAAATGATCAACCTATGACATTATGGGCCCTATTTTGATTGTCTTAAGTATCAGGTTTAAGGCAAAACTTGGAGGTGTGGCAAAGCTGTTTGGCCATTCAAAACAGCCAAACAGCTTTGCCAAACCTCCAAGTTTAGACTTAAGACCTGATACTTATAGGACAATCAAAGGTTTCTCCAACATTTGATTACAAATTGAGGTATTTGGATATTGTGTTCATGGCTGTTTGTAGAAAGAAATACAGTATACCAGTGGTTTTCAACCTTTCTCATACCATGGCATGTCCCACTATTTATTCATCATTTTAGCCACCATTTGATGTTGAGTCTAGTCCCCCAGACCCAAAAGCAAGGATTTTCTAGTTTTTGAGAGATAACTGCCAAAACGTTGGTCAAAATAACAATTTGTCCACATTTTCTACTTGTGTAGATTCTTGAAAATAAGTAGGCTAATTCAGATGTTTAAGTATAATTTAACCCTTGAGAGTGTAAAATGAAGCCAAATGGACTGGTAAGTGTCCATTTCATTTCACTCTCTGATGAGTTACAGATCTATAAAGGGTCCTTTGGTTACCAAATGTCGATCATTTAGCTGGGGACCACCTGGAATCCTCTCAGGGACCACTGGTGGTCCCCAGACCACATGTTGAATACCCCTGCAGTAGATCAATTTTGAAAGCCAATAAGCAATGTGAATGAATGCTTTGGACTGCCACAAAGTCCAATATTATCTTGGCAATCACTTGAAATCAGATATAATTAGTTTTGGCCCCCCAATGTGATTAAAAAAATCTTTTCATGTATTTATTTTCATTTTTTTAAATAATGGCTTTCTCTAAGATGATCTTGGCATTTCTTACGGTAAATAAACCGCTTACATAATTGGAAAACAATTATAGCCAATTGGAATGTCAATACAAGAATCGGTGTGATACATGTTCATCATCGTAATTATGTTTCCAGAAAGATAAATAAAATAGTTTATTTACTAAACTTTTACACTGATTAGTTAAGCGGTTTGAGATTGGCCCTGAAGGCATGTGCGCACGCACATCGTGGACACACTCATGCGCATGCACGCCAGGCCGGATGTAACCTTTCACTATTGGGTGGGCAGGCGAAAATACCATTTTCATTTGAATTCTTTAGTTCTGTGACCGACAATATTCATATCTTGTAGAGGACTTGTATTAGGCAAGTAAGCATCAATAATAACATCAGTTGTTGAAGTTGCAACAGGCATGCAGAATGCATAAAGCTAAAGGTCTGACTCAGAGAGTTTTCTGTTTTGATTGATGAAATGGTAAGAAGTAGAATACGGCATGATACAAGACTTTTTGTTTCGTTTTTCATCTTAGAAATTATTTTATTGTCCCAAAAGTTTGTGTGTGTCATCATGATTCGTCACGACTCGAGTTGGCTTTGTCCGCGGCGTAATCGTCTTGATATAAATTATTTTCGAAAAGTCTACGAGAAAAATGAATGGGGAATCCACTAGTGGAACAGGGGCGGTGACGTCACTGCGCATCTCTATTGGCTTAGTGGTGCCACAATTGTAGTTAGTTATCAGCAGTAGTAGTGTTTCAAATCATTTTCAATATAAGCACTTTAATTCATGTGAAATATCTTTGAACGTTGGGCTGTTTTGCATGCCATCATGTTTGGTGGGGCAGTCAGCGCATTTCGGGGGCATTGCCCCCCAATGCATATACCTAGATCCGGCCCTGATGCACACACGCATGCATGCACAGCGTTAGATGGCTTGTGTTTGTGTAAGAATTGTCAAATTTGGAAACGGGAGACATGATATGATCCTCTGGCATTAATTTTTTTGGAACTACTGCAACAGCTCCACTGTGCTCACTCAGCCTGGAATGGTGCGTGGGTTTCAGTTTTGACAAGGTGTCAGTCACAGTTGTGAAAAGATGTGGTGCAAGTGCTGTTCAAAAAATATTTCCCCCGCGCTGTATATGTGTATTGCTATACTCACGCCACCTGAATCTCATGCTTCCGACAGCTTCAAAAATGAAAACTATGTTGGCCACCTTTTTATTTTGTGACTGGAGCCAACACAGTGTTTTTTTTTTATTCTTCTTCTCTCACTGTGCCACACACAGGTTCAAAAGCACATCTCCTGCTCCTTGCCTGGTTGACACCTCAGTGTGGATGTCTTCCCACCACCTCAAACTCAATGCAGGCGAGAGACAGAGAGCTTCTATTCGTCCCAGGTAAGCCCTGCCCAATGTTGGCTACAGCCAAGAGCCTGTGTGTTGTCCAGGACAGTCAGCAGAGCTAGACTGGGACAAAAAAAATCACCCTGGTCGTTTTATGCGTGAATTTGGCCTAGACCGGCCCTTTTTAGCACAAATTTGGCCCAGACCGGCCCACCACAACCAGCGTGCAGCTATCCCCACTCTGTCAGCACACACACAAACAAGCCAGAATACCATCATTTTTACACAACACCATAAAGTATACAAACCAACAGACACCTACACAACCCTTTGTTGCTCTCACAAGAATGATGGTGGCAAAAGGATCCAAGATAGAAAGGGCTTATTTGTCGCTCACTGATACAGGTTCAATACAAACCTGTATTATTATTTTTTTTTAGCACCCCCTACTGGCCCGCTATGGTCGCGGCCCACCGGGAGAGCTCCTGGTACTTCCTATGTCCAGTCCGAACCTGACAGTCAGCTGTTCTTCTTCGACACACAAATTGCAGCAATCACTTGATCTTGTAGGTTTACACTTTACAACAATTAGGGTGGACCCCCGGGAGTCTACCCAGCTCTTTATCCAGGCTATTCTAGTTATCTCCAAGCACTTGACTATTTCAACCCTCTCCTTGTGGTTGGCCTCCCTCTATGCTCATTAAAGCCCCTTCAAATGGTCCACAGTTAAACCAGTTTGCCATGGCACGCCAATTCCTTCATGACAAGACATGATGCAAGTCTACAACTACAATCCAGTGTGTGCTATTGAACCAGTGTTACTTAGCAAACATTGGTGCGTTGTCAGACTAATTTCATGGTGTTCACTTGCAATCAGAGCTGACATTTTCACACCGTAGTCTGACGACTCACCTCACTACTAAAACATCACTCTTTGCTCCTTCATCAAAATACAGAATTCAGTCGGCAAACTTTTAAAATAACGACAGTATCTCAATTATCATGATGCATTATATTTTAACTAAACCGTTTTGTATGAATGTCAGCATCCGATAAAAATCAAGTCGTCAAATCAATTCTCACCTTGTTAGATGCCGGATATTAGCTGCGGAAATCTTCACGTCTGTAGTGAGATGACAAAAGAGCTAAGGAGGATCCTATCTGCTGATCAAGGAGATGCAGGATTATATCCCCATCATTACAATGTTTATTTCATGGACCAGTTTGAGTGGCTGAGTTAGAGACAGAGAGAGAGAGAGACAGACAGACACAGACAGACAGACATTATTTTTGTTTATATAGGGGAGGATTATCCAATGGGAACGTTGGGCCCAGGCCCAGGGGCGCCTGAGCTATGGGGCCCCTGAGCTTGCGTGTCTGCGTGATCGCTAAGAGGCTCAAGGTCAGGGCCCCCTCAAAGAAGGGATAACAGTCGCTCACGGCCCTTGTTATTAACAATGGGTTAATTAATTTTGTGCCAATAAGATAAGGTCCTACACCATCATGATACGATACATTTAAACATTTTGCATTTATTCGGCTTAGTTATTTTCGGTGTTTATTATTTTCAAGCAATCCCATGCTGTAAATCCTGCGGAAATGCTGGTGCACCACACCGGGAAGGGCCCCTTTGGCTAGCAGCGGCCCAGGGGCCATATAGACGGATCTAAATCCGCTTATGTATAAATACAGTGTATATAATGTAGGCCTATATACTATTTTAGGGATGTCTTTATCATGTGATAAAGACGTTCCATAATATGATTTGTTTTGCCCACGTTGTTTGTTATAGAAGCATGGTGGAAGCATAGTGTCTGTACTCAATTCTAGCAACAATCCTGCTCACATACGTCTGTGTTGTTTCATTTGATAAACCTATGTGTTGACGCTGGTAATAGATGGCATTGTTGTGAAGCAGTCTAGCCTGCTTTGTGTTGCAGAGGCAATTAGATGTAACGCACACAGTTATTTATTTATTTTTTCTGCTGATACAAACCCACAGTCTTTCTTTCTTTTTTCTGGCAACGCTAGAGGCGACACTCTCATGTGTGTATAAATGAGGCTTCAATGGAGTGCCAAGAGGTGCAATGAACATCCCCATGGAGCTGCACATACAGTACTCCTCACAGACAGTGCGGAACGCTGCCAGAGCCTTCTATACTGCTACTGTTGTCTTCTTTGTACGTTTCCCCGCTGTCAGTCCTAATATACAGTAAACAGACACACACGCTGTACACAGTGTATGCAAAGGACATGCATTCTATAGGTACTCTTGCCAGAACCCTTGATCACCAAGGAACTGGCATTACATCTGAAGGTCTTTATGACGGGCTCTCCCTACACCTTTGACTAGTACTACAAACCAATCAAACATGCTATACTCCCTCGAATACATGAAGGCTCGGCCCAAATAATACTCGGACCAGCTGAAAAGTTGCGACATTGAGGAGTCAGAAAACTGAGGGCTGTTGCAGCCTGAAAGAAGGACAAAAGTGGCACATTTCCAATTGTTTTTTTTTTCCTGAGAGTGTACAAATGTGAACCAAATGGACCCTAGTGGGTCCATTTGGTTCCATTTGTACACTCTCAGAAAAAAATGGTCCTAAAAGAACATGGTGAAACACAACTTTATGGTAGGCCCGCCATTGGACTGATCCCATGAAGTGAATGGAGTTTGCGACAGCGTAACTCTGTCTATACTCAGGGCCGAGCCTTCCTGTTACCACTACTCATCCACATCAAGAAGGACAATGTGGATGAGATTGAGTCTACTCTTCCATGGTGGAGAATTATTATAAGTCGAGTTGCATCAAGTACCTTCAGCAGTAGCCGAGAAGTAGCTGCTGGTGGAATTTGGTCAAAGGAATAAGAGACCCCCTGCTATGTTCCACTATTCTACCATCACTGTCGATAACACAAAGGCTCGGCCCAAATAATACTCGGCCCTGAGTATAGTCTACCATCAGGTTGTGTTCACCATGTTAATGATTTTCTTTCTTTTAGGACCAACTTTTGGCTGGTCCGAGTATTATTAGTCTTCATGTATTCTCACTGTCCATGAAAGGATGAGGTGAATACCAATTGCCCAGCAATGTCCATGACATGGGGTTGTCATATCCAAACTTTTCAACCAGCAGTGTGACGATCTATATTTATGTTAATCCTGCAATTGTGCGTGACAATCAAGTGATGTCTGAGACAGTTTTTGTTCTGCTAAGAGTACAATAACACTGGAAAGAAATGCTTTCACAAGCATAACTTAAAAATAAGGATGCTGATGGGAAGGGAACATGACGCAAGTCTTACGTTTCATACACTGACCAGATTTGCACCTCCACACTGTAGCTGTCCACACCTCACTGACACTCATGTACAGTCCGCCGGCCAAGATCCATCTTTAGAACACACACATCTCACACTTGATATGACATTATCAGCCAGGTAGCCAGAGATTTTATTATATAGAGCAGTGGTTTTCAACCCTTTTCATCCCAGGGCCCACCATTTAGTCAGCATTTGAGCCACGGACCACCATTTGAGGACATTTTAGCCCCGCAGACCCCCCAAACTAAAGATTTCCTTTGCTTCTGTCCATGACCATTAATCTTCTAGTTGTGTAGATTAGGACTAATTCACACAATGAATATTTTAACTCTTGAGTAATGTAACGTTCTCAAGAGTTACATCTGGTTAAACAACTTAGCTGGGGACCACCTGGAGCCCTCTCAAGGACCACTGGTGGTCCCCGGACCACCTGTTGAAAACCCCTGTATTAGAGATTAATCTCATGATTGCCCATAGTAATCTATTTTTATCAGTTCTAAATGTACCTTATGTTTCCCAGATGTTTCATATCAAGGTCTATTATTTACTGTATTCTGCATTTGAGCCACAGACCACCATTTGAAGACATTTATTTAGACTTCCAGTCCTAAAAAGAATTTGTCCAGAATTTTGTAAGCTGTACTGATGTTGGTACTATTAGGAGTGAATATGCACATTTTGGAGAATGTTTTCTACATTCTCTAATTGTGTAGATTTATTTTAAATTATACTTGCAATAATGCAGATGTTTAACAATTATTCACCTGCATTTGGCAAAATTGAACCAAATGGACCCACTTGTTTTTTGTTTTTGCTGCGAGTTAATCGTGCACTAAATAAATTAATCGAGTTAACTCATTGCTGAGGTAACTCACAATTACCTAGTTAATGCTGACAGCCTTAACATGCAGTATATACGGTTGGAGATGTGCATGTCTGTCTGTCTTTTCTTTGCTCTGTTTTCTCATTTTGTATTATAATCATCCTCTGTTACCTCTTCACCCGTCACTTTTCTTCCAAAACAGAAGTAAGTGGTGCTGTCAACTGTGATGCCTGTGTGCTGTATTCAGCTGTGTGTGTTTGCGCTAGCATGCACGTGTGTGTGCGTATAATATGCGCGTATTATTGCATGCAAGTGCACAGTGATGGGCTGAATTTGATGAATGATTTTCGGGATACAATTTAAAAATGCCATTGTTTATTGCAGATCATCTTTTTGCGTCTGTGGGAGAAATTGGTGTCCGTCAGTCATAAGTTTGACACTATGACCCCCCCCCCCCCCACACACACACACACACACACACAGAGACTCTCTTTCTGCACCGGTTTGGTTGGTGTGCGATTCAGCATTCTCATATTGCCCTGTCAGAGTAATGCCTCCCCAGAGTGGAGGAGAAGTCATGGGTACCTCCAGGCCCTCAGGCTGGCCTAGGTTGGCTGCCTCATAAATTTCACCACACACACTCGCTTTGTTATGCATTGCTCTACCCTAGGGATGGTTAGGGAGAGAGAGAGAGAGGAAGAGAAGAAAGAGAAGGTGTGTGTGTGTGTGTGTGTGTGTGGGGGGGGGGTGGATGGGTAAAGTGATATGTGCCTGACATCCAATGTAGTAATTTGTTTCTCACATATGTCAGGGACCTCCAAATGAATATCTATTTTGCTGCGGACCCCCCACCTGAAAAATAATTTATGGCAAGTACTTTGTATACGTTTGCATTGTTAAAATATTTCACATTTCCTTTGAAAATAACAGATCTGTAATCTCACTGAGGTGGCAGATGCATGTAGATAGTGGTGAATCTGATTTTGTTGCAATACAGTAGTATATACTAGGGATGGGTTAGGTTACCTTCAGACAGAGACATGTTTTAGGCTGCATGTTTACGCCCCCCTCTGTGCCTGAATATTGAGGTCAACGCTGTGTGGAAAATAAATCAATATTGTGCTGGGAGGGGTGGAAGATCTATTACACTTAGTTTTATAAACAGCCAGTTAAATTTCTGTATCTGAGTGTAACTGTACACACACACACACACACACACACACACACACACACACACACACACACACACACACACACACACACACACACACACACACACACACACACACACACACACACACACACACACACGTCGCACACACATACAGCACACACTCCTAGCCTATGGACTGCGCCTTGATCAACATACAGTACTGTATATGCCATTGTGAAGGCCGGGTGGGGAAGGATCAACATATGGGATGACAAAACTAGTGAACTTCTCTTCAAGTAAAGGGACGTTTTGAGATGAGATATAGGGCGCGATTTTCATTCCCCCCCTTGTCCCTAACGTTACCCGATACCCGCAGCGAATTCCCTTATTGCTATTTTGGTCACCTTTTCTCTTCCCTTAGCCACTATTCTTTATGCCGACACCGTTATTTGTGGCTGGAGGTGTGGTCATGGGCGTGTTTGTTGCGCAGTCCCTTAAGTTGCTAATTTCGTCAAATAGATTTGGGAACTAGATAACGCCACATCAGACCACCCCTTAACCGATCCGCGAAGGCAGAGCCACGTGCGCACGATGCGCGTCTGTGCGCCTTTGGAGATGTCCACAACTCCACGTAGAAAGGCGCCAGTTCAATTCATCTCCTTATTTATGCTGGATTGTCCTATAAACAGCTGTAGATTGCCTGCTGTCGGTCACTTCCTTGTGTTTAGGTAATGTACAGTATATAATATAATTAAATACATTAATTAACTTGTGACGCAATGCTGTAAATTGCAAAAAACTCTGGAATTCGCGGCAAAAAAACGTTTTTTTTGATCATTGATTTCTCGGTCAATTCTGGACCATTTTTTACATTTCAAAGTGCAGCATGACGGGAAAGACCTCCTCTCTCAGATGCTGTATAGTATATGTGGGTAGGTCTTCTCTACGATCCCGCATCGAGCAAAATGTAAGTGTCGGGGATTTGGTGGGCCGTTTCCACCAAAATCCCGACACTTACATTTTGCTAGATCCCGCATCGTAGAGAAGACCTACCCACATATACTATACAGCATCTGAGAGAGGAGGTCTTTCCCGTCACGCTGCACTTTGAAATGTAAAAAATGGTCCAGAATTGACCGAGAAATCAATGATCAAAAAAAAAGTTTTTTTGCCGCGAATTCCAGAGTTTTTTGCAATTTACTTTATAACATTTCGCAGACTTGGGATAAATGCACGCCACATACAGCAAAAAAAACATGGAACATGTTTTTTCAACATAACATGTTGAATGGTAAGAAATGATTGAGAATTGACCGAGCTATAATTGTTTCAAAATGAGAGCATAATCTTTGAGAATAGGCTACTCATGCATGTGTGTGTCCTAAGCCCGCAGCCAGGCTGCGTGCTTCGGAGGGTCAGACATAGCAGTAGGGATAAGGGAAATAGATAAGGGATGAATTAAAGGGAATGGCAAGACCAACACGGATTGGATGAAAGCTAAAAACGCCCAAACCACACCTATGCATAATTTAACGGGTATAGGAGGTTTTTAAGGGACATAGGATGGTCACGAAATTATCAACTTTAGTGTGGGAACGCCTCTTCCCCAATGCTAAGTGCGTTAATTGCGCATAAGGGCTAATGTAACCAAAATCGGGCCCCATAGTGTTGCTGGCTGTCTCCATCTGCACAGTTCTATAGGTGATGATCCAGGATTCTCCATGGTTATCCAACGGTTGGATGAGGACATTGTCGTGATCTTAATATTGAGAGGCTTATGTGGACTATGGAGGTGTGATTTCAATGTGATGTGTCTAAAAGGGATGTGTGAGATTTCATACCCAACTGGGACCTTTGGTTGCAGTGATCTTGGCCTCCCTAGTGTTATCTGATTCAGACAAAACACATTTTCTTCGATTCTTTTCCCTTGTGTTATTTATTTTTTGAGTGTAATGATAGACATTGCTCTGAATGCCTCCCACATGCACCTTTGTTTACGTTGTGGACACATTGCATGTGCTGTGGCTCCTCAAAAAGAGGTAAAAACACTGAAAACACTGGCCTTGGACGATTATTTTAACTATTAATACCTGCCACAGACGCAGATTGATCAAAAATGTGTTATTCATAAAGGAAGGTTTTGAGATTGAAGCTTTAAAAAATAACCCATTATTTTTCCACATTAGAAAGTGTCTGAAAGCACTAGACACACATAATAGCTATTTTCAGATGTTCTATTCCCTCTGCCTAAAAGAAAACACTTAAGCTCTCAAGGGTATTTCTAGTCTTTCTGCACAGAGTCGTGCAGAGACAGAAAATAGATCACAGAGCTTAGATATAGAAGGTGTCCCCTAAGATCCCAGCACAAACTAGAAAAGGTGCCTTTCTGGGCACAGGCAGTGTTGCCAACTTTTGTGCATTTTGTCGCATTTGTCGCTATATTTAGCTTTTTTCCAGACCCCCCCTAATGCCAAAATTAGTGAAAAGCTCCTGGTGGAAAATCAAGTGCCTTTTTTGGCTGTTGAGTTGGGGCAAAATTGATTGACAGGCGCCAGAGATACAGTAAAACCCTCAGTTTTCACCATTTTTTTCCTCTTATGACAGTGGTTTTCATCCAGTGGTCCCCAGGCTAAATGGCGGACAGTTGGTTAGCCAACTGAGAGCGTAAAAATGAAACCAAATGGACCCTTCCGGGTCTTGCGCTCTCAAGAGTTAAAATATTCATATATATCCATCGGGAGGATAGTGTGTGATGTAATTGGTTATTTGTATTTAATATAATTTGAAAAGCTGCCTCATGGTGGTGCTATAACCAGTCATTCGCCCACTGGTGGCACCCAGGCAGTGTGTGTGCAAAGTTTGGCATCACATGCAAAACATACTCTCTCCTCATGCCTTTCGGCCTTGCGGAGACAATAAAGTAACATACTTACGTATATAATACAAATAAAATCAAGATCAGATCGATATGGAATCAGAATCTATATTGTATTGTGATAGCATAGAATCAGGTGGTCCCTGCCCATTCCCTTGTATACAGTAAGTGTAAATAATGTGCATTATGCAGCATTTAAATAAAAGAAAATTGTGAAGGGGCACACGGATGCCTATAAGCCAGTTAGAGCATCAGCCAATTACAATGTCCCTGTTTTTTCCCTGTTACCTATACTGTATACTGCATTTCAGCCTCAACTCTCGACTCACTCCTGACTGTCTTGAATTTGCTGTTACTAAAGGGGAAAATGTTTCTGTTTTCAATAGCTTGATGTTAAATGAGAGCATTTTCAAAAACACCATCCATCTTCTGGAACGGTTTCAGATTAGCCCCAGTGGCTGTAATCATACCTGGAGTGGTGTTGATGGGCTACAGAATAAGTGACACGCGTTAAAAAAAATGAAATAAATAAATAAAATAAAATAATAAACCATCCTCTAGAACAGTGGTTTTCAACCTTTTTGATCCCAGGGACCACCATTTATTCAGAATTTGAGCCACGGACCACCACTTGAGGACATTTTAGCCCCACAGACCATCTTCTAGTTGTGTCGGCCTGGGCTAATTCAGATGATGAATATTTTAACTCTTGAGAGTGTAAAAATGAAACCAAATGGACCCGCAAGGGTCCATTTGGTTTCATTTTTACGTTCTCAAGAGTTACATCTGATTAACCAACTTAGCTGGGGACCACCCGGAGTGGTCCCTAGACCACCTGTTGAAAACCTCTGCTCTAGAATGCCTCCACTCAGTAGATATGCAAGCAGCGTTTTAATCAGGAGAGTTGTGCACGTGCGTCTGTATGTGCATGCGTGTATGTGCGCCCATGCACGCCCGTGTGCATACTTTAAATTCACTCAAGGAAAACGTTATGCCACATGAGAGAACTTGTCATAACAGGCCTGCATTTGACAGGGAAAAGAGAAGGCAGTGGCTCTATCCACAGTACTTTGCAATGCTTTGTGAGGTTGTAGATTGACTATTTGGAGTGCAGAGGTGGTAGACAAAATGATAAAGGAGGGTGTCAATGATAGTACTCAACAGGTTATAGATTTACAGGTATTATAAAAGCCAAAAAATAATGTAGGAGCAATAATTTAAATGTTTCCAGGCAGCCTGGCACACGATAAAGTAATACAGAATTAATACAATACTGACAATATCACCTGGAATGCTGCACACAGAAATTGCAGCTCTGCAATTATGCAGATGTGCAGAGGTGGGGTATGATGTTTCATATAAACTGGACAGTTAGGCGTTTATGTAAAACATTTTTTGACACTACTACACATAATCCTACTGCCAGCAGCAGAGCAAATCATGTCATACTTATGAATCCAATTTCTTTCTTTTACTTTTTGCAGTCATCATGGATATGTCTCATTTGGTTTTCACCCTAAAACCATTGCTGACTTTGTATGAATTCATAATTTTAATACTAGAGTAGACTTTTAGGCTATAGCAATTAAAATGAAGTTGAAGTGAGGAAGAGATCATGCGGAGATTGCAATGTGCTCTGAAAAACGTTTAGTCAAATATACAGCTCCGTCAGGGCCATAACCTAGAGTTTTAGAAATGCATACAACAAGTGAGCCCAAAATCCAAGTCTTTTTTTAGGTACCCCCCCCCCCCCCCCCCACTCCAATTTGGAGGCATCATTTTGCATCGATTATACAGTAGGTTCAAGTGCGTCTGAAACACTACCTAAACGTAAGCACAATGTAATGTATTTAAATGTTATACAATATATGATACTCAAATTATGCTGGGTGTTTGTGCTGCAAATTTGGTCTAGCTTCCAATCCAATTAGCATACTGCTACTGTATATGGCAATTACATCCTTTAGAATTGGATGAGGTCCGTTCTAGCACAGCACAGCAACACACTGTAAAGCGAATCCTATCCTATCTTAGTATTCCTGCCTTAGCTTCATCGCCGTCTTGCTTTAAATCTGCCCATTTCAAAAGAGAGCTTTCACAGTCGTCATTTTCTCCTTTCTATGTCTTCACATAGCAAGTAAACACTGGGTCAGGGTCAATTTAGATTTACCTTAACAAGACACTAATTATATTTACCTTTCAAACTCTAATGATTAAATTGTGTACACTAGTATTTGCCATTCTATAGTATGATAGAAAATCATGACAAGTGATTAGTCTTCATTACGATTCAATGCGGGATTTATTCTGAAATCCAAGCATGAGTTGCAACATGATGGATGGGCGCTATTTAACGCAGTGCCACCGCACAGGAGCTATTCATCAGCCCATGTCTGGATGAATGTCATTGAACTGCAGGCAGTCCACTAGTAAAATTATATCTGATTACCAATAAAGGCCTTGCAGAAAAGTGTGGAGGAAAGGTTTTGTAGTAATGTCAATGTCATTAAAAACTTCACCACCCGCGTTCGCTCACTCTCGCGCACACACACACCTGCACACAAAGTGCTTATATTTAAAATGATTTCAAAGACTACTAACTGCTACTAACTAACTAGAATTGTGGCACCGCTAAAGCAACACCATTTTATCATACAAAACAGAAGATTCTGTGAGTCAGATCTTTAGCTTTATGCATGCTGCGTATCTGTTGCAACTTCAACAACAACTGATGTTATTATTGATGCTTTACATGCCCTATACTGTAAGTCCTGTACAAGATATACATCTTGTGGGCCACAGAACTAAAGAATTTAACTGACAATTGTATGGCGAAAATGTATGGCAAAAATAACATGAGGGCGGCTTCACACACACACACGCACGCACACACACACACACACACACACACACACACACACACACACACACACACACACACACACACACACACACACACATGCATGCAATCTCAAAAAGACAGCTCGTTGCAAGAAATGTGAATAGTGTGACACACTGTTGACAGTATGACATTTTGAACACACCTCGTGGTGCCGGGTCTGTCCTGGGGCTATGACTGGCCATATTTCATGACTTCTGCTTTTTGACTTACTGCATATACACCTTGGAAAAAGAAAAATGAGATCCTGACCTCAGTGACAACAGTGCTACAACCTGCACACTGTCCATAGGGAATTCTGAAAGTGGTCCTTTCACTGAAAGTAAGATGGCTATGGTTGCATGTCCCCCCGTTTTTTAGACTGACAACCAGGTCATTACCTCCACACTGTAGCTGTCAGAGCCTTTAGACTGTGTGGGACAACTGTTAACATGAACCTCTGTTGAACTCCATAGCCAATGCATTGGGTGATTGATTCATTGATTTGGGTTATAGCAGGGGTTTTCAGCAGTTGGTCCGGGGACCACCAGTGTTCCCTGAGAGGATTCCAGGTGGTCCCCATGCAGCTAAATGATGGACAGTTGGTAACCAAATGGACCCTTATAGATCTGTAGTATTTATTGTGTAAAGTCCATGATATTAACATTGGAATGAATGAGCCCGGCTGGAGATTGTCCTAGGGTGGACAAGAGGGTGGGACTTAGCTAATGCTCCATTAGAAAATGTAGAAGAATTCTTATTTTGTCCGTTTTGACAGTTATCTCGCCTAAATTGTAGTCCTTGCTTTTGGGTCTGAAAGACTAATGGCCTGTGATCCATGGCTAGAATTCTGAATAAATAGTGGGCCTTTTTCAATAGTGGTATGAAAAAGGTTTAAAACCACTGGGTTATAGCGCATATAGATGTTATAGAATATAACCTTAATTGATTTTCAAAGACATGGGTAAAGTGGCAACATGTGTGATGATTTTTTGTTAAGGCCTCGACCTCTACTCGGACACAATTTCACTCTTATCTCGTATTTAAGGGACCAAGCAGTCCACTGAATGTGTGTGTTGTTTCCAGTAGATCTTGTGTCTGTTGGGTAGCCTCATTGGTAGAGCGCATGACTTGGAACTGAGAGTTCCTGGGTTCAAATCCCAGCACTGACACCTAGTAATATGAATGAATCGTAATATGAATCAATCATGCACAATGTCATGCGGTCTTCTACTTCTAAGTTCACGTTTCTATGTGTAACCCAGGGTATAAGTCAATTCAATGGTAATGGTGGTTGTCACTATTCGGCCATGTTGTCACTAATGACAGTCCACAGCTCAGTTCACCACTCACTCACAGCTCACCAATCATTCACTCAGTCACCAACTCAGTGGCCTTGTGGTTAGAGTGTCCGCCCTGAGACTGTGAGACCGAGGTTCGATTCCCAACCTGGTCATACCAAAGGCTCTAAAAATGGGACCCAATGCCTCCCTGCTTGGAACTCAGCATCAGGGGTTGGATTGGGGGTAAGACCCTGTGTCATACTAGCGTCATGTCCAGAGGGTGTACTTGTACATCAAGCTGCCTCATGCTACAGAAACAGGAGATAGGCAGGAGATAGTTCACCACTCACTCACAGCTCACCAATCATTCACTCAGTCACACCAGATTGCAATGTTTGAGTCAGTCAGGGCAGGGTTCAAAAACCCTGCCCTGCTCTCATAATTACCTGATATATTTCTCAAGTTCAGGCTCGCATGTTTCTATGGCTTATTTGTGCGTATTGTTCTGACTCCTATATTTATATATTTTTGTATTATGTCCTACTTACAGTAGGCTAGTGAGTGGAACATGCACTTTCATGCTTGTCATCCCTAAAGTTTCACACCACATCTGGGGTCAGTTCCTATCTTTGCAGAATGGGGATCACATAATTAACCCATAAATAACCTGGCGCTCATTGCTGTCGAGGTTTTCACAGGGGATCATAGAGGATTTTAAGTGCCCAGAGGTTGTGCTCGCCTTGAAACTGGCAGGTACAGTTAATTGTCAGAGGCTTCCAGCAAGAGAGAGGCTTTTGGACAATAAGTCACTTTTAAAGCTTTCTCTGAGGTTGTTCCAAGGACCATTTAAACTTGTTTATGTTCATGTTCATCTAACATGTCCTTTTAGGAACGTCTCGGTACGTTCACAAACGGACGTATTATCATTGCATTGGCATATATCCCAAATACACCTTAAGTCTGTCTGTCTTACATTTACCATTAGCTTATGGTCATCTTAACATGTCAAGTAAACGTGGAACTGGGTGGCATGAGAGCCTGCAGGTTCACGTCATGCCCGAAAAAAGATTAGTATTAGGCATGATATTGAAAAACGGAGATCCAGGCCTTCTTTATGTCTCATCGTTGTATTTATTTTCAATGAGCATAATACACTCAACTCAAAGACGGGTCACATCTTGTTGGCAATGGCATGGCCTCTCATCTATAAGGCGAAGATGATGTTCTATCATTTCACCAAGTCTTGACCAATAAAGAATGCTATTGCCCTGGGCAATAGCCAATTATCAACTCCAGACTGAGCACAGGCCAATTTAACAGAGTTGCTTAGGTATTACAATTACTGTATATGTAAACTTTAGACCAGTAGTATTAAATAATTCAAGTTAACTATACACTTTAATGTGGCTTACAATTTACCACACTCTCAATCTAGCACCTAACCTTTTGCCGGACTGCACATGCATGCATGTATCTTATCATGCCTAATCTAAAGGAAGATTGTAGCATATCAGCCTTGAATTTGACGATTATGCAGTTTGTGCATAATGGTCGCCTTGCACAGATTATAGAAAATTAGTTTCCATCCATGATTCTCACTATGTGAATAACCTTTCAGGTGTTGCCCTTGTGATACTTAATGAAATGGGCAGTGACATGCATGCTTTATGGTTCCTGCGGTAGTGCAGAAATGGATTAAAATGGTTGTCAAAGTGTGAGCGTTAGTATAAATCTTATAGTTTAACTTTAACACCCAGGGTGTTGTTATACTGTGACATGGCTCATCTCTGTAACAGAGGTCACACTGAATCTCATTCTGTGACACAAGCTCAACACATTCATTTGCAAGTTTCAGCCAAAGGTTAGGGCCCAGGGGCAGATCTAGGCATGGGCATGAGGGGGCAATGCGCCCCTAAACGCCCTGACTGCCCCACCAAACATGATGGCATGCACACAGCCCAAATATCAAATACATTTCAAATTAAAGTGCTTATAATTAAAATGACAGGTTAGTATGCATGCAATGTTACTCTTGCTACTCCTCAATGCAGTAAAACAGTGGCTTTCAATCTCTTTCATACCAGGGCTGAATATTTATTCAGAATTTGAGCCATGGACCACCGTTTGATGACATTTTAGCCCCACAAACCTGAACTAAAAGTAACTAAAGATTTATTTTGCCTTTGTCCACAAACCAGGCTGGATTTCAGAGAAAACAAAACAGTCAAACATAGAGATCAAAATGAACATTAATCTTCTGCATTCTCTAGTTGTGTAGACTTCAGGCTAATTCACATGATGATTATTTGAACTCTTGAGAGTGCTTCATTTTTACGCTCTCAAAGACTTACATCTGGTTAACCAACTTTCCATCATTTAGCCTGGAGACCACCTAGAATCCCCTCAGGGACCACATGTTGAAAACCCCTGCAGTAAAAGGAATGCTTTAGGAAGCAATCCAAAAAACTGAACTGAAAAATATACTCTGTGTGTGTGTGTGTGTGTGTGTGTGTGTGTGTGTGTGTGTGTGTGTGTGTGTGTGTGTGTGTGTGTGTGTGTGTGTGTGTGTGTGTGTGTGTGTGTGTGTGTGTGTGTGTGTGTGTGTGTGTGTGTGCGTGTGTGGAAATATGTTTCTACTCGATCCATGCAGAGATACTTTGTCGCATCAAGCTGACTGAAACTCAGGGATATGTTGTTTAGGTCACGTATGCTGTGATATTCTTCTTGCATGTTTGGCTATATCAGTGTTTTTCAACAGGTGGTCTGAGCACCACCAGTGGTCCCTGACAGAATTCCAGTTGGTCCCTAGCCTAAATGATAGAAAGTTGGTTAACCAGATGTAACTCTTTGAGAACATAAGCATGAAACGCCATGGACGCTTAAGGGTCCATTTGGTTTCATTTTTACACTCTCTAGAGTTTAAATATTCATCATGTGAACTAGTCCAAGCCTACACAACTACAGAATGTAGATTATTTTCCAAAATCCAGCCTGCTATTGTGGACAAAAGCTAAAGAAATCTTTAGTTTTTGGGTATGGGGCTAAAACATGTCTCAAATGGTGGTCTGTGGCTTAAATTCTGAATAAATAGTGGGCCCTGGTATGGAAAAGGTTGAAAACCACTGGGCTATATGAATGTAATATATCGTATTAGAGAAAATATGAATTAAAGTGGCTATTGCCTAGTACTACAGACACTTGCAATGACCTCGTCCTAGATTAGACATAACACAAATTGCTGCCGATTTCCCGGTCAGTTTTTACAGCACACTTACAGCACCACGAGTGACATGTTATCGCCTCGTTATCATCTCATTATCCACATGATCTTTGAGGAGACGTCGTACGCTGACGGGTGTCCTCTTATTGAAACGTATCCCAAATGTAGACAAGGGCTTACTTTCCATATTGGCAGCAGTGCACACTACATGCAGATGGCTGCTGCTGCTAGCTAGCTCTGCTTACTTTCAAGCGTATACTCGCGAGTCACGACCCGCATGACACATGCAGACACACATTCATGCTAGAGTTGAAACAATGTGTCAAGGCCTTGCTGCTGTGTGGCACTGCCAGCATCCCATCATCTTAGCTCATTTTGTCCTGACTCGATTCTAGGTTCTGACACGAGAGTCTAGTTTCTGACACTAGAGTCTAGTGTCTAGTTTCTGACACTAGAGTCTATAGTGTCTAGACAGTAGATTCCAGTTTCTGGCGCTAGATTTCTTGTTTCTGGCACTAGATTCAGTTTCTGACGCTAGATTTAATTTTTGACACTAGCTTCTAGTTTTCTTTTTTACATCTATGTTTCTTTGTCAGTGATGCTCAACATATTTCATGCCAGGGAGGGAGCAGCAGAATTATCTGTATTTGGCTGTGCATGGACCCCCATCTGAAAACATGTTCTAGGGATCCCCCAGAAGCAAAGATTTGAGTAAAAAATGTTTGCTTCTGAAATAATGTATTCAAAGATTTGCGCCACGTTTTCACATTTCTTTTTAAATAGCAGATCCACAAACTCATAGCGCGCCACTCGGTGGCGCGCTATGAGCTTGTGGATCTGCTATTTTTCAATAGCTAAAGTATAACATAATGCTTAGAACACCAAAACGTGTTACAGTAAAGGACCGAAAGGTTTAAACCCTGCCAGCCTTTTCCAGAGTCTCTCCCCCTTAGTGCCTACCGTAATCCTGTTGAATAATGCAAAGGAGTCTGCTAGTCTGCACTCTGCCATTCTGTGTGCATGTGCGTGCATGCGTGTGCGTACATGTTTGTAAATGTGCACGTTTGTAGCAGCGACTTCGTCGTGCGCTGTGATGCCATCGACATGCTAATTGCATGCAGATATAAGGTCTTCCTGTGTGACAAACGGCATAAAGAGAGGCCACCCGACAGCCTCTTGCTCATTCATCATAAGCAAGTTATAGAGCTTAGGAGACCAATATAAATGCCATATGAGCATTCCATCAGTGTCGCCGTTGGCACGTTAGCGGCATTCAGCAGCGTTCCCACAGGTCCCCCTTGACGCACGCACGCACACACACACACACACACACACACACACACACACACACACACACACAGACACACTCTCTCACACACACACACACTGACACACTCACCCCTGTGTCCCTCGGTTTTTGAAGTACAACGTAAATGATGGTGATATCGATGACACTCACCTGCATGAATAAATGATGCAAAATTGCAGGTGTGACCCCTTTGCACTGCAAGCTGTAGATAGGAGAGGTGTGAGGGGAAAAAAGCCCTGCGGCTACTATGTCTATGGTCGTAGACTATATAAGTGGTTGTCACTATTTATTCATCATTTGAGCCACAGACCACCATTTGGGGACATTTTTAGCCCCCACAGATCCCAAAACTAAAGATTTATTTTGCTTTTGTCCACAATTCCAGGCTGGATTTTGGGAAACAAAACAGACAAACAAACATACAGATCAAAATGACCATTCATCTTCAACATTCTCTGAGTTGTGTAGACAAATTCAGATGAAGAATATTATAACTCTTGAGAGTGTAAACATTTTTACATTCACAAAGAGTTACATCTGGTTAACCAACTTTCCATCATTTAGCCTGGGGACCGCCTGGAATCCTCTCAAGGACCACTGGTGGTCCTCGGACCACTGGTTACAAACCACTAGACTATATAAAAAAGGAGCAGGCCGTGAAAAGCCTGCATTCTCACATTCCACCATAGCATAGTTTGCTGTTCTACTGTATGCCAGGCTTCTTCCCCAACGCTATCAATCAATAATACAAGGACAACAGCTGCACAGAAGTAAGATTTTGTATCTTTGCATAGCACTTTGGATATGAGATTTACATATTTCTGATCAGGTTGACACTACTAACAGAGATGAGAGGCTCATAAGTGCATTGTTGTGGTGGTGTGCTTTAACGGCAGTTTGCAAACGATAAGCTAGCACTTGGACATTTTCAACCAGTGGTCCAGGGACCACCAGTGGTCCGTAATAGTGTTCCGGGTGTTCCCCAACTACATGATGAACAGCTGGTTCATCATTTAGTGTAGCTCTTTAGTGTAACCAGATGTAACTCTTTGAGAGTATAAAGATGAAACCAAATGGACCCTTGCGGGTCCATTTGGTTTCATGTTTACACACTCAGGAGTTAAAATATTCGTCACCTGAATTAGCCCAAGTCTACACAACTAGAGAATGTAGAAGATTAATGGTCATTTTGATCTGTATGTTTGACTGTTTTGTTTCTCAAATCCAGCCTGGTCTCTGGGGCTAAAAAAGTCCTCAAATGGTGGTACGTGGCTCAAATTCTGAATAAATAGTGGGCCCTGGTATCCAAAAGGGTTAAAACCATTGACATAGAGGGCTAGATTTCAAGGCAAAGTTAATAATAAAAGCCCAAACTGTGGGTCATTATTTAGCTACACGTCGTGCTGTTCACCGTTCAGTCACATGCCCAAAGGGTGCCTTCCAGCCAGGACAGAGCAGTTCTATTCTGCCCATAGGACTTGGCAAAATCAACTCTGAAACCTAACGGTTTGAATTGAGAACCCATCCAAGTCCAGGCAGAACTGGAGCCTCAGTCTAGGTCATAGTCATCATTTATGTAACTCAAAATCAATAACCAAAGCTGTGTCCTGACTGAGAAGTAAATAGCAAGTGAAATATGGTTTACTTTAGGTAATCGTGCACAGTTAAATGAAAAGTTCTGTTTGTAATTTCAAGCAATTATAGTCAACACTAGTATACAAAATCTGTGTTTATAAACAGATTTGACCTTTGGCGTCTGTGGAGCTAAAATATCCTCAAATGGTGGTCCGTGGCTCAAATGCTGAATAAATAGTGGGAACTGGGTTCAAAAAGGTTAAAAACCACTGACCTACAGTATATGATTGTGTGGCCAGACGCACACCACAGGTCACTTTATGAATTTGAATGCTTTACAACCAAGGACCTGCACTATGCACACAGCACCTTAACTACTAAGGAGAAACTTTTGTTTTTTTGTTTCTATGCAGGTCTTTTCTCCTTCTTAAACTGTAGCACTGAGGAGAGAGAGAGAGAGAGAGAGAGAGAGAGAGAGAGAGAGAGAGACAGAGACAGAGACAGAGACAGAGAGATGCTATTCATCTGTTAACGAATGTGAATCATTCAGCATTCCCACAAACACAATATGAGCATATGCACGCTTAAACTTCACATTTCTCACACATGGACAAAATGTTCAATAGTGAGCATTCATTCCACTTTCACGGCCAGCATACACATTAGACACAATCACTCTTATCATGCTGGCCCGTGGGGACGGCTACATCCTATCACAAGTGCCTTGTTTCTGCTTTAGTCTCAGGCCTGGGGCAGTGGGCAGCTCTCCAGTGTCACCTCCCAGCCTGGCTGGCTGCTGTTTTCTAAAGCAGCCTTTTATCTATCCCTCCAGGGTCTGGGGCCAAACAGGGAAAAAAAGGCCTTCCATACATTTTGCAGTGAGGATGGCAGGGATGTTTTCATTGGTATTCAGCAGCAGCAGTGGTGGTTGAGGAATTAGTGATCCAAGCAGGGTGTTGTAAAGACGTGGTCTGCAGCTTTGAAACGCTTGATTATCAAAAATTAACTAAGCTGATTTGTTGTCTCATAAATGTGTTAGTCAGCATAAAGAATACATGGATGGATGGATGGATGGATGGATGGATGGATGGATGGATGGATGGATGGATGGATGGATGGATGGATGGATGCTGAAGTATAAATAATTAGCTCCATTCTGACTCTCTATAACTGTATTTATTGAGATGGTGCATCAGCTATGTATAATATAGATACAATATAATACACTGTGTCTAGATTTAAAATGAAGGAATTGCCCAGTTGGGAAAATTTATATTGAAATGCTTATGTTTGTTTATCTTTTTTCCCTTATCAATGGGACAAGCATGTTTATGCTTGTCCACCCATTCGACTTAAAGGTAGGGGAAGTGATTTGAAATTCATGGTGTAGTACCAGCCTGGTGCACTAGGGGCCCCCAAAAGTAGCTACACTATGTGAACCTGCTGCTCTCTCCTGATTGGAGGAGAATTGGTGGCAACCTGGGGAACTTTTATTAGCTCCTCTGCTAACGTGGGGGAGGGGGAAACTCCATATGTGGTTTCCACACCTTATAATAGAGCATTTTAACAGATTTTTTTTTTTTTTGGGTGATATCTGACAAAAGTGAAATCACTTCCCCTACCTTTAAGCAATACCTTGTGTGCAAGTGGACATTTTTGAATAGTGTTGCCAACTGGACATCCTCCATTTTTTATACCAAAAATGTGTTTCGCAAAAATCCACCTGTTGGTGGCACTATAACAGGCCAATGTGAAAAGGGTGCGTTTCTTTTTCTGCCTAGTAGGAATGTGGATTAAATATATCACATAAAATTGCCCGCTGTGTTCATCATTTGATGCTTTTTTGTTTTAAACAGGCCAATCTTGCAAACTTTGAAAGTCAATGATAGCCAATTAGGATGGAATATGAAATTTGGGACAGAGTAATCTTGAGCGCATGACTCTAGAGATACTCTAAGGATTTGCAGGATTTTTGGACAGAATCTGGATGAGTAATATGAAAAAAATGTGTTTTACAACAATCGGCCTCCTGGTGGCGCTATAAGAAGCTGAATTGAAAAAATAATATATATAATATAATTATATATTTGATATACTAATATATCAAAGGTTATTTTTTGCAGAGAGTACATGCCATGTTTTATGCAGATCGATACAGGTATATGTAAAATTGTGAAAACCTTTAGCTAAGCCCCTCCCAAAATGCTATTGTCCAATAGACCTTTAGATAACCCCCTCCCCAAACTACTATGGTCCAATCACAGCTAAACATAACATGTGGACGGAGTGCTTCCGGGTCGGTGATGGAGTAGACGCGCTTTGCCTCGCTGAAGCTCCCCAACTTTTACAAACTACGATAAAAGCCTCATTTTTGCACTCAAACTGTTCACATCACACGTTCTTCTCTCTATATATATCCGTGTTCTTGTTTCTGGCTGATTGAATCACAATGTCTACAAGGAGTAAGGATAAGAAGGACGACCACCCAGGTGCTACGGACATGGCTATCGTTGCTAAGCTAATCGAAGAGCTAAAAGCTTCCCTCACACAGGAGTTCAGAACCGGCTTCTCTTCGATTGAGTCCAAACTTGACAACCTTCAGATCACTGTGGCTGACCACGGCCAACGTTTGACATCAGTGGAAGACGGCTTGAACCATTATAGCGACAAAATGGAGGAAATGGAAGCCCGTTGTGCTGCAATCGAGGAAAACTACAACAAGCTCAAGTTCAACTACGTGGATCTGTCCTCGCGCAGCAGAAGAAACAACATAAGGATCCTGGGACTAGACGAATCTATCCAGGGGGACACAGACTTCTTTGCAGGCGTCCTGGTGGAGATCTTGGGTAAAGATGTCCTCCCCACCCTCCCCGAGTTGGATCGTTGTCACCGGGCGTTGATCGCTAAGAGACCCCCTGGCTCCAAGCCCAGAACGGTAATTGCTCGCCTGCATCGCTACAAAATAAAAGAAACTATCATCCGGGAGGCTCGCAAGAAGAGAGGGCAGCTGTTCTATAAAGGTTCGTCGGTTCTGATCTTCGAGGATTACCCCCCGGAGGTAATGGAACAACGATCGACCTACCGGGAAGTCATGGGTGTCTTGTACCAGCGTGGATTCAAACCTTCGCTCCTGTATCCAGCCCGCCTCTATATCCAGACGAAAGACGGCAAGAAGAAGCTCCTCGCATCTCCCAAAGATGCCACAGACTTCCTGAAGACCAACCCCACAGCCTCGGTGCCGCCGGAGAGGGATGCGGGGGCGGGTACCGGCTCCGGAGGGACACCCGACGTCGATGTGGAGTGATGGTAGTATCCCACCGTAGCTAGCATATGCCTGAAACGTCCCTTTTTTAAGTTCATAATGACTCGTCCATTTAGGGATTCCAGTCTCCATAGACAATGTTATACGGCGGGGACATATCCGTGTCCTTAGGGAGTTTTTTTTTAATATCTATATATTTTTTTTATTATCTTAATTCATTTTCGTTATTATTATTATATATATTTTTTCCCTCATTGAGGCTCCGGTTTTCATTTAACAGACAAGGCTATCTCTTTGCTTTCATAGTTTATTTAGAAATACGTCCTGTTTTTGTTTTATCTGTTACAATCACCATTATAAGGAGGCAGCCTCGTTTAAATGACTATTTATAGTTTCGCCTCTGATCTGCCGAGACGTTTTTTCTTTCTGTTCCATCATATACTTGTATGCTCGGTTCGTTTTTCCTTCGTTGGGCTATTCGTTAGCCTTGTGCAGTGTTGCCAACTTGGGGCATTTGTAGCTGTGTTTTTTTTTTCTCTCTCCAGACTCCAACCGGCCAGTCCCTAACCGGTGGACCCGTACGGGTCCATTTGGTTAGGGCCCATTTGGTTTCTTTCTAGTGTATTCATTTCATTCCTGTGCGTTTTGGGGGTGACACTGGTGCGTTTTGGATTGTGGTGGTTGGCAACACTGGCCTTATGATGTCGTAGTGGCTGAACTCTGAACCTTGAACTCAACTCTTAGAGCTAAGGAGAGGGATACCTCTTGGAACTAACATACAAGCTACTATCTGGCGCTCTCTATGGCCTGGCTGACAAATTGCACCCTTGTTTTTGTTTCATTATTTTTCCTTTCTTTTTTCCCCTCTGAGACTAACTCACGGAGCTGACGGACTATTATACAGCCCCCCCCCGTGGCTTGGTGGTTGTATTGCGCACTTCTCAGTTACCTTACTTTTCTCTGATGTCTTTTGTGGTGCAATGCGCCTCTACTGGCTGGGGAGTAGTATTGTTCATATGGAAATGTTTTTTTGGACGAGCCATTGCCTTTTCTATTAGGCTTTTTTTTTTCTCTAGTGACAATGATGTTGTTTTTCTAATCGATTGTTTGTTTGTTTTTAGTCCAAGGCTATGTTTATTTTTCTTTTACTGTTTTTCATTTCAGCTGGATATTTCACTTGTGTGGTGTGGATGTGTTTCTGTACATGTGTTTGTGTGTGTGTGTGTGTGTGTGTGTGTGTGTGTGTGTGTGTGTGTGTGTGTGTGTGTGTGTGTGTGTGCGTGTGCGTGTGTGTGTGTGTGTGTAAAGATGTCTGTATGATTCTTCTACAATGTTGGTAATTGTCTGTGCACAGATGTTTTGCTTCTCTTTACTCTTGGTGGTATTATTTTCTAAACTTGTTTGATTGCACATTGTGTGTGCGTGCGTGCATGCGTGCGCGCGCACGTGTGCACGCACGCAATATTTGGGCATACGATTAACATTATTATGTTTTCCTGTCTTCTAAGTATGCTCTGTGTGTGCGTGTGTATGCCTGTGTGTGCGTGTGACTTTGCTGCTTTGTGGGGACCTACACCAGCACACTCACTTTGTGGGGACCTTAACTGTGAGGACCTCAATTCTCATGGGGACCGTTACAGGCCCCCAAGATTATCACTCAATCGATAAGAAAAGCATTGCTGACATGCCTGGAGGATACATTTGTGGGTCCCCGCAGTGTGTGTGTGTGTGTGTGTGTGTGTGTGTGTGTGTGGCCTACGCATGTATGGAACCTTTTTTTTTCTCTTCACGAACTCTTTTTTTTTTCATGTACTCTTTAATTATCATTTTCATCAATTTTGAGGCACCTATTAATATGGGAGCGGGGCTGCTAAGAAGTGCCAATCTACATTTGGTGAATTTTTGAGGGTTTTGGTTAGATGTTGTGTCCCCTTGTTCTTGGGGAAAGGCCCCCCGCTCGTGTTTTTTTTTGTGTGTATTTTCTACCTTTATTGTTTTCTTTTTCTTTTAGCTCAGGACATGCACGTTTGCTATTGGATATAAGTAGGGTTAATGTACTTCTAGGCCCCCCCACATCTGCTCTATCGAGATGCCAACTAGTGTTCTATGACCATGGCTAATTCAGATAGTTTCAAGCTTTGTTCTTGGAACATTCGGGGCCTTCAAAAGGTGGCTAAGAGGAAGGCTGTTCTGTCATTTCTAAAAAAGGAGTGTGTTTCTGTTGCTTTTCTGCAAGAGACCCATATGGAGGCTAAAGATAATGTCAAGCTTCAAACAAATTGGGTTGGGCAGGTTTTTGCCACGTCTTACTCTACATTTAGCAGGGGTGTAGCCATTCTGGTCAATAAAAATATTGCTTTTAGGCCTCTTAAGACTGTTATAGACAACCAGGGTCGCTATGTGATCGTTAAGGGGGCTCTTAAAGGCAAAGATGTGACATTTATGAACGTCTATTGTCCCCCTGGCTACCCCATTTCCTTTCTATCCAAAGTCTTTGCAGAACTTGATCAGTTAGCTTCCGATAATACCTTCGTGGGCGGAGACTTCAACTGTCTACTCGCCCCCTCTTTAGACAAACTCCCACCTAGCTCGGCTCCACCTTCTAAGCAGGCCAAAACGCTCTCCTCCCTCTGTTCGGATATTGGCTTCTCTGATGTATGGAGATCACTCCACCCCTCAGAGTTGAAGTTTAGCTTCTTCAGTGCCCCTCATAAATGTCACAGCAGGCTTGATTACCTATTTATTCCTTCCTCTAAGCTATTTCTGGTATCGTCCTGTACCATGGGTAGTATTGTTTTATCAGATCATGCCCCTGTTTATTTGGTTTATTCACTTTGTGAAGAGAGAGCACGGTCAAAACGCTGGAGATTTAACTCCTCCCTTCTTAAAGACGACAAATTCATTTCATATTTCAATTCGGAATTCAAAATGTTTTACTCAATCAACTCATCATCCACAGATGACCCCTCCCTCCTTTGGGAAACATGCAAAGCTTACTCTCGCGGGCTGATTATGTCCTACGTCTCCTCCAAGAGACGAAAAAAGGAAGAACAACGTAACCTCCTTGAATCCAAATTGGCTGACCTTGAAAACCGACATATTCAGACCCCAAGCTCAGACTTGCTCAAGGAGCTGACCGCCACTCGTACTGCCTTGAATACCTTGTTGATTCAAGACTCTGAATACTGTCTAAAATTTGCTAGGCAGAGAATGTACGAATTTGGCGATAAACCTGGCAAATATTTAGCTAATCTAACCAAGAAAAGGGCTGACTCTCAAACTATAGCTTCAGTTTTGGATTCTAACAACGTCAGATCCTTCGATACTAAAACTATAAACAAGGAGTTTGCTTTATTTTATTCTAATCTCTATAAAGCCAAACAGTTAGATGAGGATGCTATTTCTGACATGTACTCTTTTGTTGATGACTTAAATCTCCCTGCGGCCACAGAAGCACAGAATGAACTTCTAAATGCTCCAATCACTAGGGAGGAGGCACTGGAAGCCCTGAAGTCCATGCCTTCTGGGAAGGCCCCTGGGCCGGACGGGTTTGGATGTGAATTTTATAAGGAATTTAGCAATATTCTTCTCGACCCGTTTCTGGCAATGCTAAACCATGCTTATGAAGATTGGATTTTACCTCAGTCTCTGAGGGAGGCTAATATCTCACTACTTCTTAAAAAAGGTAAATGCCCTGAAAAGTGCGCCTCCTACAGGCCTATAGCCCTGCTTAATTCGGACCAAAAATTACTTTCTAAAATTCTGGCCTTGCGTTTGGAGAAAGTGCTCCCTTTCATCATTAAAGAAGAACAGACGGGTTTCATCAAAGGGAGAAACTCCTGTGACAATATGAGGAGACTCCTGAACGTTATTCAGCTCTCTGCGGACTTAGAGGGCCAAGTTATGGTGCTGTCTCTCGACTCAGAAAAAGCATTTGATCGCGTAGAGTGGCCCTACCTCTTTGAAACACTCACAGAATTTGGCCTGGGCGACCAATTCATCAAATGGATCAAAATTCTTTACGAATCTCGCACAGCGGCAGTTCTTACTAATGGACTTAGGTCCCAAAACTTCCCCATTCAACGGGGTAATCCTCAAGGAGATCCGCTCAGCCCGTTACTCTTTGCGATTGCAATCGAACCGCTAGCCGAGGCCATTAGACAGTCTACTCAGATCTCTGGCGTTCTAGTTGGTGAAAGGGAGCACAAAATCACTCTTTATGCAGATGACGTTCTAATTTTTATTTCCAATCCTTCCTCCTCTATTCCTTGTCTAACTCAATTAATTTCTAGGTTTAGCGTCTTTTCAGGGTACAAAATTAACTTAACTAAATCTGAAGCTATGCCACTTGGAACTTTGACATCTATCCCAAACCTGTCGGAGCCCTTCCCCTTTAAATGGTCACCTTCTGGATTTGTTTATCTAGGAGTGAACATAACACCTACTTATGAAACGCTATACAAGGCAAACTTCCCTCCCCTTTTAGACATTATAAAGGCAGACCTGGATCGTTGGGCCCCCTTACCTCTTTCTTGGCTAGGTAGGATAGCTCTTATTAAAATGAACGTTCTCCCTAGAATACTTTACCCACTGCAAATGATTCCGGTACTGCTGACAAACAAGGTTGTCAAGGTATTAGAGGGCTGGTTAAGTTCTTTCATCTGGAGTGGGAGGAAACCTCGTTTGAAACTGGCTAAACTTCAAATGAATAGCGCTGATGGAGGTCTAGACTTACCTAGTATCAAGCATTACCAACTGGCTGCACACCTTAGGGTGCTTGCAAATTGGCTTAAGATGGATCCTTCATCAATTTGGCTTGACATTGAATCCTCACAATCTAAATCCCCTCTCTGGAATTTACTGTTCATAAAAGATTTCAAATCTGTCCGAAAGCTTTGTTCTAACCCCATCACGCTATGCTCAGTCAAAGCCTGGCGGTCTATTCGTAACATTGAAGGCCGTGCTAAAGTGACATCTCCTCTTACTCCAGTCACAGGTAACCCTGACTTTAAGCCGGGTTATTTGGATGGAGGTTTTAAGACCTGGTCTGAGAAGGGCATTAGTAAACTTGGTGATCTGTTCTTTCGTCAGACCCTGATGTCCTTCACTCAATTACAGCAGCGTCACAAGCTACCAAAATCTGAATTCTTTAGATACTTACAAATTAGACATTTTATAACAGAAGACACATCCCTTGTAGCCAATAGCTCCGCTTCACAAGTCGAAACAGTTCTCTCCCTACAGTTGTCGAAAAAGCAAATCTCAATTTTCTATGATTGCCTGAGTTCCAGTTCTTCCATTTCCTCTCAAACAACTAAACAATCTTGGGAGACGGACCTAGGTGTTTCTATTGAGAACGCAGACTGGTCTGAAATGTGGGCCTATGCCAAAGAGATTTCTGTCTGTAACCGTACGAAATCCATCCAATTCAGAATATTACATCGTATCCATATAACTCCTGCTCTTAAGAGCAAAATGGATGCCAGTGCATCTCCATTTTGCTTCAAGTGTAAGGTGGAAATTGGTAATTATATCCACTGTCTCTGGTCCTGTGTGAGGCTGCGGAGCTATTGGCACGATATTGTTGCAGAACTTTCTATTATTTTCGGGGTCCCTATTGACTTAAATCCCCTGTGTCTTTTGCTTGGTCTCCCGGATGGTCACATTATAAATCCCATGCACAAAAGGC
This sequence comes from Benthosema pterotum, assembly GCA_039105355.1. Taxonomy (NCBI): domain Eukaryota; kingdom Metazoa; phylum Chordata; class Actinopteri; order Myctophiformes; family Myctophidae; genus Benthosema; species Benthosema pterotum. The sequence continues at coordinate 37,581,424 of CM076974.1, forward strand.
TCTTTAACCTGTTGACATTTGCTGCTAGGAAGAATATTCTGTTGTTTTGGATCAAGGATGCGGCTCCATCAAAGAAATCCTGGCATAACATCATAATGGACTGTATTCCATGTGAATACATCACATGTATGTTACACTCTAAATTAGACACTTTTTACAAAATCTGGGACCCATATTTAAACCATATAGGACCAACTCTGTCTGCTGCAGTACTTAAAGGCTTTCCCTGCCAACCTCAGGCTCCTTGTGGACCTGCATCCTTGCCGCCCTCAGATTCTCTTTCTTCATAAGGCTCTGTCTCTGTATCTTTGATACCACCTTGTCGTTCTACCACTATGTAACGTCCTTTTAATGAGATTCTACCATGCCAATGTTAACTTATGTCCTTGCTATCTCTTCACATCTGTCATTTTATTTATAATAGTGTTGTACCTGAGCTTTTTTTTATTTTATTTTATTTATTTACTTTATTATTTTTATTATTATTATTTTTGCGTGTGTGTGTTTGTTTTTATTATATTTTTGTGAAAATTAATAAAGATACTTTATAAAAAAAAAAAAAAAAAAAAAAACATAACATGTGATAGACAAACCTCTCCACCAATAGCTTTCCTATATGACAAAACATTGTTTTAAAAAATAAAAGCCACACACGCACATTTTTCCACTGCATAGGGCATGCCTGGTTGATGGATTTGGAAGAGATTTTGAAGGTCTGGTTCCAAAAATGAACCAGTATTTACTGTGTAAAGTCCATGATATTTACATTGGAATGAATGAACCCGGCTGGAAAGTGTCCTAGTGTGGACAAGAGGACGGGCTTAGCTAAAGATCCATTTGTAACTATCAAACGAGTAAAACACAACATTGCAAGAAAGTTTCCAATGCAGGCTGCATCTAGTATATGTATGTATGTGTTTGTGGACTGTGCCCTGTATAAATGAAAATAGAACCACGCTTTAAATCTTTCTAAGCAATGTTTCTTGACGTGAGAGTCTGACACATTCAATCTATTTGGGGTCTATGGAGTTCAACCGAAGTTCTCTCTATTTAGGGTGTATGGGAGTTGAATAGAAGTTCATGTTAAATCCGATGACAGATAGAAAGCATCAGATACTCTGATCAAGGAATGCAACCTTTCTGTTTAACAGTTGTACCAAAACTGGAGGTGCTAAGTTGGTACATCAGAACTGTTGACGTGCCTGAAATGTTACAAGCATTAGCATTACACTTCCTGCCTATATACCACGAGGTTATACAGACAGTAATGTTGGCTGTGGATCTTGCAGGTTGTGCAATAATGTCATCTCAACATGAATCTCGGAGCCGATCAGTAAAAACGGGTAATAATGGATTGCATTTTTATAGTGCTTTTCCAAGCGCTTACAATGGTCCATTCATTCATACATTGGGAGGTGAATCGGCGAACAGTCCACGCGTCCAGCGTTCACACACCAATGTTGGCCAGCTCACACCGACCAACTCATTGGAGGCAATTTGGGGTTCAGTGTCTTGCCCAAGGACACTTCGACATGTAGACAGGAGGAGCCAGGATTCGAACCGCCGACCCACGGGTCATCGGCCGACCTGCTCTACCTCCTGGGCCACAGCCGCCCAATCTACTGTAATCTACTGTAATGTTGATTGTTCAATACGCCTAGGTCCCAGTTCCAAAACGGCCGTGACTGTTCCAAAATTATCGCGACTGCAGTAGCAGTCGCAAAATGATTTTGCTGGCTCTCCAACAGGCTGCTGTTATACTACTCCAGCCATCGTTGGATCAAGATCTAGCTGCTTCTATACAGAATATGGGATTTTGTTATATTTTTGTTTGTGTGAGGTTAGAATTTTAAGTCGTCCAAGTGTAGCATGTGTGTGTGTGTGTCTCAACAGAAAATAAGCCCATGGGTGCACACTGCACAGTGCAATTCGTATGCCCACACCACATCCTACAGTATGCCTGATAAAATCATGGCAAGTTAAGGCTCAAATATTGTTTATTAAATAGCCTACCAAGGAGCAACTCCACGCAGTGTATAGCTATATTTGTCTTTTCCAATATGATATCTGAAGTTTATAGCTCCCTGCACTGCTACTAATCCATCCTCAACGCATGCCTGTGTGAGAGAGAGAGATATGCATTACATTATAGCATGGTGCACATGAAGGAAGTTGACTTGTTGAGGCGAAAAGTTTTCTATTTTTTATTTTTATTTTTTTACAAATTGAGGCGATGTGCCTTTTTCTAATTCCTTCCATTTATAATTGTCATCACAGCAGCAGACCAATACTGAATCATCCCTTCTCTACTGCCCCACTGTGTGGCTCTGCTCTCACACACACACACACACACACACACACACACACACACACACACACACACACACACACACACACACACACACACACACACACACACACACACACACACACACACACACACACACACACACACACACACACACTGCCTCTTCTCGAAAGGCTGACTGTGGCTCGTTCACACATTTGACATCTGCTGGCGTGCTGATGAGAACACCACAGGGCTCGTTCATGGCACTTCTGTGCAAGACACTAATGCACATGATCTATGGACTCAGTCCATGGAAGGTATGGCAATTCAACTGGATGTTTGAGGAAAAAGAAGCACTAGCTGGTTATTTTCGATGCATCCATGGTATTTCCACTGTCAAAATCAAGCTGTTAATGGCTGGTATTCTCGAACGCTATGGGTAACCAGGTATGGTATAAGTCTTCTCATTGGCTGCATGGCAGCCAATCAGGTCAAGGCTTTTGGCCTTGTGTGTAGGCCAAAAGCCTATACCACCAGACCTGGGCATGGGCTCACCAAATTACCAAATACTTACTCAATTAATACCAGCCATCAAGAGTTTGTACTCATGATGATTTGAATTGCAGGTTTTTAATTATTCTGGATAATTATTTCGTAAGCCCAGGCCCAAGTCTGGTGGTACAGGCTTTTGGCCTACACACAAGGCCCCAGACCTGATTTGCTGCCATGTAGTGTATGTAGTTATGTAGCAGAATCTAGTTTAGTGAATTCTTCGTGAAGATTTTTTAAACCATGTTTTTTCTGTTCTATGACCCCTATGGAACATGAATAAAGTGGTTTACATTTTTATTTACCCATATCATCCCATATAAGGTAATAATTAAAAATAATCATTATTTAAAAAGCTTATGACATGTCAAACTAGGGGTTTTTCATGCTTCTGAATCCATCCCAACCATTAGTTTTCCCTGAGCTAAAAACAGCCATAGACGACATGGAAAATGTGATGAGGTCAGCACATTTTGGCATATCGTTTTTTATGGGATGTTATGGGTAGATATTTTCTCAGCAAAAATAAAAAATGTAAACTGCTTTTTTCATGTTCCATAGGGTTCATAGAACAGAAAGAAAACATTGTTTACAAAAATCTTCACGAAACGTTCACTTAAATACTCAATGACATACACTAATGCAGCCAATAAGACTTACACCATACCTGGCTACACCATAGGCTAACGTTTGAGAATACCAGCCATTGTCAGTCGCATATCCGGCCACCATAATATTGAATTGGATTGAATTCACATAATGAAAAAAACATGATCTTACCAATCATTGTGTATGACGTATAATATTTTGTTTACAAAGGTTTGTACAAAAGTAGGGGCTACTTAAGAAGATGCAGTCCACCATGGGCCCAGAGTCTCTGAACAGAATTAACAATGACAGCTCAATTACAGTACACAGTCACATACCGGTACACCTACTCCTGCTGAAGTAACAAAAAGAGAAGAATAGGGCAAGAATCAACCTTAATATCGGGTGTGCTTCATGTCCCACAATAAAGAAAATACCGTTATAACTGATTGGTTTTGGCATTGATTAGTGTGAGAGCTGAATTCATGGACATTTTAATGGCTTGACCAATGGAATGGGGATGGGGGGGTGGAGGCAGATTTGAATCTATGTGGAAACATCACTTCTGTGTACAAACACTGGAACAGCCCTATATTAGCTTTAAGTATGTTTTCATTTTGCATGGGTTTCCTGCATGCCCGGCAGGTGCATTTAGTATCTATCTTCAAGTAGTATTATCCAATCTGATTGACAGTGCGTAAAGGAGCTTCACATCCCTCCGCTCCTTTTCTTATAGCCACAAGGAGGATTAACTCTGTTAATTAGCTGCTGCCATACTAGTCCACTCTTGGATGCACCGAATAGAGAAAACACAGGCCATTTTAGGCAATCTGGTTGTTTTCTCAATCACTGACTGAAAGAGTGGTGGGAGCAGATTTCTGCAGCCTGAATAATTTAATTATTATTCAGGATTTTGTTTTACTTTTTGCACTAATACATAATAGCATTGCCTGTAGTGTTGTAGTGGGACTTTTAGAAGTGGGGGGACGCCACTTAAAGGGGAATTCCACCCATTTTCATTTTTTTTTCCTGAGAGTGTACAAATGTGAACCAAATGGACCCTAGCGGGTCCATTTGGTTCCATTTGTACACTCTCAGAAAAAAGGAAACTCTTCGCCATGCTAATGATTTTCTTCAGACCTCCATTTCTAGGAAACCCAGAACGGGGGAACTTTTTATCATGTCCACACAACATCTCTAAGGTATATAATGACAGAGTAAAATATTGAAAATGAGTGGAATTCCCCCTTTAAGACACATGCATGCACACTTGCATTTCCATGCACATTTGCTTGTTTACAATGCCTAATTGTATCATAAAAGTAAATGACAAATGCCAAAAAAAAAACATAGGCCCCAAAAATATTTTAGATGTGAGAAGTGGGGGGACGCCGTCCCCCCTCCACTACACCCCTGCCTATAGTGTCATCTTCCTTTTCGTTTTTCCATGTTTTTTCTTTTTTTTTTTTTTTCTTGTTTCTTTTTTTTGTCAGTGAGTTATTATAGTTAAATTGACCGCATAGCATTTGGGGGCAGTGCTGTTATTATCATAGCCAGCAAGACACACTGGAAGACCAGACAAGACAAGCTGTGATGAACAGCTTGTCTCTTTTGTTTTTCTTTTCATCTGCCTCACGGTAGCCTCGACACCCAGGCTTTCATTTTCGTCCACGTTGCGCGAAAACAGAAAGGCTGGACTCATTGTTAGCCACAGTGGCCTAGACGTGGGAGAAGTCAACCTTTCGGCGTGGGCGTGGCTCCAACTAATGTGACATAGCACAGCAGTGGAGGTGTGGGGAGGGGCCAGGGATGACGACACCCCACGCGCTCTGTTGGCACATCTGCCGTCTAAATTCTGATGGCACCCCACGCGCTCCCTAGGCCAAAATCATTTCAGGTTAGACCAGGCTATAGCCTCATGGTCAAACCATAAATGCTTCATGTTTTGGTCTTTAACCATAGGTCTTGAAATGTTTTTCATGGATTTCACTCATAATGCAACTCCCTGGTGGCTCCTAGTTGAACACAGAATAGTTTTCGACCTCTCTAACCTTCCTCACTGCCGTGTCCCACCCTAGTGGTGGATTAACGCTTGGTGCTGCCCAGTGCTATGACCCGTTTCTGTATATGCATAGGCTTCTGAGTGTTTTTAAACATCATGAGCTTGGAAAAGGACCTCGCCAATATTGCTTTTGGCACTAAAACGGTTGGCATATGTCCCTGGCATTTCCATTAGTGTTGCAAATATACTGTATCCTGTCCAGTATCCACTGTTGTCCCGTTTGTTTTGAACATGTTGCGTGGGTGCATCTGGATGCTCTGTTCTCAACCTCGGTTACGCACACAGTATTGTTCAACAGGGCCGGATTTAGCCAGCCCTACTAGGGTGGGCTGGAAGAATGGCAGGGTGGGCACATCCATAGTTTTTCATATGAAGCCGTGGTTTTCAATCTTTTTAACACCAGGGCCCACTATTTACTCGGTATTTGAGCCACTGACCACCATTTGAGGACATTTTATGCCCACAGACCCCAACAGTAAAGATGTCTTTTGCTTTTGTCTACAATTCCAGGCTGGATTTGGGAAACAAAATGGGCAAACATACAGATGAAAATGACCATTAATCTTCTACATTCTCTAGTTGTGTAGACTTGAGCTAATTCAAATGATTAATACCGTATTGTCCCGAATATAAGACGACTCGCTTATAAGACGACCCTTATTTTTCAAGACCCATTTACAGAAAAAAGAACATTGAATGTCATATAGTATAGCCCCTGAATATAAGACTACTCCATTTTTGGGATATTTTGATTGGGAAAAAAACATAGTCTTATATTCAGGCTAATACCGTATTTTGACTCTTGAGAGTTACATCTGGTTAACCAACTTTCCACCATTTAGCTGGGGAACTCTCTCAAGGACCACTGGTGGTCCCCCGACCACTGGTTGACAACCACTGATATTACCTTTCATTGGGTGGGCAGTATGCACGTTGGGGTGGGCTCTGCCCACCCCTGCCCCCATCTAGATCCAGCCCTGTAGTTCAATATCCAGTTGCTGGGTTCTTATCAAAATGTGGAGTGCATTGTGTTTCCCCATATGCCCTAAATCTCATTGGTACTTCCTGAGAGAGAGGATGCCAATGAATCTCTGTGCTCTTCCTTTGATTTCTAGGATGGACTGCAGGGGTATGTACTGTATCCTTGTCGGCTTCTGCTTTTTTATTCTTAAACATTGTTCCACACTTTTCTTCGGTGCTCTTGGACAAGATGTCCATCGCTCCACCAACAAGAGTGGAGGGCAGTGGTCAGTGCTGAGTTTGTGTTGAACAGTCTACACCAGGGGTTTTCAACAGGTGGTCCGGGGCCCACTAGTGGTCACTGAGAGGATTCCAGGTGGTCCCCAGCTAAATGATGAACAGTTGGTAACCAAATGGACCTTGTAGATCTGTAACTCCTGAGATTGTAAGATGAGACCAAATGAAACCAAATGGACCCGTAAGGGCCCGCAAGGGTCCATTTGGTTTCATTTTCATTTTACGCTCACAAGAGTTAGATTATATTTAAACATCAAAATTGCTTAATTTTCACGAATCTACAGTTCTACATATTTAGGAAATGTAGAAGAACATTTCACCAGTTATCTCTCCTAAATTGTCAACAAAAACTAGAAAATCCTTGGTTTTGGGTTGGAGAGACTAAACTCAACATCAAATGGTGTCTGTGGCTAAAATGCAGAATAAATAGTGGGCCCTGGTCTGAAAAAGGTTGAAAACCACGTCTACACCTACACTCTTGGATGGGTCATGGCTCATGGGACTATTCTATTTTTTAAATTGTTTTATTTGAAAAATGTATTATGTAATATTAAAGTTATGTAATATTAAAGCTCTCTTCTCAATGAATGAGAAATAATCTATGATTTTTTGCACATATTAAAACAAATAAATGATAAAATAAGTAGTAAAAATAGCAGTGAATATGCTTACAGCGCATCACATCGCAATGTGACCCACTGTGAGCCGTGACAAACTTTCTCCTTTACGTATCAACTGACTGTGTACTACAGAATTATAGGCAGTGACCTCATATTGAATTGACCATCTCTAGGCAAAGCATGAACTGAAAGTCATAACTTATACATCCCTGTATCACCAGCAGCGGTATACTGTATATCTGAAGGATCTTGCTCTGATGAATCAATGCAGACCTTGACCACAGCACTCCTCACTTTGAGGAAGGCCCTCTGCAGTTGAATTACTTGCACTCCAGGGTCTAGCAGGGCCTTTTCACAAGATGCTGTAAAAAACATAGAACTTCTCTACTGCAAAAGTTACATGGAGGCTTTTTTTTGGTGAATTTTAAAGTAAGATTAAAATTCACCAAACAGAGAAAGATCCATATCTTTCTCTGTTTTTTTGGAATTAGCAAGATTAGACCAGGCATTAGACTGATATGTATGGGATAACACCTGACGAACCAGTGAGTTGTTTCTTAATAGTTATTACGATACAACTCACTGGTTCGAAGGGTGTTATCCCGCTTATTACATGGCTTTAAGTTAATACATTAATAAATAACTAATAATTGATAGAAATAGTACATAACAATATACACAGGAAAAAAAACTTGCCTTATTTGTGCCCTGTGAGGTACTGTTGTCATAATTGTACCGTTTGTTAATAGAGTACCATATACAGTACTACACTGGCCCAAATGGGACACAATTGTGTACCTTTGCCAAATTTCATTGGTACAAATGTCACTTAAGGTACACATTTGGGTCTGTTGTTGTGACATGTGACCGCTCAAGTGACCAGAACGCTGACTTCTGATTGGAGGATTCATGTAATGTGTGGAAACAATGGTCAGACTACCGCTCAAACTGCTCTGCTCCTTGTTGTGGTTAGGATTAGGTTGGAATTAAAGAATGGGTGTCAATGTCGGACTAATGACTGGACTAACCAATAGTGTGTTGTTTGACAGGGCCGAGACCTCTTCTTATCCAGTGTCTTCTCTTTGACATCTTTATCTGTGTGTCTTGAGTTGACTGCATCATAGGCCTGCTATACTTCTAAATTGGAGGGAGCCTGTAGCCTGAAGTTTTTACGGTGTAAACATTTTGGCATGTCAAATTTTCTGGTTTGAGCGCTTGAAAGTGTGTGAAAGTACTGAATTACTGTGAAAGTAATTTTCATGCAAAATATTACACATTGATGAAAATGAAAATCAAATGTTCTTACAAAATAAACATTTGGAAATTAGACTCAGTTAACATTCCAGTTCGTCACCCCATGCTTGCATAATGGTCACGCCTCATGACATCACCAATCATGGTACACCATGCCACCATTATGGCCATCTCCATATTTGAAGGTCACGACACAGCCTCCTCTAACCCTGGATACAGCGGTGTAGTGGAGGGGGGTGGCGTCCCACCACTTCTCACATCTAGAATATTTTTGGGGCAAAAGTAGACCTATGGTTTTTTGTCTTCTCGTTTACTTTTATGGATACAATTAGGCATTGTAAACAATCTTTCTCAATATGCTATACGTACTTGTTTTAATAGCCTGTCTGTGTGTGGTGCAAGCAAATGCAAGTGTGCATGCACGTGTCTGAAAGGGGAATTCCACTCATTTTCAATATTTTACTGTCATTAATATACCTTAGCGATGTTGTGTGGACATGGTAAAAAAAAAAAAAAATCCCCCATTCTGTGGTTCCTAGAAATGGAGGTCTGAAAAAAAATCATTAGCATGGTGAAATACATCTTGATGACATCATCAAGATGCGTTTCACCATGTTAATGAGTTTCCCTTTTTTCTGAGAGTGTACAAATGGAAGCAAATGGACCCTAGCGGGTCCATTTGGTTCACATTTGTACACTCTCAGAAAAAAAATGAAAATAGGTGGAATTCCCCTTTAACAGGCGTCCCCCCACTTCGAAAAGTCCCACTATACAACACTGCCTGGATATAACCATACATTGAGAATACTGACTGATAATCACTCAGATCTGCATGGTGCATGCCTCCTGCCACCCATGTGACCTGCACCCCATCCTTTGGGCCGTCTCCAGGCTGCTTCTCGCCCTCAGGGTGACTGATAGTATGAGCTTTTATTAGTAATAGGGAGAGTATACCTCCTGGCAGGACCCCAGGAAAATATTAAGGACGTGGTTCAGAGGTCGTCATATTTAATCCATTTTATCCTGACACTCGGTTCTAGTCTTTGACATGCTGAAACTCGATTCTAGTTTCTGACACGCTATTCTGGATTCTGACACTCGATTCTAGTTTCCAACACTCAATTTGAGTTTCTCGCATGCTTTTCTACACTCAGCAAAAATATAAACGCAACACTTTTTTTTGGCTCCATTTTTTCATGAGATGGACTTAATTCATTCCAGATATACAATATTACCATTTCTCTCAAACATTGTTCACAAATCTGTCTAAAGGTGTGATAGTGAGCACTTCTGCTTCACTGAGATAATCCATCCCACCTCACAGGTGTGCCACATAAAGACGCAGATGTGACATCATGGTTAGTCACAGGTGTGCCTTAGACTGTCCACAGTAAAAGGCCACCCTGAATGCATTTCTTTTTTTGCTTTATTGGGCGTCTGGGGACTCCGAACCAGTCAGTATCTGGTGTGACCACCATTTGCCTCATGCAATGCAACACATCTTCTTTGCATAGTTTATCAGATTGTCAATGAGCTCTTCTCTAATCCCCACCCTTTTGGGTGGGGTTTGCTCACTCTCCAATGGCAATCCAAATACTTTAGCAACTGTTGCTATCCAGGTCAAGCTTTCCTGGTCAAGCTTTCCTATTCTAGCTTCTGACACCAGATTCTTTTTTTTTTTTACTGAAAAATCAGAAAAAGAATTATCGATATTTGGCTGCAGAGCCCATCTGAAAACATTCTAGGGATTCCCCAAGCAAAGGTTTGAGTTAAAAAATGTTTGCTTCTGATATAATATATTCAAAGATTTGCACTGCATTTTCACAATTTTAAAAAAATATCTGATATCTGACAAAGTGGCGCGCTATTAACTTTTTTTTAAAAAGATTTTTCTCAATAGATAAATTATAACACAATGCTTAGAAAACCGCCAAGACCAAAATGCGTAACAGTACAGAAATGGATTAAAGACGGCTCACTGGCATGTGATAGTCTGACTGCAGATTAGCAGATTGGCCAGCGGCGCTCATGCTCCAAGCTGTGAAGAATGAAAGTTTTTTTTTTTTCCTTTTTTTTGAGAATTCCTTGCAAGAAACTAGAAGTGCAAAGATGAAAGCGTGAGTGAATAGATCCTCCTTATTGAACTTACTTACGCCCTAGAGCTACATACAACGTATCGGGTCAAATGTGCCGATTTTCTTTTCTCCCTTTTTGTCCCTGCTCTCTTATCAGCTTGCCTTGAACATCCGGTACATCAAAAGTTTGCCTGAAACGCTCTTTTGTATGTGTTCAATCACGCCATGCTTGCTAAAGTGACCCTTTGAGACTCCATATGCCATTGCATTTTTGAAGTGGTGCTCGCCTCGCACCTCTTCCAATAAGCACTCAAATGCGTGCCGTGTGACTCCGTCATGTCGTGTATCCGTTTGTCGTCATCGTTTGGCTCGGAAACGTTGCCATCACTAAACGATCGATCAGTATGTTTGTCTTTCTATCATTAGGACTTTGCCACATGCTTACATTGTTAATGTGACTCAGAAACCTTTCACCAGGACTACAATGTACTCTGTACACTGTATTTCCAAACATATTTGTAGTTTGAGGTTTCTTGCTGGACACAGATGTTGACAGACATATAACTGACAGAAATAAACAGACCATAAGTAGCTCACTGGAACCGTCCCCACACACCTGAGCACGCTCCCATGGCTCCGCAACCTCGGAACCCATCAGAGAGCACCACTCCAATTCACACGGGTGTGATTTTTTTTTTCTTTTTCTAACTGTTCACCTCAACCACTCACCAAGCAGTCTTCATTCTTTACAATAACTGGTAAAACACCTTTAGGTATTTTAGCTTGTTATTAGAGAAAGTAAAAGATGGGCCTATCTATCTACTGTATCTCTACAGGGTCTGTCTGTCTGTCTGTCTGTCTGTCTGTCAATCATCCGGTCCTTTCCTTCTCTGTATTATTATTTACCCATATATTCCTACTAGGGCATCATGGGGGATCTAGTGAATGTTCATTGATATAATAATAAAGAAATCACAGTAAACTTTTATAGGACCAAAAGCACTGCGCAGTATGTGCATTCTATTATAAATGTGTTTTATAGGGCTTGACTGACTGCTGCAGAAGACAATATACACAGACTATATAGTTATTTCCTCTATTAGAGGAGCAAATAAAACTCAAACAGTGCCACAAACAGAGCATCTCAGTTATGCACAGACCAGAGCCTTATAGTGGGAGAGTTGCGATATTGAGGGGTCAGAAACCAGAACGGAGCAGCCAGGCCACATGGTTCATAAGAGCCTCTCTGAGTCCTAACTGCATTTGGGAATACATTGTTTTCAACAAGAATGACACAAATAAGAGCTATTTTAGGTACGTATGCAAAACTACATCTGTTTTAAAGTATTGACTACAGTCTCTGTAATGTTTGTTGTACTAGTATTAAAGAACAAGTAAAATAAAGGGTTTTCTGCATTTCTGCATACTCCTACCCCCAGCTACAGCCTCTGTCTCGCGAGACACCCTGTATCGCAAGAATGTCCGTTGTTAACAGTTTGTGAATTGTGTGCTATTGGCTCCATGTCTCCTGCAGCAGCGCGAGCGCCCGGCGACATAGGAGTGAACAGGAATATCGCAACTCTCCCACTATAAGGCTCTGGCACAGACCTGTCCCTGATAGGACTACGAACGTCTGCTTCTGTGATGCACATGGAACTGCTTCGTGTGTGTGTGTGTGTGTGTGTGTGTGTGTGTGTGTGTGTGTGTGTGTGTGTGTGTGTGTGTGTGTGTGTGTGTGTGTGTGTGTGTGTGTGTGTGTGTGTGTGTGTGTGTGTGTGGTTCCTCAAGTGCGCTAGAGATCACCTCTGTCACCACATTGCTTCACCACATTGCTTAACTAGCCTATACTAATATACTCTTTTCTCACTAAATGGGTGCTGAGGGGATAAAAACTATGCTTAAGCCTAATCTTTACCCCAATAACATAATGTGAGACAGATTTTTAGATAAGATAAGAAAATGCAGCATGGGGAGAGGGATTCATTCATTCCTGAGGCAATAGATTGAAAGCCCAATGCTTAACTCAATGGCTGCATGGCAGTGCATGCCTATGTAGACCACATTTCTGATTTTTTTGTTTTGTTTTGTTTTTTTTTTTCACTGTGGACCTCACTGCTATCAAAGCTATCAAAGAGTGACACCATTTATATATATATATATTAGGGGTGTTGAATGATTAAAATTTTTAATCAAATTAATCACACCTTCAAAATTAATTTAATCATGATTAATCACCATTCGGACTATTTCGGACAATATGCCATGTTTTCCTGTGTATTGTTGCGGAAATGGAAAGACAGCGGGCTATTCAACTAAATTGTTCAGGAGTCCACATTGCCAAAAACCCAAGGGGCCCGGGGGCCAGACTGCCACAGAGACTACTCTCCACCATGACATGTGTACACACACAGACACATTTTTTAAAGTATTTCACTTTTAAAATGCTCCATTTGTAAGAAAAGTGCAATGTGCATCTGGTCTTTCTAACATGCATCATATTTGAACCAAATCAAAATACACGTTTATAGTGCAGCTTATGAAAAGGTTGTTCATATCTGCACAACAGCAGCAAATCACAACATCTAAGGCACACTTATTGTGCTCTCTCTTTAATTCTCAAAAGGCTTGCAACAGGGGACAGGACTAGCCTACACACAGGCAACTAATGACAGTGATGGCACATCTTTGACTGGCCAGTGGCCATACATTAGGGCCCACCATGTTCATTTCATCAAGACAGACAAATACAAATATTCACTAATGCAACGCCAAAAGCAGAAAATCATAGTAGAGGTAAACAGGGAAAGAAATAGAAATCTACCTCCTGTAGCCAGCATGCACTCGACTCTTCATCATCTCTGGGTGTTTTTTTTTCTTCTTGACAATAATCCATGCAACAGCGGCGTCTTTTACCATCGGATTATTTTGCGACAGCATTGACTTGGTTACAGAGCAAATGCGTCTGCCTGCGCTCCCTATGGAGTTTCAATTTAGCCATTATTTCTCGGTCCACTCGTTATTAAACTGGCGATTTTCTGAATCAACTTTTCTTCTCAGTTTCGATGGCGACGCGGTTAAACAAACACACCATTCATTCATTCGTTCATTCATTCATTCATTCAGACTACAATAGTTGGGAGTGATCCGAAAGAGCTCCGTGTTAGGTTTGTTTACATCCACATCTCACTTCACGTGCAGGAAGTAGAGCTACTCTGGAAGGGAAGTGGAAGGGAGCATAGAGACTAGTGGCAGACTAGCGACATTGAGGGGTCACAGAACAGAGCGTGCGCTGCTATTCAGTTAGCTGTACTCATGCTCAGTGGAAATGAAGAGCAGCCGCCATTAGACCATTCCATGGAAGTGAACGGAGATGTCAGGCCACCAGTTTAGTAGCCCTGATATACTCGCTCGAGCCCATAGACTCCAATGCAACTTTGTCCCTATTTGTTGTCCCCCTTTAATAGAGTCGCCAGCGAGTGGAATCACATCCGAGACAGAGCGTGCGCACGCACGAGCGTGCGCGCACGCGCGTGCATGTGCGTTAATTGCGTTAAAAAATTTAACGTAAATAACGTAGAAATTTAATCAACGCCGTTAACGCGTTAAAAATCAACACCATTAATATATATATATATATATATATATATATATATATATATATATGCTGCATGAACAGCAGCTTGAGCGCTCATTTTCTGACCCCTCATCAATGTCGCAACTCTAACACTAGATGGCTATGCCCCCGCCTGGCCAATCACAGAGAGTCTTGTGGAAACACACCACGTTCTTCCTCCTTCCACGATCCATGCTGCTCGCTCCTGGAGTACTGACACATTAAGGAATTTAAGTTCCCGTCTCCTTAGACACGACAAGAACGATAGTTGTGGTCCGTTGCAGTTGCAACAGAAGTCCAACATAGTTGAAAGAAAGCAGGCGATGCAGATGAGATCCACCTCTTCCGTTTCCATGGTGACGCTCCTCTACAGCGTAGCTCTCGTTCACGTTGTTTACACGATGCCAAAAGCTGCGTTTTGCCGTCAGAGGAGAGGGTCGGAGGCTGCGAGGATTATATATCGAGCACAGAGCGATTCATTATTGGCGTCGTAGGTCGGACGTTCTGCCAATCTTAAATAGGCTATTATTCTGCTGGGTTAACTTACAGCAAAATTCTCTTCAAAATATCCAAGAATCAAGTGCCATTAATAATTAATTTGGTGTTCCACCACAATCTCTAAAGAGACAACAAACTGAACCACCAGCTGGACCGCACAGAAAACCTGTTTGCTGTAAAGTGGCTGCCTGATGTTGGCTCACTCGAAACTAATGATGTTGTTCCAGAAATGGATTCCCCATTAATTTTCCTCATAGACTTTTCAAAATGATTTATATAAAGACGATTTACACCACACACAAAGCTAACTAGCGTCGTGACAAATCATGACAACACACACAATGTTTTGGAACAATCAAATAATTTCTAAGAAGAACTAAACAAAGTGTTGCATTCTGCCTTTTTGTTTTGTTTTTCTTGCTAATTAGATATCATATGGTAATATTGAGTTTGTTGTCATGATTTGTCACAACCCGACTTGGCTCTGTCCGCAGCATAATCGTCTTTAGGCTATATAAATCATTTTTGTATATGGGGTAAATTAATGGGGCATCCATTTCTGGAACAAAGGCAATATCATGAAAGGGGCGGGACTGCTCAGCTCTACCGCGGCACACTGAACAATAAAATAACCAAATATGAATCTCTCTTTTTTTGTTGTTCTCTTAAGTTTTTATCATCCGATTAGTGTGTGGTTGCTAATGCAAGCTGTTTCCCTGCCCAAGATGGCCACTTCATAGACTTCTGTGTAATCAGCGATAATCTTCTTATAATGTTGTTGTTTTTTAATTAATTTATTGTTAAATGTTACATTTAACAATAAATTATTATAAACCATCAGCTAATATAACATTATCAGTGTGCATGTACTGTATTTGTTTGACCTGATGCAGGGATACTTGTAGAGCAGTGGTTTTCAACCAGTGGTCCAGGGACCACCAGACAGTAGTCCTTGAGAGGATTCCAGGTGGTCCCCAGGCTAAATGATGGAAAGTTGGTTAACCAGATGTAACTCTTTGATAGATTAAAAATGAAAACAAATGGATCCTTGTGGGTCCATTTGTTTTCATGTTTACACTCTCAAGAGTTAAAATATTCATCATGTGAATTAGCCCAAGTCTATACAACTAGAGAATATAGAACGTTAATGGCCATGTTGATCTGGATGTTTGACTGTTTTGTTTCACAAATCCAGCCTGATATTGTGAACAAAAGAAATCTTTAGTTTTGGGTCTGTGGGGCTAAAATGTGCTCAGATGGTGGTCCGTGGCTCAAATTCTGAATAAATAGTGGGCCCTGGTATGAAAAAGTTTGAAAACCAGTGATAATGGCATGTGCAGATCAGCACTGGCAGATGTCATTGTTGGATGCACATGTCCTCTCACCATCCACCAGACTCCTCTCCCTCACAGAAGGAAAGGTGAGGGTGAGTTGGTAAGAAGTTGGGGTCAGTTTAGGAATGGGAGACACGTAGAGCGGGGCATAGAAATGTGTCGGAAAGAAAGAGGAGCGGAAAAAGAAATAAGGCTATTATTGAATTTGATTATCTCGCAGTCTGCCAGCCGCAGAGATGCTTTGTCACTGTTGCTCCGTTGAACAAAGTGGAGACAAGGGAAGGAAAATGTAAAAGCCGAAGGATGGAGGGATAGGAGGGGGGCGGCATTACATGCACAGCAGATATGGAATCTCATTGTATATTTTACCCCCTCTCACCATTTTTCAACATGCCCTGACAACCATGAATCAGGGATATACAGTATATGGATGGATGGATGGATGGATTGATTTTTTTTGTAACTAGGGATGTATGAAGTATACTTGCCATTAATATAGTGGTGTCAACTGTATTAATTGATGTCTAGAGTACAAAACATTCTACAAAATTTGCATGTTCGCTCCTAATCGCACCAACATCATTACAGCTTGGAATTGTGGATAGATTCTTTAATTTAGGTCTGGAAGTCTAATGGAGCTTGAAAAATCAATCATTTAGAACCTATAAAAATATCTGATTAAATTGTGATTAATCAAAGATGAACTATGGGCAATCATGCAATTAATCGCAATTAAATATTTTAATTGACTGACAGCTCTAGTATTCATTTACTTTTACTGTGTGGCCCAATGACCAGATGACGGAACTACTTCATATTGACCAAAACCAGGGCAGAACTCCCAACATGGAACTCTGCAATCAATTAACACAGTTGACACCATTATATTAATGGACATACAACTTCATACACTTTAAGTTCCAAAAGTCTGAACTATCCCTTTAAGACTTTTAACCAGCTGACACTGTCCAGCAAACGTTCCACTGCTCTGTAGGTTTCTCGGCACTAGAGGCGACAGTGAGCTAAAAACAGTGAATGACTATTGAATGAGTTGGCTGAGAATCGCCCATCAGCTGGTACAGCATGTGTGTGAGCATGCATACAAATAAATGCATGGGCAGTTAGTTCATAAATAGCTGCAGTCTCTATAATAAACACCTTATAGACAGTAGGCCTACACAGTACAAGATGCACAAGCGAGCGCAGCTTGTGCCATGCCCAAAATGTAGTTTGCCAGCATGTGGAGTTCATGCCCAATATGGAGTGTGTGACACAGACAGACAGACAGACATACGGACTGATTCAAACTAGAAAAACAAGAAAAAAAGCATCTTATGTGGTTATAAAGCAGCCAACCCTTGCATCGCCATGATATTATCATATGTGGAGGTCAATACTGTACATTATCATCATGACTATCATCATTATCATACATACTGTAATCTTCCTATGCTAAATCTATTACTTACTTTGCTTCATTGCATTTGTGTGAACATACTGTAGCTAGGGCAACCACTTTCCTCGTTCGTGGAAATAATATAGGTCATTCAGATTCTTTTTCGTGTGTGGTTCGCGTAATTTTATCCCCAGCCTGTCACCATCACTATTGAATCACCATTACTTTCTACTGAAGTGGTTCTGAAGTTTTGTCATTCCACTATCTGCAAATTGATAGGAATTGGGCCATGCCCCCCCTACGACTGCCTATACTGTAGGTGTGGAGATTATTTGGAGAGAGTGGAGATTATGGTCATTCCATTGCTATAATTGGACTATTCTGGCTGGCTGGTGAAAAATTAAATTAAACTGTTCCTCATTTTACTGAAACCCCATGGAATGCCTCGATAAGGGTCCTCCTCAGACATCACTGTGAAAACCAATGTTCTACTGCACAATATTAACAAGAGTTTCAGCACTGTATGCACACAAAGTTTTTAAGCAAAGTCATGGGTTGTGGTATAATATTGTCCAACGCAAGCTGCACATTTATTGTTGATTCCCTTTGCAGTGTGATCATTGGTGCGTGGGTGTTTGTATTGCGCACAGATGACATTTTAGTTGCTCTGCTGTGAAACGCGCTTATGGCTATGGAAACTGGGATTTTTAAAGACTAAAGATATATTTTTAAATTAATTTTTGTTTTAATGCTACTGCAGCCAGGCCCGGATATAACATTTCCCAATTGGGGGCGGGGGTAGGCTAAAATGGTATGCCTGTGGCGCTTCGGGCGATGAAGCCGCACCCATATCATTTTCAATAAACAGGACTTTTATTGGGCAAATAAGCATCAATGATCAATAATGACATCAATTATTATTGAAGTTAACAGACACACAGCATGCATAAAGCTAAACGTCTGACTCAGAGTTTCCTATTTTCAATGATGAAATGCTGTTGGTTTAGTGGTGCCACAATAAGTTAGTTAGTAGCAGTAGTAGTGTTTGTAATCATTTTAATTGACGTTAAGTACTATAAGCACTTTAATTTGAAATATCTTTGAAATTTGGGTTGATGCCATCATGTTTGGTGGGGCAGTCTGGGCATTGCCTTCACAAGCCCATGCCTAGATCCAGCCCTGTGCTACTGTATGGTGATGAAAAGAATGGGATCACAATCCTTTTAGCCTTAATGTTTTACCGGTCCAGGGATCAACAATGTTGACAGTCATGTTGATTATCTTCTATCTATCTTGTTGATGTTTACAATCAGCCTGCATGCGCTATGTGTTGTTGTACTGCTTATGTTATGGACATAACGTAAGGCAGTACAGCCAAAAAAATGCTATAAAATGGGATGTGGCTGAAAAGGAAGGATTTGCCCCAGCAGACTGACATTATCCACACTCCCAAGCATTTGACAGGCGACACTCCAAAGGGCTATAAGACATGAAATAGTCCTGACATTTAGTTCAGCTGGAACCGCAGCTGAAAATGAATTCATAATGGTTTAGCCTGAGCCAAAAATAATGAATAGCGGCTCTCACTTGTGTCAGACAGGCACAAGAGGACGAGGCTGTGACTTATTTTAAAGACTGTTATGTTTTAGGCATTTTTGTTTCGGGCGCACTGAAACAAGAAACCCAGTGAGGCCTAGGACTGCAGCCAAAATCAATCCTGGAAGACTGCAATTATAGTGTCGACACATCAACCCCTAAACTAAAAATGGAGCATTGTTATTATTTTTGATAGATTACGCTTATCTTTCTCACCCATCTTACCACCTTACTATCCTGTATTTCTGTTTCTCCTTTTTTATGCCCCTTTTCCTGCAGGTTGTGCGGGTGACAACATCCATTTTAATCATGTTTGCACATTGGACAGGTTCGTCGTATCAAATGGCCTCTATAAATCACAATCGATTTTGGTTTAGGCTAGCTAGAGTACCAATACTTGTCTCCCACTATTTGTAGGAGCTACTGTGCAATATTGACAAAGTCCCTGCAAAATGCCACATTGTGAAAGCCCAGACACTTTATTTCCCATCTGTGCCTCGCGGTCACCTTGAGAAAGTGTTGTTGTGCCATCTCTGACTCCACGCACGCGCCTCCTTCTGTGTCCTTCAGCTTTGATCAATTAATATGTGACAGATGGGACACGCACATACAGATGTCACTTAAATACAGAGCAAGGATATTTATTGTTTTCTGTCTGAGAATCTTTGGCTCTTATGTTGTACAATGTGAGTCTGTACATTTTGCATAAAACTCTATGCTTTGCTGCACCTCAGTTAACTTTGTGGCAATTCATACCTGCCACAAAGTTCCATCTTTACAGTAGGTGTAAAGATGGAATGGAAAAAGTCCTGTTTTCACGTACAGTATAACCACAATTGATTTGATCTTTGCATGCGCAGATTGCGCACTTCCTAGAGGCCATGGAAAAGCATTTTCGCTGCGTCCCTCCACATCTGCCGGTTATAGCGCCACCATAAGGCAGACTTCTGCAAACCACATTGGCTGTTATTCTCGAACGCTATGGTGTATCCAGGTATAAGTCCTCTCATGGCTGCATGGCAGCAAATCAGGTCTGCGGCCTTGTGGTAGGCCAAATGCCTGTACGACCATACCTGAGCCTGGGCTTACCAAATAATTACTCATAATAATTAAAACCAGCCATCAATACCTTCAACTCATGATGAAGAAAGCAGGGGAGTACAGTAACATTTTTAATTGGGGGGTCAGGTGATTTCTGGATTTTTTGAATTGCAGGTTTTAATTATTATTATGGACAATTATTTGGTAAGCCCAGGCCCAGGTCTGGTGGTGTAGGCTTTTGGCCTACACACCAGGCCCCAGGCCTGATTGGAGCCGCAGCCAAAGAGAAGCCTTACACTATAGACCTGCGCAGTGACGTCACCAGACCTGTTCCACTAGTGGATTCCTCATTCATTTTCCTCATAGACTTTTTGAAAATGGTTAATAAAAACACGATTTCGCCGCGGCCAAAGCCAACTCGGGTCGTGACAAATCATGACAACAAACACAATATCGTCATATAATATATAATTAGGAAGATGTTTCGTTTTTCATCTTAGAAATGATTTGATTGTCCCAAAGGTTTGTGTGTGTCATCATGATTCGTCACGACTCGAGTTGGCTTTGTCCGCGGCGTAATCGTCTTTATATAAATTATTTTCGAAAAGTCTATGAGAAAAATGAATGGGGAATCCATTTCTGGAACAGGGGCGGTGACGTCACTGCGCAGGTCTATACCTGGCTACACTATAGCTATTCGAGAATACCAGCCATTGTTTATACTAGTCGCATGCATCTCTGTGATCGAGACAAGTCTGTTGTATTTTCTCAAATTCTACACTGATGGCTAAGATTGCCTTGCAAAGTTTTCAGCTGTGGTCTGTTTCGTACAAAATGCTGCAAAAACATGAACACAGTACCCAAGTGCAGTGAAACTGTACTCAGCTATTCACACTGGGCTTGACAATTAAAAAAGCCTAAAGGTGGCGCTATGATAGGCCAATTCACATCTTTGCATCTGCAAACTTTGTCAGCCAACCATCACACGCACACGCACACACACACGCACACACACACACACACACACACACACACACACACACGCACACGCACACGCACGCACCCCCCCCCCCCCCCCCCCCCCACACACACACACACACACACCTACCTGTGCCCAGAAAGGCACTTCTTCTAGTTTGTATTGAATTTATGTTGTGATGATGTGGACGTGTTTGAGCAGGTGAAAACGAAGCTTTGGGAAGACATGCATTTTCTAATCACACTGTGTGTTATCAACCCTCAAAGTGAACGCATGTAGAACCAGTACCTCTACCTGTGTCGGCCAAATTGATTAACACAAAACATGCACGAGCAGCGCACGCACGTCATGTAATCTCCCTCCTCATTTAAACGAGCACACTCCTGAGCTTTTCTCCTAACAGGTCATAATGGAGGGGATGAGAGAACATGAGAGAGAAAGAGAGAGGAGAGAGAGAGAGACAGAGAGGGAGAAAAAGAAAGAGAGAGAGAAGAAGGGAGAAGGGTGAAAGTAGAGCAGCAGGAGAGACAGAGAGTCAGAGGGGTACTGCAGAGTGGAGATAAGAGGTGCTGAGCGTGGGGGTGTTCTCTCCCCCTCTGGGGACAATCTTTCTCATCTCATCTCCAATCCAAATGAACCACCACCACCACCACTGCCCTCATCCACAATGTGACTTTGTGGCTCCTGGAAAATCTCCATTCCAAATGAAGGGGAAGATCTGCTGATTGTAATTGTTTCCCTGCATGTTGAGAGATGGTCAGTGTTGCCAACCTGGCGCATTTGTCGCTATATTTATTTATTTTTATTTTTTTAGTGCCAAAATTAGTGAAAAACTCCTGGCAGAAAATCTAGTGCTTTTTGCTGGTGAGTTGAGGCGAAATTGGTTGACAGGTGCCAGAGATAAAACCCTTGTTTTTCACTCTTCCCCCCCCTATAATAGAGTCCTCTTTCCTCCCTAGAAAGGACCATTGGTAACCAAATGGACCCTAGCGCAAAACAAAACCAAATGGACCCATTCATTCAAGAGTTAAATTCATTCAAAAGTTAAATTATGTTTAAACATCTGAATTACGTATAGTTTTCAACTACACGTTTGAAAACATAGAAGATTTGCTATTTTGACCAACGTTTTGTCATTTATTTCTCCTAAATTAGTCAGACTAAACTCAACATCAAGTTGTGGTCCTCCGTGGCTAAAATGGAAAATAAATAGTGGGCCCTGGTATATGAAAATGGTTGAAAACCACTGCTCTAGCGCATTTTGGAAGTGCCACTAGTGCATTTTGGATTTTGGCAGTTGGCAACACTGGAGATGGCCTCTTTAGTAGTCTGTTTTCATTTCATCCTCCTTCTTTTCTATTGTATGTTACATTTGGCATGCATGGTAAAAAGATTATTAGGCTATTATTCCGGTTCCTTTGGGGTTGTTTTTTTGAAGCACAAAGTAAAAAGAGAGAACAGAGACGTGCTTAGAAAAGGCTCCCCTCTGAGCATATCTACGCCATGCTGGTGGCCCACACCTCGGGCTGTGTCAATCAGTGTGGCGCAGCCCAGGGCCGGATCTAGGCATGGGGGGGGGGGGGGGGAAATGCCCCATCAAACATGATGGCATGCAAAACAACCCAGATATTTCTAATTAAGTGCTTAATTAATTAAAATGATTTGAAGCACTATATACAACTAGCTACAATTGTGGCACCACTAAACCAACACATATTTCATCATTGACAACATAAAACTCTCTGAGTCAGACCTTTAGCTACATGCTGCATGTCTGTTGCAACTTCAACAACAACTGGTGTTATTATTGATGCTTACTTGCCTACTAAACGTCCTGTAACCTAAAATGGTATGGGTGTGGCTTCATCGCCCGTGGCGCGAAGTGACACCTGCGATGAAGTCGCCCCCATACCATTTTCTCCTGCCCATCCAATTGGGAAATGTCACATCCGGGCCTGGTGCTGCCTGGAAGTGGTGGTATGGAATATCAAAAGATTATTCACTTCCCCTTGTTATAGGCATCATTTTCCACAGCACTGTATTACTACAGGATAGAGAACTGGTTGACTGTCTTGGAACTATTTCATGAATACTGAACCAGATATTACAGTGGTTTTTAACCTTTTTCATACCACTGCCCACCATTTATTCATCATTTCAGCCACGGTCCACCATTTGATGTTGAGTTTAGTCCCCCGGACCGACTCTAGATCTAGTTTTTGTCTATAATAACTGGCAAAATGCGGATCAAAATAACAATTCTTCCACATTTTCTAATTGTTTAGATTCTTTAAAATTAAATAATTCAGATGTTTGAATATAATTTAACTGTAAAATGAAAAAAATAAAATGAAATGGACCTTTTTCATTTCACTCTCATGAGTTATAGATCTATAAACGGTCCATTTGGTTACCAACTGTCCATGATTTAGCTGGGTGGGGACCGCCTGGAATACTCTCAGGGAACACTGGTGGTCCCCAGACCACCTGTTGAAAACCCCTGAAATATGACATTAGTTCATGTTATTTGGAGGTAATTTGGCTATACTGTAAACTGTCCATTGGAAAGACATCCACAACATCAGGGTAATGGATTTTTCTCTGGCAGGATGAATTGGTACACAGCACTACCGCCACTACAAACAGACAGATTATTAGTGCTGGCTAGGTAGCGACAACATACGGCAGCCCCCCTCCCATTCCATAAGAACTTCATCAAAAGATGTGTGATTAAAGATATATTTACCTGTCCAAGTTAATTTGAACAATATAATTTTTAACTGCGCGGCGAGCAGCTGTGGTTACTATAGCAGCGAAGCCATCTACATAAACATACGGTAGAATATCTCGTCGCTCTCGAGGAGAGAGCGCACCTGTGATGATGACTTAAGTATTGATGAAATAGCATCTGTTTGTGTGGCATTCTGGTCGCCGCCTCATATGTATGATCTGAGTCAAACCAATCACTAGAGTTTTTGTTGAAGCACCAAGCTCAGCATGATGTCGGCTAATTAATGGTAAGAAAACAGCGGCAAATCGATGGGATTGACATGGGAGGAAGAGAGCCCAGAGAACCAGTGTGAACCAGTTTTTTGCATTGATCTTGACTGAGCACTCAAAGAAACTCGGATGTTGCAGTGGTTTTCAACCGGTGGTCCGGGGACCATCAGTGCTGAAATATCCCCTTAATCATATATGATTGATGTAATTGGTGTACTGTAGATAGTCGTTTTCAAGTAAAGGCACTAATACTTATTTTATTATGTATTATTTCCGACAGGCTGGGGGAGAAGGCTGGTCTGACACTGCACAGCCCACATTTGCCAAAGAGATCCTGCGACAGGATTATGGACTATCCTTGCGAAGACGGTAAGAAACACCTCTAAAACCAAGGCTAACTAAACTTAACCAGTCAGAGCCATCCTATCGTTCGATGCCAGACTAACTGATTGTTCCACGCCAGTCCAAATAGTACAAACAAACATGTTTAGCTCAGCCAGTGTTGCCAACTGCCAAAATCCAAAATGCACTAGTGGCACTTCTAGAATGCACTAGAATGTGCTAGATGCTTGCCTGCAGGGAATATACAGTATATAGTTATGTAGACTTGGGCTAATTCACATGATCAATATTTTACATCTGGTTAACCAACTGTCCATCATTTAGCCTGGGGACCACCTCGTTGAAAAACACTGTCATAGGAGGAAGAATGGTGAAAAATGAAAGGAGGGTTTTATCTCTGGCGCCTGTCAATCAATTTCGCCCCAACGTACCAAAAAAGACTAGATTTTCCTCCAGGAGCTTTTCACTAATTTTGGCGCTATAGGGGTGTCTGGAAAAAAGCTAAGTATAGCGACAAATGCACCAAGTTGGCAATACTGAGCCCAGCCATCATGTAACTAGAGTTCTCAAACTCTGCCCGAACCCGACCAGGACCGAACCCGAACAGGCCCGACCCGACATTTAGGGCCGGGTAGGGCCGAAAATCTATCCTAATCAATAGGGCCTTGGGCCCCATGAAAAAATAATATATATTGAATTATTTTAATATAGTAAGAATAATAGTTATTTTCTGTATTTACCTATTATGAAGATGGTGCCATTTCAATTTTAATCTGTGGAGAATTCTCAATTTTGCCCAAACCCGACAGTTTAGGGCCGGGTAGGGCCTAAAATCTGTTCCATTTAGTAAGGCCGGGTAGGGCCTAGGGCCTGAACTGTTAGGGCCGGTTAGGTTAGCCTTAATTTTCAGGCCTGTTGAGATCTTTACATCTAACTTTATAACCATGGGTTTCATGTTGCACTGCTCTCTCTGTCGTGAACAGATCAATAACCTGTCCACACGACTACGTCATGGCGCATTGACAGATTTAGTTGCACCCGTGCTACTAACTGAATTTTTACAAGTCGCACTGTGAACTTTTTAGTCGCAAATGTGAGCCCCTAGTCGCACTGTTGAGCCCTGCCAAAAAATAAATAAACTAAAAAAACTAATAAACTCAAAAACGGCTTTGCTGCTATGCAGTACCTTAGGGGAGGCTTTTATACGCAGCTGCATTACTACGCCCAACCGGCCCATTGTCACTCCTGGTCTGTTCAGTGTGAGTTACACACAGACTCCCAGTAGGATTGAGAGGGAAAGATGGGACATTGAGGGCAGGACTGAGGGCTGGCTGAGAGACAGGGAATGACACCACAGGGCCTCCAGACAGAATTGAACTGAGGATGTTGCTATTACAGTGCGTGGCTTAAACTGGACAAAATAGACCTCTCCCGACCAGGACCATCGATTGTGCTGTGACTCCGTGTGGAACACATTTCCTTTATTTTTTTTTCTTTTGAAAAAACGAATCAATGGGAGGGTAAGAGTAGAAGGTCTGCTGCACTGCACTGCATAAGCATGTCCAGTCAGTGTTGCCAACTGCCAAAATCCAAAATGCACTAGTGGCACTTCCAAAATGCACTAGAATGCGCTAGAGCAGTGGGTTATCAACTATTTGCATACCAGGGCCCACTATTTATTCAGCTTTAGAGCCACGGAGGACCACCATTTGAGGACATTTTAGCCCCACAGACCCCCAATCTAAAGATTTCCTTTGCTTCTGTCCATGACCATTAATCTTCTAGTTGTGTAGATTAGGACTAATTCACATGATGAATATTTTAACTCTTGAGAGTGTTCTCAAGAGTTACACCTGGTTAGCCAGCTGTCCATCATTTAGCCTGGGGACCACTGGTTGAAAACCACTGTCATAGGAGGAAAAATGGTGAAAAACAAGGGTTTTATCTCTGGCGCCTGTCAGCCAATTTCACCCCAACTCACCAGCAAAAAAAAAGCACTAGATTTTCCACCAGGAGTTTTTCATTAATTTTGGCGCTAGGGGGGTCTGGAAAAAAGCTAAAAAATAGTGACAAACGCACCAAGTTGGCAACACTGTGTCCAGTTCCCAATAGCACAGTCAGTGGCCTCCACAGCCAAGGCTACATCCCCTGAATCAATCCCTTACGCATAACCAGTCTGGACAAACAACGCACGGCGAGGGAAGCAAAGGAGAGCCGAGAGAGAGAGGGAATGACGCAGGAGGAAGGAGAAAGGAGAGTGAATATCTTAATGTCAGCCCCCATTATACACAGGCAGCCTTAGGATCTGGCGGATGGATGTGTAAAAGGGGGGGAGGATGGGTGAGAAATGGTGTTTGGTTTCCAGCCTCAGCGGCACCCGCGGGATGGTGGTAAGGGAGCGAGGCAGGGGCGGATCTAACATGTCCCATTTTGGAGGGGGGGGGGGGGGGGGGCAAGAGAACATGTTGGAGGGGCAAGAGAAAATGGTATGGGTGCAGCTTCATCGCCCTCGATTACAGGACTTTTATTAGGCAAGTAAAGCATCAATAATAACATCAGTTGTTGTTGAAGTTGCAACAGACACGCAGCATGCATAAAGCTAAAGGTCTGACTCAGAGAGTTTTCTGTTTTCAATGATGAAATGCTGTTGGTTTAGTGGCGACACAGCTGTGGTTAGCTAGCAGCAGTAGTAGTGTTTCAAATACTTTTAAATATAAGCACTTTAATTTGAAATAGCTTGGGTTGTTTTGCATGGCATCGTGTTTGGGGGGCAGACTGGGTATTTATAGGGGGTCATTGCCCCCCCCCCCCCCCCCCCCCCCATGCCCATGTCTAGATCCGCCCCTGGAGCGAGGCATGGAGGGATCAAAGGAAAGGAAAGAAGGATCAGCCATGGAATAGATTGTCAAGTAAACCCACTTATACACAGACAGCCTTCGGAGCCCAATCTCTGCAGAGTATTGTGTAGGACTTCAAGTATCAGTTCTCAGACTCAACGTGTCAATGTGTGGGTAAAGAAAACACGGCACAATGGCAAAGCCTTTTTTTGTCAGGCTGTACATGTTTTGTGTGGATCACACAAGACAGGTATAGGAGGAGGAGGTGTGAAACTCAGCTATTTGTAGCATGCAAATTAATATACAAAGACACATACTGCAGATCATGAATAAGGCAGTGTCTCGGTTAGTGGAGTTAATCTTATGGATGAAAACAACACACCTAATAATGACCACTGTGGAGCGAATAACTGCCAGGCTGGATGGCCTATCAACAGCTGTATAACACTTTGATCATGGGAGTTTACCTAATGTTTTTTGTGAGCATTTTCATTGGCATTAGAATGGCGACTCTGGTTTGTGTTATACCTTAGTTTATATCCTTAATGCCTGACTGTAGGCTACTGTTCTTTTTATAAGTCAGTCAGGCCACCAATCAATCAATCAATCAATCCACCCATCCATCCATCCATCCATCCATCCATCCATCCATCCATCCATCCATCCATCCATCCATCCATCCATCCATCCATCCATCCATCCATCCATCCATCCATCCATCCATCCAATCATTCAATCATCCAATCATCCAATCATCCAATCAACCAATCAAAGATAAACAATGACCATTGTAGACTATTGTTAAAATGCAATGATACAGTACCGTCCCACTCTTATGTGTAACCAACTGAACCCTTACGGTTGGCCTCTGTTCATTAAGTATCTTTTATTTGTAAGGCACTTTTGCAAATCACAAAGTGATCCAAATCCCTACACTCATTAAATTAATGTGCAGTGCACAGTATTGAGAAACGAGTACATGCACATGTACAAATATGACTTGTTAGATGAACCGATCTCGACTTCTTGTAGCTACAGCGTATATTAGCTGCATCCTGCATGAGTAAGAGCCTGCATCCCTATCATCATTAACTATGCAGTTTAATAGGAGATAACGCAATACAACATGGCTTCTCTCTCGATTTACCCCTCATTTACGAGCCTTTTTATCCAATTCCCTCACACAGATGGCCCACCAAATGTGATCGGGGATATCAGTGCAATTGTCTCTGCTACTCTGCAGCAATCCGTAGCCCATATCAGCAATTTCCGCAGCAAACAGAAAACACTCGACTAAACCGAGGTTTGGTGTACCATGTTGTACAGATCCTATATAGAACTCATGAAATTCAATATTCTTGCAGAATGAATACATTAAACACTCCACTCCCTTGACACACGCACATTCTCGCACACCAAATGTTTGGTGACTTGAATTACCACTTGTACTTTTATAGTGAGAAAAAGCTATCATTAGAGTGCTTTGCGCTAGTGGAGTCATCACACAGACTGTCTCTTGTGGAAAGAACTTTATAAATAGATGTGAGAGTGACATGTGCAAAATTGCAACAATTAGACTTAATGAGGGTCTTTCTTTCTTTCTTTCTTTCTTTCTTTCTTTCTTTCTTTCTTGCTTTCTTGCTTTCTTGCTTTCTTTCTTGCTTTGCTTTGCTTTGCTTTGCTTTGCTTTGCTTTGCTTTGCTTTGCTTATTCACCAATAACCAAGAAAATGCAAAATGTCAAAATAGAAATTCTTCTACATGTTCTAAATGTGTAGATTAAAAAAAAAAAAAAAAAAAGTAATTCAGATGTTTAAATATAATTTAACTCTTGAGATCGTAAAATGAAACCAAATTGTCTATTTGGATTCAGATCTATAAGGGTCTATAAGGGTCTATAAGGGTCCATAACGGTCTATAAGGGAGAGTTTCTGCGTTTGACAAAAGATCCGGAGTCGTGTAGCCGGGGCCTAAAACAACCCCTCCAGCTTTGCATTGCTTATTCACCAATAACCAATAATTAAATAGGGACTTTACAAAATGGGGCCATTGATTTATGAGAGGAAAAAATGTATGGTATAGGTCAGACAGCTCATTTGAATATGAATAAAGGTAGCAGGTCAATGAGTCACTGCAGTGTGTTCCCTATGCATGCCCGAGGGGAACTAGTAATTATCGTCCATATTTTCACCCAAACTGGGACATTTAATTTAACAATAATCCATGCAATGCATTATCACCAACACACATTCACATACAGTATTATTTGTGCAGGGTATGGCTTGAACAGTGCAAGTGGAAGACATTACACGCTACACAGTAAAATTACATTACAGTAAATTAAGGGTCTTTCTGGGTGGGGATTTTGATGCCTGGAGTAACGACAGGTCAGTTACCAGGTGTGCTCAACAGGTGTGGGATAAGCATTCAAAAAGCACAATCTAGGGTCAGTCACAGGCATGTGCGTGTGCCTACAAAGCAACACAGGCCTCTTATTGAAAATGAATTACTAGACACATAATTCGCTGCTCATCCAAAAGTACCTACAATTAGGGCCACCAGGGTCCCGGACTTTTGCTGCATCTCCTCTTCGCTCTCTTCATCTTTCCTGTCTGTCTTCATTGTATCTGTCAATACAGCACAACAGCCAAAAACAAATCTTAAAAAAAAAAGAAAGTACCTGATTAAATTAACCAATTTTTTATTGTGCTCTCTTGCTCTCCAACACAAAAATTTACTGGACAATTTTTCACTCTACAGGTCCTTTCACACGGGCAGGGATTAACGCAGATGTTGTCTCCCATACCAACAACAGGTCTGCTCAAGAGGGGCGTGACAAGGCAAGTGTAAAAAAAAAAGAACCATAACAGAATCCACTCTGGTCAATTTCACGGGACCGCGCTCACTTAAATACGCTTGCATTGTCGCCCCTTTCCGCAGGAAAATGTTTTTTAAAAACAAACAAAGAGTTCAGGTCAGATTTGAAAGTACCTTTGTGTGGTGTAACATCCTCAATGTTTTATCAGGATAGGTGAAATCATTTTGCGACCACTATAAAAAACGATCGCAACCAGCAGCCAAACAGTTGCGACCCGTGGCCCAATAGAGTTAGGGATTAGGGTTAGATTTAGTAGAAACCGGTAAAGAACGGTTAACTGTTTTTCTCCGGTCGCAACTAATTTCTAATGGTCACGACTAATTTATAACAGTGGTAGGAGGTATACACCTATGACAAAGATCCCAACCTCCACGCCCATAGAGCAACAAAGCTATTTGTTTTAAGTATGAAGATTTCCATGCATGCAGTATGCGCGCCTGCCTGTTTATTAAAGGGGAACACCATCCATTTTCAATATTTTACTATGCATGTACAGTATATTGATGTACCTTTAAGGTGTTGGATGGACATGATAAAAAAGTTCCCCCATTCTGTGTTCCCAAGAAATGGAGGTCTAAAGTAAGCCACTAACATGGTGAAACATCTTGATGACATCATCAAGATGTATGTTCACCATATTAATGGATTTCTTTAGGCGCTTCTTTTTTCTGAGAGCGTACAAATGGATTGCATTTGTACGCTCTCAGAAAAAAATGTTGAAAATGGGTGGAGTTTCCCTTTAATATATTATCAATGCAATGAGCATTATAGGTGCTATAGGAAATTAAGGCCCGGTAGCGCTATAATATAGGTATTTTGATGTCATTTCACCATGTCCAACAATAAGGTCACTTTACAGAGGACAAAGATAAGTGAGACAGCACAAAGTGACAACAGAATGAGACAGGATAACAAAGATTTGAACCGTGAATGCGTCTGGAAGCACGCGGTCAATAAAGGTTATCGCAATCTCAGTGAAACTGGCCAGATAACGGAACAGAACCACTTGTTATTTCCTGTCTGATGCCTGGCTCTCTGTCTGTGCAGCAATGGAGCTTCATTTCCTCCCTGTGATAATATTCCCCTGGTAGGCATAACCTCCCCAGACATGTTTCACTCACCCTGCCAAATGGGAGGTAAGTGATAGCAGACTATTTCAATGTGCACTACAGACCAATACCAGAGAACGTTGTTCTCTTTTAGAGCGTATTGACTTTTTTGTCTTTACAAGATGTCATGAGCTAATTTCATGCTTCGTGTGGCTCTTTTTTCTCTAAGGTGTCACCAGAAACGGGACAAGGCCAGTGTTGCCAACTTGGCACATTTGTCGCTATATTTTGCTTATTTTCCAGACGCCCCTACAGCCAAAATTAGTGGAAAAACTCCTGGCGGAAAATGTAGTGTGTTTTTTGCTGGTGAGTTGTGGCGAAATTGGTTGACAGGCGCCAGAGATAAAACCCTCGTTTTTCACCATTTTTCCTCCTATATTTCTATTCGATAGAAAAGGTGCGCATGCAAGTGAAATGCGACAAAACGGTGGTCTTCAAACGATACGTAATGTAATGTAAGGTAACTCTTTCACTTGGCGACGGGTGTGTTATTATCCGAGTATGCTCACATAGTTCAGTTGGGTTCTGTTAAGTATAAGTAAGTAGTAAGTATGCCTTGCCGAGCCTTGATGTCATGAGGTCCCGGCCCGGGCAGTGAGGCCCGTAGGGCAGTAGCGCGAGGCAGCTTTGATGTACAAGTACACCCCCTGGACACGACGCTAGTATTAGCGTGGGAATGACCACCAGGCCCCGACCTTCAACATGCAGCACAGCGTTTATGACAACTGGACGTGCAGAGAATGCATCCACTGGATGAATCCTCCGGGTCCTGGCCTTCAATGATGGTTATGTTGCAAGCTGTGGGAGGTCAATGGTTGAATAGTAGCCTGACACTCAGCCTGGCCCTGGATAAGAATATAGAATATATAGAATATAAGCTCAGCAGCCATTACAGAGTGGATGCTAAAGTAATGATCAGGTTCAGCTCACTGACATTTACTGCAGGCAGGTGCTAAGGAGGGCCTACATTGACCTTCCCCTACAGAGCTCCTTCTCTCTGGCAGACGCACTCACAGGACCATGAGATACAGCAGGGGTTTTCAACAGGTGGTCCTGGGTCCACCTGTGGTCCCTGAGAGGATTCCTAGGTGGTCCCCAGCTAAATGATGGACAGTTGGTAACCAAATGGACCCTTATAGATCTGTAACTCTTGAGATTGTAAAATGACACCAAATGTATTACGTTTTTTTTTTTTTTTTACAATGATACAACAATTTCACACTTAAAGGTAGGGGAAGTGATTTGAAATTCATGGTGTAGTACCAGCCTGGTGCACTAGGGGCCCCCAAAAGTAGCTACACTATGTGAACCTGCTGCTCTCTCCTGATTGGAGGAGAATTGTGGTGACCTGGGGAACTTTTATTAGCTCCTCTGCTAACGTGGGGGAGGGGAAAACTCCATATGTGGTTTCCACACCTTATAATAGAGCATTTTAACAGAAAAAAAATATTTTTGGGTGATATCTGACAAAAGTGAAATCACTTCCCCTACCTTTAACTCAAGAGTTAAATAATATTTAAACATCTGAATTAGTTGACTTTCAAGAATGTACACATTTTCTAAAATGTAGAAGAATTGACATTTTGACCAACGTTTTGGCAGTTTCTCTCCTAAATTGTGGACACAAACTTGAAAATCCACAGATTTGGGTCAGAGAGACTACTAAACGCAACATCAATGGTTGGTTCATGGCTAAAATGCAGAATAAATAGTGGGCCCTGGTATGAGAAAGGTTGAAAACCACTGAGATAGAATTTGGGGCATGTACTGTGCCTTGGCATGAGGTAGGAGAGAAGGCAAATTGGCAATTTCCCCCCGAGGTGCAGTGGCATCATGTTATTCTACACCTACGTGTTTTGTATTTTGGGGCACATGCCATGTGCCAATGTGGGAGGACAGATGCTGGAGATACATATAGATACAGTAGATAAACTTTTACTGCTCCCGAGAGGGATGTGTCACAGTGACACCGCAGTAAGGATGACACATGCTGTACATGCATGTAATTGTAAGAGTAGAGAGGTACAGACTAAGGCAGGCTTCCCCAATAGGCGGCCCGCAGGCCATTTGTGGCCTGCGGGCCACAAATGGCCTTCCTATTTCCCTTCCTATCCTTAATCATGTTGCAGGGCGTCGTCTGGCATTTTTGGAACCACAGGGACGTCCATTCCAGATCTTTTTTTGTTCCATTTGTACTCTCAGTTCCTAGCCCCCTAGTGGCAACAAATAAAACTTCTATACAGTAACTAAGATTACCCTCTGAGTATCTGAGTATCTGCGTCTACTCGTTGTATTCGATCGGGTGATTACTCGTGATTATGCTCTATTCAATCGATGGATAGAGGTCGAAGCTGTTGTGTGGGGTTGGAGCTGAAGTGGAGGGAAAGAGAGAAGAATAATATATATATATATATATATATATATATATATATATATATATATATATATATATATATATATATATATATATATATATATATATATATATATATTTTTTTTTTTTTTTAATATAAAATTGCAGTTCCCAATGACTCCTGGAGAGTTAAAAGCATTTCCTACTGGGTATAATTAAAAATGGGGGCTCTAAAGAACAGAGCTCATATGTCACATACCACATTGTTAAGTGCAAGGACGTTTCCTGTCTGTGTTAGGTCGTTATATTAGTAGTACAGTAGTAGAACTTGTTGACTTGATCATTTTGAAAGACGCTCACAAGT
The DNA here is from genome assembly GCA_039105355.1 of Benthosema pterotum. NCBI lineage: Eukaryota > Metazoa > Chordata > Actinopteri > Myctophiformes > Myctophidae > Benthosema > Benthosema pterotum. The sequence continues at coordinate 37,615,458 of CM076974.1, forward strand.
CAAAAAAGTGTGGGCACCCCTGATTTAGAACTATCACTTTAAAAACATTTTCTATAATGAGCAATTAATTGTTTTTCACATTAATTACATCTTTTACAAAGTTAAAAAGTGGCTTTTATATTGTGAAACATGCTACAAGACACTACTGCACCGAAAGTGCCTGCAAGGAAAACAGAAAACAGTACCGTATTGTCCCGAATATAAGACGACTCGTTTATAAGACGACCCTCATTTTTCAAGACCCATTTACAGAAAAAAGAACATTGAATGTCAAATAGTATAGCCCCTGAATATAAGACGACTCCATTTTTGGGATATTTCCATTGGGAAAAAAGCATAGTCTTATATTCAGGCCAATAGGGTATTTGCTTTTGGATAATGCTGCATCATGGCTTAGTGGCAATATCAAGTATAAAGAAAGTGGCTTTATCTTCTGTATTAGACAAAATATAAGCTGAAGGCTAGTTTTGAATGTTTTGCATTGGTTTCATAGTTGATGTCTGTGACTACGAGTATGTGTGAGCCAGGAGGACTTTTAGAATCTCTCAAAGCTGAGTTGAGATGCTTTTTTTTCCCTTCTTCTTCATTAATAACACCAGCAGTTAATACATTTGCAAATCATGGGTAAATCCCAGGTGTAACGATACAGATGATGAAAGTCTGGTGACAAAGGAGCATAAAGACTGAAGGAAATAAGAAGAGAGCGAGAGACGGTGGGTGAGAGAGAGACAGAGAGACAGTGTTGAGGACACAATTGAATGTTTTAGAGGGAGTGGAATGCTTAGAAGAGGAATAAGAAAGAAAGTTGGTGAGAAGATGAAAGGCACACAGGCTCAGACAGCCTAGAATTTCTTTGTGTTCTAAAGCACCAAATGCAGCCATTCACCACACTGCGCCATGGTCCTCAAACAACTGTGGGCATCTTCTTAGCAACCTGCCAGCACTGCACTGCACTGTCTTCTGTTGTAAATTTATCTGCGTCATGGTCTGAACTTCTCTGAAGCCTGCATAAAGGAAATCTACATTGGGGGGAAGGAACCACACAACCACCAGAAGCTGATGTCATCTGTTTTTCTTGTTTTTGTATTCATGTGTGTGTTTGTTTGTTTAGAGGGCCACTAGGAGGAGCTAAAATAATAATAATAATAATAATAATAATACAGCGTTGTATTGTACCTGTATCAGTGAGTAAACCCTGTTTTATCCTGGATCCTTTTGCTAGCGTCATTCTAGTGAGAGCAACACAGGGTTGTGTAGGTGTCTGTTGGTTGTATCATTTGGTGGTATTATGGCTTGTTTGTTTGTGCTGACAGAACGGGCCAAATTCATACATAAAATGACCAGGCCGATTTTTTTCTCCCAGTCCAGCTTTGATATTGTGGTTTATTCTACTTCATCCCACTGTGAAACAGAGAAAGCGGGTGTACAGTACAGTAAGTGAGGGACAGTACTATCAGTCTTACCAGCCAACCTCCAGGCAGTCAATGTGGCCATGATGAACACATCATATCAAACGGAATGGCAAGACCTCTCTGTACCTCCCTTTATCCGTTTCCCACTGAAACTGTAGTGTACACTGACTGCTTCAGGCGTTTTCTGTGCAAACCGGTGGTACATCGCATCCCGGATGCAGTTGTTGCATGCCTTGTCTATACAACCTTTACAAATGTAACATTTGCCCTGACACCAAGGCTTACCAGAGGTAGCATAACTGCATAAAGCATAACTGCTTGTGGTCCAGCTCCACATGATGCAACCTGGTGTACTTGTATTGTCACAGATGACCTTCCCCATTCCACGCTCACATAAGCAGTGTTGCCAACTGCCAAAGGCCAAAATGCACTAGTGGCCACTTCCAAAATGCACTAGAAGGCGCTAGAGCAGTGGGTTTTCAACCATTTTCATACCAGGGCCCAATATTTATTCTGCATTTTAGCCGCGGAGGACCACCATTTGATGTTGAGTTTAGTCTCTTGGACTAATTTAGGAGAAATAACTGGTAAAAAGTTGGTCAAAATAGCAATTCTTCTACATTTTCGAAATGTGTAGATTGTTTAAAATTAGGTCATTCAGATGTTTAAACATAATTTAACTCTTGAGAGTGTAAAATGAAACCAAATGGACCTGTAAGGGTTACCAATGGTCCTTTCTAGGAAGGTGGGACAATCATAGGAGGAAAAACGGTAAAAAACAAGGGTTTTATCTCTGGTGCCTGGCAACCAATTCCGGCCCAACTCACCAGCTAAAAAGCACTAGATTTTCCACCAGGAGTTTTTCACTAATTTTGGCGCTAGGGGGGTATGAAAAAAAGCTAAATATAGCGACAAGTGTGCCAAGTTGGCAACACTGCAAGGCTCTAGTCTAACATATAAGGGCGGCAATAAGTCACCCTTCTTTCCTCTAATAATTAATTCCCCTTATGTGCTATTTATTTTCCCATCCATGTGCCCATCTTATCGTAGTGATACAATGACACAGCCAAAGGGGCAATGAGCGCTTTGCTTTCCAATGCGTGAATGTGGTTACACTAGCCCTATTGATTTTAAAATGTCTTTGAAGCAAGTTCCTACATTTGCATTCTTTTGTCTCTCTGAATAATTATATCAGCTTAATAACTGAAATGGTCATTGCAGGCTCGTGAAATACATATTTCAGACACATTTCATGCACATTACTCAGTTACAAATAACACAGCACAGAGTTTTCAACGGTATCATCTTTCTTCACTAAGTTCACTTTGGGTGTGTGGACATCAGGGACGTTTTTGCCATTAGGCAGACTAGGCAGTTGCTTAGGGCGCCATGGGGGGGGTGACCACCAGGGCGACCACTGACCAGACATGCATTAAAAAGATCCCAGGCTAATAATCCTCATATGGATAAATACATTAGCCTATACTTGTCCTCCATAACTAGAATTGAACATATATGTTCTTTAGTTTAAAAATAGTTCATAACTTTATCCCTTGGGGGCGCCATTTTACTGTGCCTGTCATAGGTATGACGTCACAGGATATTTTCCCTGGAGGCTCCAGGGAAAATCTTGCCTGCGTTTCCAAATTGCTTAGAACAGCCCCTGGTGGACATCCAAGTATGAATCGGTTGTGGTTAAAATGGTACAGAAGAGAGGAAGAGAAATCCATACTCGTTTCCCCCCAAACTTCAACACCTACCGATGTATAGCCTCGAGTAATGGCTAAGTTTTAATGATCGAACATTATGGAAACAGTGAGGTCCATAAAAGTCAGTGACATGGTGTCTGATCATTTCAGCAGTTTGCAGCATGACATTCAGAATTTACAAATAAGGAAAGCCGAGTCACAGAAGCACGCTGAGCTTGGCTTAGCCTTCAGCTGCCATGGAACAAATTCATTAAAGGCGCTCTGTTGCATTCTGTAGCCTCAACCTTTATGCAGACAGCCTGATAGCACCAGCATCCTCTCCACACTGACTGTTAACACTGGAGCCCCCTGGTGTGTGTGCGTGATAGGGTAATGATGGCTCTGTGTGGCCAACACAACTCAATCTCCATAAGACTTGCTAATGACATCACACAGGCTCCTTTAGCTACAGTACCATGTGATGTCATTAGTATTGGTGCACTTCACAGTGAAAACACAGGTATTCTACTGTTCACCAGGGCTCATCATTATCTAGGGCTGCATCATTGTGAGGAAAATATATAATTCACATATTTGTGTTTGTTTTTTGTATGCGTACGTGTAGTGATGTCCCTTCAACCAAAGTTTTCCCCTTTTTGTGAGTGCTATACTTATATTGAACAGGCATTTTTGATATGCTGATCATAGTTATGCAGCTGTTAGCCTTGGCACCCAGGCTTTCATCTGCCGTCTGAAAAGTGACGGCACCCCGCCCCCCGTAGGCCAAAATCATTTCAAGTTAGACCAGGCTATACAACTATAGGAATTGCATGCAGGGACTGGTCTGAAAGGGCCTTTCCAGTCCAAATACAAACATAGTATTTGGACAAAAAATAATGTGCAGGTGTTGACATAACATACATTGACAGTGACGGGTCACTTTAGGACCTGAAGTGACCTAAAATGCACCTGCCGGACACATGCCTAGAGGGCGTCTGTCTACAGCTCCATATCCCAGGTCTACATGTCCTTGGGCCTGGCTGGCTGCACGCAGTACACCCACACACCAGGGTGCAAAGGTCATGTCCAGCCTCATCTCTCAAGACAGATTCAGAGCCAGGGCCGGATCTATATAGTACAGGCATTATATGGGGAAAAAAGGGGTCAACCTGCACCTAATTGCAAAAAAACCAAACTCAGCTGATTTTGAATCTTTAATATGCCCAGAATAACATACAAAAAGTTGCCTGGAATTGTCTGGGGGGAAAGTTGTGAAAATAGCCTGTAAAGTAGGAGACTACAAAAAACGTTTTTTGTCCCTTTCTGCTAGATTTCACCATGCTAAACCATATAACAATTTGATTGAATGGTTTACCAAACATTTCACAGTTGTTCCATATGTATTTCATGCTGTAGAATCCAGTTCTGCAATGTATATTTTTGTATTGTGCATAATTATTGAATTTATCAGCATATTCACACATGGGCGGAAATGACAGGACAAATCCTATAACAATTTGTTAAACGGGTTTATCATACTACAAGCAAAAACAGGAAAAGCCACAGGCATAGAAAATCTACCAAATGAAATCTTGAAATCACCTATGCTATCTCACACTCTATTTGTTGTGTTTAAAACATGTTTTGAAATCGGTAAAATACCCTCTACATGGCTTCAATCCATTATAACGCCTATCTTCAAAAGTGATGACCCGAGGGTGCCTCTTAATTACAGAGGGATCAGTCTGTTGAGTACAGTTTATAAGCTATATTCCTCCATACTTAATGACAGACTTATGGCCCACCTAGAGAATAGACATCTACTTGTAGACGAACAAAACGGATTTCGTAAAGATAGAGCGTGCATTGACCACCTTTATTCATTGTGTACAATCATAAGGACCAGGCTAGATGAGAGAAAACCCACTTTTGTTTGTTTTATTGATTTTAAAAAAGCTTTTGATTTTGTCAATAGGGACCTACTTTGGTGTAGACTGTTAGAATATGGAGTGACTGGAAAGTTCTATAAGGTTCTTCAATCATTGTACAGTGCTCCTGTAGCCTGTGTTAAGATAAATGAATTCTGTACAGAATGGTTTCCAACACCTCTGGGAGTTAAACAAGGAGATAACCTTTCACCCACCTTATTTGCAATTTTTATTAATGATTTAGCATGCAACATTAAGTCGCTTAATTGTGGTGTGCAATGTGGAGAATTTGCAGTGAGTATCTTGTTGTACGCGGACGATATTGCCCTGCTGGCCGAAAATGAATCTAATATGCAAAAAATGCTCTCTTATGCAAATGACTGGTGTAAAAAATGGAGGATGTCTATTAACGACAAGAAAACAAATGTGATACATTTCAGAAGATCTCAAACTCATATTAGTAAATTTCAGTTTTATTTCGGAGAAAAAAAGATCAACTATGTAAAGTCCTACAAATATCTGGGTTTCCACGTAGATGAGCATATGAGTTTTGTTCATGGATCCACAGTCCTTTCTGAGTCTGCAGGCAGAGCTCTAGGAGGAGTAATTGGTAAAATCAAAGCACTTAGAGATGTGGGGTTCAGCACCTATACAACACTCTATCAGGCCTGCGTGTGCCCAGTCCTAGATTATGGTGCTGGTGTCTGGGGTCACGGGAGATTCCCCAAGAGTATAGCTGTACATAACAGAGCCCTTCGATACTACCTCGGTGTACATAAATACGCACCAATGGCAGCAGTCTCAGGTGACATGGGTTGGGAACCCTGTGAGGTTAGGTGGAAGGTCTGCACTACTAGACTGTGGAACAGACTAGTAACTATGAATGATAACAGATTAACAAAGAAAGTATTTAGTTGGGACAGACAGCAGAAGGGACCATGGATGGAGGATATGCGTAATATGTTCTGTGAATGTGGAATTGAAGATGATTTTCATATGCTAAACTATATAAATATAGTAGAGCTAAAGCAAATACTTTTAGATAAGGTCAAGCACTCTTGGGAAGAAGAGATAGGGAATAAACCAAAATTACGTACATACAGGGAGATTAAACATGATTATTCAGTTGAAAAGTATGTTTTATTTAATCTCTCAAAGAAACAAAGATCACTCTGTGCCCAGATTAGAGGGGGTATACTGCCACTCTATATCGAGACAGGTCGTTATACAGGGTTAGATGAAGAAGATAGAATATGCCAAATGTGCGATCTTAATGAAGTAGAGAACGAGTACCATTTTGTGTTGTATTGCCCTTTCTACGAGAAGGTCAGAGAAGAATTGTTTAAGAAAATAAATTATGTTAACGTGCTGAATATGAACGATGCACAACTATTTAAATGTTTATTTGAAAAAGATCCATTTAAATTAGCAAAATATTTAGAAAAAGCATGGGATCTGAGGAAAAGATCAATATACAGCCAGGTTTAAGAGACACTGTATAGGATAGAGGCAGTGTTGTTGTTCTCGTCTTATGTTATGTTTTTTGTTTTGTTGTATTTTCTTCAAATTGAATGTGATCGGCACTGCCGGAAAAAATATGTTTATATGTAACATGTGATATTTGTACTCTGTTTGAAAAGGTGTCATATAATCCCATTGGGATGGGCCACAAGGTGGCATGACACTTAAATAAACTAATTCATTCATTCATTCATTCATCATACTCTGCTCGGTTGATCAGTATGTATCTTTTCCTGTAGATTCAATTTCTGCAATGTACAGTACATTTTTGTATTGTGCATAATTAATGACAATTAGTATATTTGACACATAGGCGGACTTAATTTGATATGTTGATGTGTATGTATAATTAGATTGTTTCAGTCCAGTAATAATGTCATTTGACCTTGGACTAATTGCAACTAGAAAAACCTCAACTGATTTTGAATCTTTAATATGCCCAGAATAACATACAAAAAGTTGCCTGGAATTGTCTGAGGGGAAAGTTTTGAAAATTGCCTGTCAGGTATGACCCTACCAAAAAAAACGTCTTTTTGGCCATTTTTGCTAGATTTCACCATGTCAAACCCTGTAACAATTTGATTAAATTGTTTACCCAACTTTTCTCCGTTGATTGTTATTTAGTCCTGTAGAATCCATTTCTGTAATGGCCATTTTTGTATTGTGTATAATTAATAAGTACAATATATGTATATGTGTATAATTTGCATATTTGACATGGGTGGAAATAACAGGGAAAACCCTATAGCAATTTGACAGTTTTGATAGTTTGGGAAATTTGATTTACCAAACTTTTCTTAGGTAATCTCTGTGTATTTTTCCCTATAGAATGCAATTCTGCAATATATCTTGAGCATATATAATTTGATAATTAGCATAATTGTCACATGGGCAGAAACAATTCGATAATCTACTGTATATGGGTAATTTGATATTTGATTTGAGATCAACTGACAAGTGTTATTAAAAGTCATCTGTCTGATGCATTAGTACAAAATCACTGTCACTCTCTAATAAGGAAGAAGATGTCTGAAAAGGATGTAGGATTTTTTTTTTCTGCTTTGCTTTTTCATCATGAACTCTTTGACCTCTTCCCGGGCATCCATCATCATTTTCGTCTTCTCCCTTCATTTCCTGGGAGGTTTTCTGTTCAGGCTTGGTGAAAACTCTGTAGGTGAACCAAACTGGGACAAGACCATTGACTGTTGTCTGTTGCCACTTGCAGGCATTGTCCTCTGGTGTACGATAATCAATATATAACTGACTACACTGTCTCCAGATGTTTAAATTCCTTCAGATTTTCTGATCAGTTCTGTCTTGTTTTCATCACTATGTACTGTAGAAAGGCTGACTTAGCCCCTTCTCCTTTGTGTCAACTTTTTTTTTTATTATCTGTTACTATGAATATCACTATTTTGGTGTCATGCAAAATCAAACCTGACTATCTAGATAGCCCCCACATCTCTTCTAATGCAGTTTTTATTTTTGGAATCTGAATGGGTTTGAAGAAACTAACTCGATCTCCCCCTGCTCTTTTTAACCTCTACTCTAAGAACGTCAACAGTCTTTCCTGTCTCTGTTGATTCTAACAAGCCTTTCACAACATCTTCATCTATGGCTTGGCCAGTCTTTAAATGCCTTGCCACTTCTGATGCGAATTGATTCATGTTCATGGACATCTATCTGGTCAACTTGTTAATTTTCAGCACCTTGGATAGTTTCTTTTTGTTTTGAACTCATCAGTATCAGTAAGTTCTCTTCAATGAGCTCTTCTCTAAGCCCCACCTTTTGGGGTGGGGTTTGTTCACTGTCCAATGCCAATCCATATACTTTAGCAACTGTTGCCATCCAGGTCAGGCTTTCCTTTTCAAGCTTTCCTCTTCCAGCATGCCCATTGGACACGGCCGGATTGGGGAGGGGCTTAGTGAAGAGCTAATTCTCTTTGGCCATGAGATTCTGCCTTGAGTGATGTACTGAATCCTCCTTGCATGAGACCACGCCTGACTTTGACCTCTCTGTTCAGTCACCTCAATTATGAAGTCTCCATGAACTGAGTGGAATGAATCTCCAGAAAAATTCCACCAAGACTGTTTTCTTTCAGTTCTTTCCATCCTACAGGATTTGTTTGGTGCAAAGTTGCTAGTGTTACATTCAACACATAAAGGTTGTTCTGTCAGTAATTGTTTTCTACTGAATTTATCAATGTGAGCTTTGTTAAATCATCATTCAGATACCCAACCGTTGTTGTTCTGACCAGTGTTGCTTAATAATAGCAAACAATATTCTCAATTCTGGGTTCAAGATTGAGGTTCTTCTGAGCATAGGGCCGGAACGAACCATTTCCGTTGACAACACGCTGGTATCATCTGTCCCAACAGCCAGGAACCTTGGTGTTGTCCTGGACAGTCAGCTCTTGTTCAAAGCACACATTACAGCTATCACCCGTTCTTGTAGATTTATACTTCAGACATCACCCTGTGCCTATTCCTAATGTGATCCTGGGCTCTACACACCATCTGCCAACCTGCTTCCTTCAAAGCATAACTCCCTCGTTACTGTTAACTCCCTCCTTACTGGTGTACTCACTCCTTACTCTCCACTGATCCATACTACAGCTTCCTTGGTCCCTCCATTGGCTCCTGGCTGCTGTCTGCAGTACGAATATTGGATGCTGTCATTCAAAGCAACTACAATATGGAACTATATATCTTGTCTGATCGCACCCTACAAGCCCACCAGAGCACTCAGATTAGCCGATACAGAGCCGAATGCGAAACAGAACTGCTGATTCGCTCCCAATCTTCAGCCACAGTCTGAAAACGCTCCTTCAGACTTCATCTTAGCCCATATCACTTGCCCTAGCCTCGACCTATACTATGGAAAGGCTCAACTTAGTATCTTATTTTGCAGTTAGCAAACATACCGTATACCATTTTTGTAAACATGGGACCATAGTGTTAATATATGCATATATAATTTCTATTCTTACAATTTCTATCTAATTTCTATTCTTATATTTCATTCATGGTGACTATGTTGTATCATCTTGTATGTTTATGATGTAATGCCAGAAACAAACAATCAAATTACACATACACATCAACATATCAAATTAATTCCGCCTATGTGTCAAATATACTAATTGTCATTAATTATGCACAGTACTGTACATTGCAGAAATTGAATCTACAGGAAAATATACATAGTGTACAACCGAGCAAAGTTTGATAAAATTTAACTTTGATACTTTGATAAAAAGTCATTTCCGCCCACGTGTGCATATGCTGATAAATTCAATAATTATGCACAATACAAAAATGTACATTGCAGAACTGGATTCTATAGGAAGAAATACATATGGAACAACTGAGAAATGTTTGGTAAACCATTCAATCAAATTGTTATGGTTTAGCATGGTGAAATTTAGCAGAAATGGACAAAAAACGTTTTTTTGTAGTCTCATACTTTAGAGGCTATTTTCACAACTTTCCCCCCAGACAATTCCAGGCAACTTTTTGTATGTTATTCTGGGCATATTAAAGATTCAAAATCAGTTGAGTTTGTTTTTTTTGCAATTAGGTGCAGGTCAAGTGATATTATTACTGGACTAATAGGCATGGGCATGCCTAAATGCCCTGACCGCCCAGACTGCCCCACCAAATGTGGATGCAAAACAAACCAAATTTCAAAGATATTTTAAATTAAAGTACTTATATTTGGAATTATTTGAAACACTACTACTAACTACAATTGTCGCACTGCTAAACCAACACCATTTCGTCATTGAAAATGAGTCAGACCTGATGTTATTATTGACGCTTATTTGCCTAATATAAGTCCTGTAACTGAAAATGGTATATTTGTTGTGGCTTCCTTCGTGCCACAGGCCAGCTAGGGTCCATTTGGTTCCTTTCGTACACTCTCAGGAAAATCTTGAAAATGGGTGGAATTCCCTCTTAAAGTTTAGCCAAGCCAAGCATATCTCTCCCTCGTGCATACACGCGTGCACACACGCACGCGCACACACTCACGTGTGCACATGCATGCGCACACACACACACGCACACACACGCACACACACACACACACACACACACACACACACACACACATTCTTACATATGTTAACTACTTAGGACCACTCCAAAAAAATGGACTATTGCTATCCTTTTTAGGACCACCCTTTCTAGACATTGTAGAGACATATGAATTACACTCCTGAACATGAAAAAAAATCTATTTTAATACAATCACCGCAGATTGTATTAAAATTCATTTTAGAACATTCTAGATATTAACAATTTTACCCTACTTGTTAGGACCAAGAGTGGTCCTAACAAGTATAGTCAAATTGTTAACATTGTAGAAACATTGTAGAAGCTAATACCTTTTGTTAACGTAGATGTATTGGCTCTTATGAGTTTAATCATGTTTGTAAATACATCGAAGATGCAAATATACTCCACTACAAGTGGTTGCCTTGGCCTGGAAGAGAGGTCATCAGGTGGTCTCCAACCTTCGTAGAGTGTTTCGACCCTTGCCCACGACACTCTCCAGTTGGCTGGTCAGCAGTGATTGGCCAGATCACTGCCCCTCTCCTCCAGGCTACATGTTTCTATGTACTAGAAGGTCTTTTTTCCAGGACTTGTGTTCTGCAACGTTAGAGGGACACCCCTTTCCACTAGTGCTACGAAGATGTAATAAACACCAAAAAATATTATTTGAGCTCTACAAGACAAATCTCACTTCAAATGTTGAATACACACAATAGAACTCAAAATATAGCCACCTGACATGATGCTGTATTAGGAGGACAAAAGATAATGAGTTGCTTAGCTCCGCCCATGACACAAATGGTAATTGTCAGGACTATCTTGATTTGTATGGACCATGGCTATACAACACACTTACAAGACATACAGGTGAATTAAAGGGTCAAACATGAATAAATGGGACATGCATTCAAAGTGAAATATACTGTAGACACCGTGCTATTCAAAGCTGCTATTCATCCCATGGTTTTGAGGCAGTACATGATGAGCGTTCAGGCAGACTAGTCTGGTCCTGAATGCCCCAAAAAATGGTGGCTGATGACATTTAGACCTTAAGCAAGGTCCAATTCTGCCACTGTGACACTGTGGCCAAGTGACACTGTGCTGAATGCATTTTGCCACATGCCAAGTGATACAAGTGACCGTTTTGTCAGAAATTGAGTAATTAGCAAGTAAAACCCCAAATTAACAACAGTTAAAAAAAAGAAAAGAAAAATCAAATAGCTTTAATTTTGATATTTAATGTACATAATGGGTTAACCCCTTGGTTAGTCCTTTAGGAGGGCTGTTTGTCCACCGCTCATGTCTCTTCCATGTCCGGCGTTGGGAGTCTGGTGCAACGCACAGGTCCTGTGCCTCCTGGTGAGACGTAGGAGGGGCACGGACAGGTGTCAAACCACAGAGCCTAGTCCCTCCACGCATCAGAACCTCCCAGTTTTGGCGGAGTATTTCAGGGGCGGTGGATTGGACGGCCTTGGCCTTTCCCTTGTGGGATTGATCAGGGGTAGCTACTGGGACGTGAGTCGGGGTGTCATGAACCCCGGCTGGGTCACCTGAGTGAGGGGTATGATGTTCGAGAGACCCGAAACCCCAATGAGCTTAGGATACATCACTGAAGACACGTCCCAGGTTGCATCCATTCGATGTATTAAAAAAAACCTTTCTATATGATTTTTATGAGCCAAATTCATTTCTGCCATATGCCAAGTGATACAAATCCCCATTTTAATCTAATAATCTAATCTAATAATTAGGATAATGAATAACTAAAATAGAAATTGGTCTAATTCTGATAAATTGTACTTAAGTTGTTTTAAGTTGTTTCTATATGATTTTGATGTGCTGAAACCACTCTGCCATATGCCAAGTGATATGAGGCAGATTTTTTTTCTGGAAACCAAGCTCACAGGGCTTTTATAAGATGTGCCTGTAGGCCACTAAAAGTATAGACCTATTCCATTTCATGGTGATTATGCAATACAGCAAAAAATCATAAACAACAAAAGTACATCAAAAATTATAGCCAATTTCCAATTTTCGTAATTGCTTATTATAACTACTAAATTTCTAACAAAACCGTCACTTGTATCACTTGACATACGGCAGAAATGGATTCAGGACATCAAAACCGGACACTTTTGCCTGTGACCAAAAAGAGAGATTTAAGACTTACTTATGAGCTTGTAGATTGTTTCTTAGATTTACTTTGACTTATTAATGAAGTTACTTTAGAGAAAATCATTTCATTTTGAATTTGATAAACAATTTTAATAATTGAAAAAACAATTTTAATAACTGAGAAAAACAAATAAAAATAATAAAGGAAACAACAAACACAATAATAATGAGGGTAATAATAATAATAATTAACAATTATAAGGGTAATAATAATAATGGGACCACATTTTTTTATCTTCCCAGGGGAGAAATTTGTCTAGCATTACATGCACATTACAATATGCCTCCAATTTAGGCAAATCAGACGCTCTTAAAGGGGTATTTCACTTTCAAAAAAACGTTTTGTCTTTTTATGGTCTACTCAGTTCCATGCACATTAACCCCTTTATATACTGATCTCCCCCAAATCCAATAAAATACACATTTTGAGAGATAAATGCATTTTCCTCCAGTTTGCTTAACAAAACAGCTATAGTACCTGAATGTTCAGATGGCACTTGCCTGGAAAGCTTCACACAAAAAGGATGAGGAGAGTGTGGTAGTCAGACCTCAAGAGTGAAGTATAGCTACAATGGAGTCAGTGCTGCCATTTGGGGCCAATACATTGACCCTTTGAGATCACAAGCTTCTGGGCTAGAAACATTGTTAATAGGAGGAGATATGTATATGATAGGTTACTTCTTGCTGATCCCTGCTGGCTGACCTGGTATTATAATCAGAGTACCTAGTAGTAAAAGAATAGGTAGACATCAATGGCAATGACAACTGCGTCAGCCGCATCCCTTCCGACCTGGAATGACATTGTCAATGTTGACATGGCTTTTTAAACTTGTATTCCACCCTCTGTGAACATCACAGTTAAGAATGGTGCCATTGCATAGGCCTACACATGACCATTGAATAGATAGAATTTAGTTAATATACTTCTGGCAACTGGTGTGACAACTCGTGTGATGACCACATTCATGAGTTTGATTTAAGCATATTTGCATGAATTGAAATTCCAAAACCAAATAGACAAACGATAGGAAGCGCTTGTTGTCTTTAGACGGACCACCCTGGAGCTATTCAGTCACTGTCCTATGCATGTGGGCGGTGCTTCAAAGCACCCACACGGCTAGGGTTTGTTGGTAAATCAAGCGCTCCCTTCCCCAGGTCATCTTCACAATACAGTGGAAAGAAATAGCGCACCTGGGTTTGTTATTATCTGATTCAAGGTGTGGAGTATTGGGACTAAGAGTTTTAGAATCAATCATACACAGCACTTTGACATACACATGAATTATAAGGACATTTTAAGAATTATCAGGACCTTCTGGCAGTCAAATTTGGGCATGAACGGATGAATATGCATCATCATCATCATCATCATCATCATCAATACTATAATTCAGAAAATGTCTGTCTGAATGTCTGAAACCGCCATTACTCCTCGCTGGCTGCACCAATCGCTCACACGGTTTCACACGGTTGTTAACCATAATATTAGGAAGAGACTGACAAAGCCCTTTTTTCAAAATTAACGCATTATATTGGATCACCACATCATACATATATGGGGATACTCTGACCTCACGCACCATGGTTTGATTATGTTTGAGTCACCACGTCATACCTATATGGGATACTCTGACCTCACGCCCCAGGGTTTCATTATGTCTGAGTCACCACATCATGCCTATTATGGGGATACATGTGACGTAGTGCTTTGTAGACGTAAAGCTTCATAGACGTAATAGGGAAATGTAGCAGTGCTGAAGACGTGTCCCAGATCACAAATACAACGGGCACAAACGGCATGATAGACATTTTAACAGGTAGTTAATTAATAACACATTCCACAAATAAAATGCATAATTGTGCATTAGATACTATACAACTCTATTTCGGGTGGATGTTTTTGTATTTCTGGCATCAGGGGGTTAATAACTACAAAATGTCAAAGGGATATTAGCAGGCACCCTCTTGAATTCTTAAGAGGTTGCCCTAAGCTACAAGACTCGGTTAAGCCCAAAAACAGCGCGCCGGCTCCCAACTAAAGTATATGGGAATGCTAAAGAACATATTAAACCATTGATTAGTGCTAAAATATGAGAAAACAAAGGATTGCTTTCCAGAAAGGCACACTTTTCAATATGTGAAGACACAAATTGTCTACAACATAACATCTGCCCATGATAAACATCTCTCACTCTTCATTGGCAATTTTAGAACCTCATACAGGTTCAGCATAATAGCTTCTTCACTTGGACAGGATACCACCAAATATGACTAAATTCAATAGACTATGCTGAGCTAATATTGTTCTGCTAAAGACATGGAGAAGTTGGAAGAGTTACACAACAACACTGCTCTAACAGGGAGACAGCATATGTTAGGATGTTGATATTTGCCTTATAATTTACAAATAGACATAGATACTAGAAATTGAGATTGATACTGGGGCAATGTAAGATTACCAAAAAACACACATTAATGCACCTGCATGGGTTTTGTCCAGACTGCTTCAACCAACCAAAAGATTTAGGCAGTTTGCCTGTAGAGTGCAGGGTCGTTAATTAGGCTGCATTGCTTAATTAACGACCCAACCATTGCAGTATGGGGGAAGGGCAGCAGTTGAACTGAGCTTACAGAACTACAGCAGTGAATTGTTCTTACAGGTGAAAGACAAAATCAGAGTATCCTGTTATTGCATCATACTGATTTTTGCCTCACACAAACATCTATTCTAATCACATAGTATACGTGTATTTAAACTGGCTAAAATAAACATTGATATGAACTGTTTTGGATATGTGATATAGTAGTGATTCTTGTAGCTGGGAGTCACTTCTTAAGAAATCAAGAGGGTGCCCACTGATATGCCTCGGGCATTTTTAATTATTAACCCCTTAATGTCCAAAATATAAAAAAAAAATCCATACAAAATACAGTTGTATGGTATTTAATGCAAATTACTTGGTCTAAATGCATCAAATTTATCATTATATAGTGTTTGTGAATATGGATATGCACAAAGTATATGATTATTAATTATTGAATTGTTAATTAATGCACATTAACCCCTTTATGTACCGATCTCCCGCAAATCCAATAAAGACTCGGTTCAGCCCAAAAACAGCGTGCGGGCTCCCAACTAAAGTATATGGGAATGCTAAAGAACATATTAAACTAGTGATTAGTGCTAAAATATGAGAAAACAAAGGATTGCTATCCCGAAAGGCATACTTTTCAATATGTGAAGACACACATTGTCTACAACATAACATCTGCCCATGATAAACATCTCTCACTCTTCATTGGCAATTTTAGAACCTCATACAGGTTCAGCATAATAGCTTTTTCACTTGGACAGGATACCACCAAATATGACTAAATTCAATAGACTATGCTGAGCTAATATTGTTCTGCTAAAGACATGGGGAAGTTGGAAGAGTTACACAACAACACTGCTCTAACAGGGAGACAGCATATGTTAGGATGTTGATATTTGCCTTATAATTTACAAATAGACATAGATACTAGAAATTGAGATTGATACTAGGGCATTGTAAGATTACCAAAAAACACACATTAATGCACCTGCATGGGTTTTGTCCAGACTGCTTCAACCAACCAAAAGATTTAGGCAGTTTGCCTGTAGAGTGCAGGGTCGTTAATTAGGCTGCATTGCTTAATTAACGACCCAACCATTGCAGTATGGGGGAAGGGCAGCAGTTGAACTGAGCTTACAGAACTACAGCAGTGAATTGTTCTTACAGGTGAAAGACAAAATCAGAGTATCCTGTTATTGCATCATACTGATTTTTGCCTCACACAAACATCTATTCTAATCACATAGTATACGTGTATTTAAACTGGCTAAAATAAACATTGATATGAACTGTTTTGGATATGTGATATAGTAGTGATTCTTGTAGCTGGGAGTCACTTCTTAAGAAATCAAGAGGGTGCCCACTGATATGCCTCGGGCATTTTTAATTATTAACCCCTTAATGTCCAAAATATAAAAAAAAAATCCATACAAAATACAGTTGTATGGTATTTAATGCAAATTACTTGGTCTAAATGCATCAAATTTATCATTATATAGTGTTTGTGAATATGGATATGCACAAAGTATATGATTATTAATTATTGAATTGTTAATTAATGCACATTAACCCCTTTATGTACCGATCTCCCGCAAATCCAGTAAAGACTCGGTTCAGCCCAAAAACAGCGCGCGGGCTCCCAACTAAAGTATATGGGAATGCTAAAGAACATATTAAACTAGTGATTAGTGCTAAAATATGAGAAAACAAAGGATTGCTATCCCGAAAGGCATACTTTTCAATATGTGAAGACACACATTGTCTGACTGCAGCCAAGTTGAAAGGTCATAGAGGTAGTAAGTAAAAGAAAGACAAGAGCGGTAATAATTCAGTAATACGCCTGAGTGAAAAGGTAGGTTTTAAGCCGGGCTTTAAAGTATAGGACATAAAAGGGGACAGGCTTGAGACAAAAATTTACAGAGTGATGTCAGAGGGGTCACAGAGTGATGTCAGAGGGGTCATGTCTATGTTCCCTCAGCTCTTAAAGTCAGGTTAGGATTAGGGGTAGGGATAGTAATAGATTAACCCTAACCCAAACGCCCAAACCTAACCCTAAACGAAGGCATGTCAAATGTCGCGAAGTAACGTTTGACATGCTTTCGGTTAGGGTTATGGTTTGTGCGTTTGGGTTGGGGTTAGTCAGCGAGGGAACATAGACCTGAGGGAACATAGAAATGGTCCCATGTCAGACACGTGTCACCATGATGATGCGGGCTGCCAGACACTTGTTACGATGAGTGAACATGATTATGTCATCAGTGTGACCCGCCCCAGAGTTTTCTAAACTCTGACCCGCCCGCCCACCCTCGGACAAAGTTCCCCGAGTTCTACAGTTACATGCGACCTGCGGCCTATATGAGCTATATATAGTAATTTATTGTATAATTAGTGTGGTTGCCTTAAAGGCAACACACTATTGTTATTAGTGTGGTTGCCTTTGGGCGACCACACTCTGCAATTCCCTCTGGAATTGCTCCTATCTAGTTAAAATATTAAGTTTGCCAGATGGTCCTAAGTAGGACACACACACACACACACACCCCACACACACCTGATACACACCAAATGTAAAAATGCCTCCTTTTTAGGGCCATATGTAAAAACGCCTCCTTTTTAGGACCATGCCAATTTCAACACCAGGCATGGCTTATGACATTCTCTATCTGTTTTAAGTGGTCTTACTTCTTAGGACCGGGTTTTTGGTCCTAACTTGTCCACCGGTCCTAAGTTGGAAGGTGTTTTTCTTCGAAACGGTCCTAAGTAGATAACATATGTGAGAACACACACACACACACACACACACACACACACACACACACACACACACACTGCAGATCTACAAGCTCGTGAAGCTGTTGTAGTGTTCTGCTATTTGTCAAACAACATATTGTGCTTAAAGGAGAATTCCACACCAAAAGTTTTTTTTATCTTTATTTGCAGTTTATTTTTTGAAGTGCTGCATAGCACTTCCTTTAGACGATGTACAAGATGTGTGTGTGTGTGTGTGTCCCTGCCTGCCTGCATGCGTGTGTCCCTGCCTGCCTGTGTCCCTGCCTGCATGTGTGGAGTCATGTTGATGTTGCCATGTTCAGAGAAACAAGCACAATGGGACGAAGTGTGTATTGTTGATGTTGCCATGTTCAGAGAAACAAGCACAATGGGACGAAGTGTGTTTTAGTATACTGTAGCCACACACGCAGCACTTCATTTCGCACGGGTGTGATTTTTTTAAGAAAAGTGGTCCAGGTGTTATTTTGTGAAAACACTCCTTCATGGCTGTTTTCCCTACCCCAAAATAAGCTTATAATGGGGCTAAGGGGTGTTGTTCAAGTTCAACTATATACACCGCTCCAAAATGCAATTTTTTGCTGTATATTGTTTCTCCACCATGTCAGTAGTGAGATAACACTCACACTTTCACTTTCACTTTTGGTTCCGCAGTGATCCAGCTGTCTCAAAAGGTGGGGGCGTGGCACATGGTTTATTGCTGAATCACTGCTGAAACGAAAGTGAAAGTGAAATTGTGAGTGTTAACACACTACGGACAAGGTGGAGACACAATATATAGCAAAAAAAATGCATTTTGGAGCGATGTATATAGGTGAACTTGAACAACACTCCTTAGCCCCATTATAAGCTTATTTTGGGGTAGGGGAAACAGTCACCTTTTCACAAACACCTGGTCCAAAAAAAAAAAAAAATAAATAAAATAAAATAAAATAAAATAAATTAACTGCAAATAAAGATAAAAAAAAACCCTTTGGTGTGGAATTCTCCTTTAAGTGGCTAAGCAAATAAAAAGACTCAGCTTTAGTAACAAAGAGTACCATCCAGCCTTATCATAAAGAGGACAGTGATGTATACCATAGTTATCACCTGTAATAAATCTAAATGTGGAGTGATTAACAACCCGATAGCAGATGTTTATTATTAATGAGATCACCATTATCCCAGAACGAAATATAATTTTCCTCGTTGACATAAGAAACAGGTCATTTATGAAACAGGTCATAGAGGAAGGCTAATTTGGATTGCTGAATCCAAATTGTTGAAATGTATAGTGTTTATTGTTTATTTTCATATACGTTTTACTGTTTTACTATTTGTGTTGTGCACATGACAGTGTAATTTAAAAAAAAAATCAGACAATACATTGTTCATTACCAGTTAAAATTGGACATCTGTCATGTAAATCACAACATCCAATTACGTGTAAATTACACATCCAATTACCGAACATGCATATCTAATGTAGTCAGGACTGAATGTAGTACATCATGGCTAAGCACAGTGCCAGTCACAACACTACAGCAAATGCTGTGGGGCTATAAATACATATGGACCTTAACTGAAATTGACCATGACACAATAGGGACCCATTAAATGCCACCATGTTTAAGTGGCATTAACTCTCTATAGCACCCAGCGCACCGGTATATGATGCCAGTTCCATTTCAATGGCTTAATAAAGTGATCTCACCCACTTTGATTTCTTAGCAATAGAAGTTATTTTAGCCAGCACTGAGCACTCATGGTTATATGACAAGCATTGTTTGCACTATAGATTCAGACTTTGTGCTGCAACTTTCTGCTGCAATTTGGTGTCTGTCTGTTTGTTCTGTGCACATATGCGACCAAATTAGATACTTACCTGCTGTGTGCATAATTTTGCCCAATTATTATACTCGGTCATTAGAAAGACATGCAGCTCCTTTACTAAAGCTGGAATAACCTACCTACCGTAGATGTTTTCTTCTTTTTTGCTTCGTTCTTTTTCACTGCATACAAGATATATTTGGTGTTTGGTGTTTTTACTGTATATGTTTGGTGGGTTTTAAACTGTGTATGATTGAACATGATGTTTATTGACAAGCGTTATTGTTATAGGACTACTCACTTTGCAGTGACAGTCTAGCCCAGATCAACGTTGAACTCAGCTGTACGTCTTTAATAAGATTTATTACAAAGCAGCTCACAAGCAGCCACTGGCCAACCGTATCAAATCTTCACATCTTTTGAAGAGACCAAATGAACTGTCGGCAAAGTCAAACACTTTCCGTGCCGCAGCGTTTTTTTTAAGGTGACAGCAGACAGAGGCTGTACGGTATCAGGAGGTATCAAAGTCAGTCAGTCCATCCCCTCTGGCAGCCGCCAGGCACCAGTCTTGCTGGGGCCAACCATTAGCGCCGACCCCCGCCTGGCGTTATCACGGTGGGCTGAAGGATAGTGAAAGAACGGGGAGCTGCTGGGTCAAGGCTGAGGCGATGGAGGCATCGCTGAAGGAGATGTGTAGCCCCGTGGACACGCACTACATGGTATATGTTTATCCCTCCAGCGTTTAGCCGGTGATGGATGTGATGGATGGAGGGAGAATGAAGCGATATGGGGGAGATGGTCAGACGGAGGCAGGAGGAAGTGATGGAGAGAGATAGAGGGAGCGCTGGGATGAGGTCAATAGCCTTCAAGGCAACATAGATGGATGTGTAGTTTCTTCTCTGTCATCAACCAAGACCAAACCAACCTGCAATGACCTAGAATACATGCAGTAAAGCAGTTATACATAAATGATAACAATCCCCTTACACTGCACAGAGTTATATAAATGCTGCATAGCACTTCCTTTAGACGATGTACAAGATGTGTGTGTGTGTGTGTCCCTGCCTGCCTGCATGCGTGTGTCCCTGCCTGCCTGTGTCCCTGCCTGCATGTGTGGAGTCATGTTGATGTTGCCATGTTCAGAGAAACAAGCACAATGGGACGAAGTGTGTATTGTTGATGTTGCCATGTTCAGAGAAACAAGCACAATGGGACGAAGTGTGTTTTAGTATACTGTAGCCACACACGCAGCACTTCATTTCGCACGGGTGTGATTTTATAAATAACAATCGTTTTATATGCAGTTATGCATAAATAATAACAGGCCCGTATTCGTGCATGGTTTGTCATTTCTCGAAGGGATCCCACCGATATAATAATGAAAGGCATAATGATGGTTGGGATTTTGTTTTGATGTGTTGTGTCGGTTTGTAAAGAGGCTCAGTTGGTTTCGGAGTTGTCAGGCTTGTTTGTGACCAGCTTGTAAAACAATGAGTTATGTGCGATACGATGCATGCAAAGCAAGGTGTTTGGTGCCTCTCTTGTTTGTTATGGGAGGTATCCCAGAAGTGTTGTATTGGCTACCTTTCTACGTCTTACAATAAATGTACTGAATCTCTTTGTATAGTCTAGAAACCAGGAACCGTTCTCCCTGCAGACACTTGTTACATATACCACAGTAAGTGCAGTGCTCTGCCTTGTGTTGTTCAGATACACGGTTGTCCAGAGTCGCCACAAAAGGCTCTTTTCAGACTCTGCCAGTGGACTTAAAAAGCCTAAATGTGACGTAAAGTGCCACACCTATGCAGTTTCCAGGCTCTGCCATGAGCCAACTGATTCGAATGTCAGCCAAACTTATTTCACACACCCTTAATTGTAAATAGTGGATATAGTGGTCAGTCCACTATACACAGTCAGCTTGCATTCTTCAGACATTCTCCACAGACGGTTACCACTGTACAAGGACTTACACAGACAAACAAACAGACGGTAGAGACAGTTTATTGTTATTGCATAGGGCTGGGTTTATGCGAATAAAACTATCATGAATGCAATGTCCAACATGTTGAAATGCCACTATAGGCGAATGATTAAATGGTAACTCGCTTCTGCCAAGCCCCCTTCCAAATGCCACCTTGGTGCCCTATTTGCCACGAGTGTGACAAATAAAAACTCAATTGTAAATTGTGTTTGATCACCAAAAAGCTAATGTTACTGCTATAGAATTAGTTACATTGTTTGTTAAAAACAAGTACAAAACACACATGAATGACTGACTATCATAACCAACACAGAAACACCCCCTCCACAGAGAACAGGGATGCGGGTAACAGAATGCGAGCACCACCTGCTATAATTTGTCTGGCAATCACATATAATTTTATTCACAGATAAAACATAGATAATTTGAATCACAGATAAAACGCCTTTTTTGCAATGTTAGGGTTAAGGTTAGTTAGTTTTTTGGTACAGAAGAATAATTTTGCCATTTGGCAAATGTTGACACAGACAGAGTCTCTACTTGCCAAACACAGCGTATCATTTCCATTATCAAAACGCAGAAAATTGAATCGCAGTTGTAGAAGATCTATTTTTTCACGGTGTACAGAGGTAGGTGGCAGAAAGCGATGCTTACATTTGCGTTACAATGAGCACACCTCGCTCTTTAGTCAGATATTCAAGATCATGAAAGCCTGCGTTTACGTCAATCAGTCAGTCAGTCAGTCATCCCTCTGCAGTGTTGCAATCAAAACATCAACAAGGATCTTGGGGCTTAGAAGTTTTTATAAGTGCAGTCAGGTGTGTCTCATCACTTACAGCCAATAATTAGACTCCACTGATGTAATTTAAACGAGTATTTCCCCAAGTGCTGTGCAGGGCCTGAAAACACCTCTTTCCTCTACATGTATAAAGTAAACAGTACCGTCACAATGATACGCCTCCAGGGAAAGCTATATGTGGAAGCAGACGCAATTGGCAAAGTATTCAAGGGAAAAGGACCCAGGGAAGAAAGAGCTGAGGGAAAAGAACAAAGAGAGAGAGACAGCAGAAATAAAGTGGTATACGGCATGCTGGCAGGCTCACTGAAGGGGTCCTCCTCTGTATAAGTGCACTTTAAAGGGGGGGAAAGACATTAAAGCTTCTTAAATACATATAGCACGTATGCATTCATTACATGGTTTGACTTATCGCCGAATAATTGATTCTGGTGTGGGAAATGGGGCTGGGGGTACTGCTTTTCGCTTCAGATTTCAGACTACGAAGAAGAATAATGTCTCTCAACTTTCGCCCCGCTGCGCTCACCTGTTCCACTAAGCCTCTGAACAAAGCACACAGAGAGAGAAGCATTAATACTGACCCCCTTACCCTTTTCTCAAAGGCAGATAACCCTTCATATTTGATGGTTAATTTCACTCTCCCTTGGCTCTTATCTGTCTCCGACAGAGAAGAGCTCTGTTGAAAAAAGTAAATAGCATCCGGCCACTTTCCGTACGAACCCGAATGAAAGAAAGAGACCGCTTCAAAGGGCTGAAAGCAGAAAGCACTTTCCTTTTTCAGAAGTACGAAACTCAGATCTAAGACATGAAGATTGATTGTGGGAAAAAAATAACATTCCTTAAAGGAATCGTGCCTTGTGCAACAATAGACATGTTGTTTTGTAGTGGAAATTTGGCCCTCTAACCTCCATTGTTTGAATTCATAATAGGTGAACATTTTATTTAATCATGTATTTCATCACCTGCTTCGACTGTTATCAAGCGATAATTTCCAGGAGGCTGCTTATCAGCCGTTCTTATCGAAGTGGCATGTTGTCTGGGAGCCGACTGACACGATTGCATTGACAAGACGAAAACCTGGAAGTACTCTGATCGAGGACTTCCAGGTTTTCGTCTTGTCAATGCAAACAAGGTGACCAGTTGGCCACCTTGTTTTAAGCCCTGTGTCAGCGTGGCGACGTACTTGTGGTTATGTTTAGGGTTAGGCTTACAGGAGGCGAGTATATTGACCAAAACGATTGTAGTAAAGTAGTCAAATGTGTGTGAAAACGGAACTGCATTGCGACACGCTCGTGGTGCAGTCGAGGGGGCGGGGCTGAGACTGCTAGCTGGGTCGGCAGAGCATGACCATTCTGAGACGAAACAGTACTGCTGATGACAACTAATAACTGCGATCTTATCCATTGATAATGGACGAATCGGTTGATTTCATTTGTCCATGCAGCAGAAACAGAGTGTGAAATGTAATGTAGGTAAATTTATGATGACTATTTTTCAGCCGGGGGTGCTAACTCCCACATACAGTATGTGACATCATTATGAGGAACAGCATTGACTTCACTTAGTTCCAACCTAGTAGCACCTGTTACAGGAATGTGATAAGCCTGTAGTGTATGTGGGTGCGTGGATGCCTTCATGTGTGCATGCCTGCGTGTTTGTGTGCCTGCGCACGGGCATGTTTGAGTGGGAGTGTGTGTGCGCCTGTGTGGGAGGGATCTCACCTTTTGGGAATCAATGATCTAGATTGTGTGTGCTTAATACACCGTACACACACTATTAATTAAAACAAGCTCCACCCGACCTTTCACAGTTGAATGGTAATGGCTAAAACAGCATCAGTTTCTTCACCCACATAAACCTGCTTCTCTTCCAATAATGTTCTTTCAAATACTTTCAACGATTTAAGACAGTGGTTTTCAACCAGTGGTCCGGGGATCACCAGTGGTCCTTGAGATGATTCCAGGTGGTGATGATGATGGACAGTTAAAAAAAATAGACCCTTATAGATCTGTAACTCTTGTGGGCGTTAAAATGTAACCAAATGTGTAAAATGAAAGTAAAATGAAACCAAATGGAAGGTACGCGACCTTCCATTTGGTTTCCATTTGGTTTCATTTTACACTTAAGAGTTAAATTATATTTAATCATCTGAATTACTTATTTTCAACAATCGACATGATTAGAAAATTTAGAAGAATTGTTATTTATACCAACGTTTTGCCAGTTATCTCTTCTAAATTGTGGACAAAAAATTGAAAATCCCTGCTTTTGGGTTTGAGAGACTAAACTCCATCAGTGGTGCTGAATAAATGGTGGGCCCTGCATGGTTTGAAAAAGGTTGAAAACCACTGATTTAAGAGACAACTAGGAAAAAGTGCTCTGCGACGCACAGCCTCCTAAGTAAGATTTGCCAGAGCCACGAGGACCTATTGTTTTTAAAGTTAGCGTTATGCAGCTTCATTTACAAGTACACCCCCTGGATATGACTCTAGTATATTGCAGGTATTTATACCCAATCCTATTGTTGATGTGACGGTATAAGTGCAAAGCAGTGAGGCATTGGGCTATTTGGACGCTGGCGCTGTAATAGGACAGTGTTAAAACTGTGATATTTCTTCTTACACAACTCACAGCAATTGGACGCTGCATTCAAAATGTAATTGGACCCAAACTGCTATGGTCCAATTACAGCTAAGCATAACATGTGATAGACAAACCTCTCCACCAATAGCTTTCCTACATGATAAAACATTGTTTTAAAAAATTAATATCACACACACACACACACACACATTTTTCCACTGCATAGGGCATGCCTTGTTGATGGACGTGGAAGAGATTTTGAAGGTATGCTTCCAAAAATGAACCAGTATTGTGTCATGTCCACTATCTTCATATTGGAATGAATGAGCCCGGCTGGAAAGTGTCCTAGCCTTGGGTGGACACTGGGGAGTGGGCGGGGCTTACCTAAAGGTCTATTACTCATCAACTAATCCAGCCAATCAAAGTTTACCCTGCCCGCGACCGGTTACAATACTTGCGCTCGCTCTGCTCACCTAAGTAATGACTGCTGCTTAGGCCTTGCAGGTATATCCGCTCAGAGTCCATGTAGACTCTTCAGACATCTGTCTGTGCACTTTATTTGACAACTACTCTATGAATTTGGCTTAAGGCGGTGGAAGGAACCTTACATTGTGCCTGCCTGACAAAACCTAAACCCCGGTGACTGATCGTGGCCTTGCAGCGATCACAGCCAGTGTCTGTTTGGAAAGGATTTATTTTGGTCCCTGTCGGACATTCTTTATTCGGTTGTTTTCATTTGAGAAATTCAGGTGAATGAAGGGAGATAAGTAAATGAAATTATTGCCAGCAAAGTGGCAATAATTTAATATTACATTATTTTCAGTTTCATTGGTGTTTTCCCTACATAAATGTAGTGTTGTCAACTTGACGCATTTGTCAATATAGTGTTGTCCACTTGTCGAAACCAAATGGACCCTTACGGGTCCATTTGCTTTCATTTTACGCTCTTGAGTTAAATTATATTTAATTAATTATGAATTGCCTAATTTTCAAGAATCTACACATTTAGAAAATGTAGAAGAATTGCTATTTTGACCAACATTTTGCCAGTTTTCCCTCCTAAATATGTCCGAGAGACTAAACATCTCTGGTGGTCCGTGGCTAAAATGCAGAATAAACAGTGGACCCTGGTATGAAAATGGTCGAAAACCACTGCTCTAGTGTATTCTAGGGCATTTTGGAAGTGCCACTAGTGCATTTTGTATTTAGCAGTTTGCAAACTGTTAATATGTTGTTTGGTCATCATGTGACATCATAGTGGATGGAGATTCTTCATGGAGATTTGTGATGACAGCAATATTAGCCCATTCATGGACACCCCCGATATCATCAACATAGATCTACATCTGACCTAAAACCCTTAGATCTCCATATGAAGCTAACCCATCCCGACAAATCCTATTGGATTTCCAATAGGAATCCATCTTATAGGAATCCTATAAGAAAATCCTATAGGATTTTATAGTATTCCTTTAGGATTTTTGCGAAAATCCTATAGGATTCTATTGGATTCTTATTGGAAATCCAATAGGATTTGTTACAAAATCTGAGAGGAGGAATCCTATAGAATTTTTGACTAGGGTTTTGACTGATACTGACTGTCCATTTAAACTGTAGACAGGCCTGCCCCAAAGTTATTATAGTTAGTGCAGCTCTGAGCGGCAGCCGGCGAAGTCGGCACAGTATCGCTAATTACACAAATGAGGAGACAAAAACTAAATGCATTATGAGTTGCAAGAATCCATTATTCTAGGGCTATATTGTTCAATATCCGCACGCGTGCACTAGCTCAGAATATGGACAGCAACACAATACAATCTACATAACTGTACCACAAGAGGACTGTGGTTCAATACCAACACTAATTAAAATGCATCAAACAACAACAAACAATTTAATATGCCATACTTTTGGCATTGTAAAACTGAATTAATAGTCTAGCCAATCACATACCTTTGTATACGCCAGGACTCGGTCTCAAACCTGAATTTAAGCCACATTAACGCAATCAAAAAGTCTGCCTACTATCGTTTCCCAAATACAGTACAGCACATGAAAGGACTTATGTCTCAGCAGGATGTAGAAGAAAAATAGGCAGTCACTCATAGCTGCTAGTGAGATAGTGACACAATTATTCTATATCATCACTTGGTACTTGGTGGGCTAGACACTAGAGTAATTGCTACAGTACAAAAAAGCCCCCTGCGGATAGCCCATTTGATGGAGGCCCTATCTTATTAAAAGACAGAGCCATGCTGTGCTCGTGTTTGTTTTTGTGCCTGAAGCTACATAGCAGCTCTGACATCCTTGGACCACACACAGGTGAGAAAGAAGCAATCTAGTCGTAGTGTGGCGTGTGCATGGCTCCCGCCTCCTGCTGCCTCTGTGTGCTTCCAGCCACAGTCACTGCAGCACGGTCTAATGAAGCGCTACAGCAACTGAGATGGATGATATCTAGTGTATAGTTACAGTACATTAACTATACAGACAGGCCTATCTCTGTCTCTCTGTTAGACAGCTGACTGGGGGATGATGATTCAGCCTCCTTGTTAGCATCAGGCTGACAGTGTGGACACTGGCATGCAGACGCAGCCATCTGAGCCCAGCCCACAACGCGCTTGACACCTCCACACTATTTTTACGCAACTGCAGCTGGCTACACCGTTGCATAACATTAAAGATGTACTATGTTTCTATGTAAAAAAATGTGAATGAAAATGTCCAATTCATATAGAGTATGCTAACACAGTATAATGCATACGGTACGATAGGAACCTTCTATTTAAGAGTCCTCCTGTTATTCTATCGAGACATTTAGATCATTTTCCTTGTTTGAAATGATAAGTGGTACTGCCTAGCAGCTGAAGGTCAAAGCAGCACTCAGGCAGGAGACTCCAGGGTTTGAATCCAGCGTACAGCATACTAGATGATGTAGAGACGAGCTTTTTACTATTAATGTCACACCAAGCAAGTTAAGATGTGCAATTTCACATGTGCAAGTGAATAGAGCTATATTTTCACATCAAATGGATAACCAAGCGTTGTTTGTGAGGCAAAACCATATGTTACCTGCTATAGTTGTATACTTGTCACTAGTGCTGTCACTAGAATTCTGTAAATACCTGTTGCGGTCTCCATACAATAGTTATACAAATAGCAAATGGCTCAAAATGGAAACCTCAACATAAGGAAGGACATCACAAAAAGGAACAAGATTTAACGTTTTTTATTAACAACCTTTCCCATTAGAGTATTAGACTACATTACTTTTACAAGTAAATGCTTACTGGTCGAACTGGCAGAAATATGGGGTAAGTAATCTAATTACAAATAATAGATTACTTTTACTGGATTACTTTTACTTGGCTACCCAAACCCCTTATCCCTTTTTTTTTTTTTTTTTTTTTTTTTTTTTTTACTATTTTGAAAAACCTTTTGGAATAGTTCAACATGCAAATCTATTGG
Source organism: Benthosema pterotum (assembly GCA_039105355.1). Lineage (NCBI taxonomy): Eukaryota > Metazoa > Chordata > Actinopteri > Myctophiformes > Myctophidae > Benthosema > Benthosema pterotum. The sequence continues at coordinate 37,644,252 of CM076974.1, forward strand.
CACATTGTGAGCTTGCAGACTGGCCATTTTAACTATTGAAAATGTTTTTTTGAAAATAGTTTAAAAAGGCAAAGAAGTTAAGTAATAAGGGGTTTAGCGGTGATGGAAATTGAGTGAGTACCAGTAGAGAGAAATTGTGTCGTCTATTAATGAGCATTAAAAAGGCCATGCAGTTAAACTAAGATACCTATAGCTCCTGAAGTGTCGTTAATAATCCTATATTCATAAACTACATGACATAATCTATAAAGTTGTGTTATTTCACTAGAGTCAATCTACAATATGCTACAATGTGCTAATTATTATTCGTCACCTGGGCGTCGTTAGAGAATGGCGGGGACCCCTAGGTGATTGCAGACAGCCAGGTCACACATTTGTGAGACAATAAGGTTATTGACATAAAAAAGGACATATGTTCAAAGGACTTTAAATTCGAATGTGGTTTGCATCAGTTGAAAGAACCTTTGTGCCAACTTGTCTTGAACAGTGTTGGGACATGTGCACTACGTAACTCAATATATTACATAATATATTACCAAAATGCAGTAACTTGTAATATAAATATATTACTTAACAAAAACAATCTAATATATTATACTTTTCTTTCTGCATTACTGCATTACTTTCAATATTACTTTCTGTCAATCTGTCTCGTTGAAAATGTTCTTGTGAAATTTTCTTGACAACTGCAGAAGTAAAATAATTACTTATTTTCTATAATTTGTCATCAAATTATTTATTCAGGAGCACGTTTTTTCAAGTTGATTTCATATGGATTTCCCAGATAGCCAAGTGCGCTTTCTTTATTTGTAGCTATGCCACTGGCCTACACAATATTTGATTAATAGTGACACTAAATATTTAATTATATATTTTGCGCAACATTTTTCTTTAAAGTAATATGTAATAGTAATATTAATATATTACACTTGCTCAGACAGCAATATTGTAATACAATATATTGCTTTAAAATGAAGGTAATAAGTAATAAGTAATACATTAACAAGGGATAGTAATATTCCCAACACTGCTCTTGAATGTATATTGTCGTCCGCCATTTTGTCTGAGATGTTTCGCACGTAGGCAACGTATTTTGCATGTATAAATACCCCATGTCAAATGTTGTGATCAAGGGAGTCAGTCTGTGTGTCCCCACCACGACACACACGTGTGCTGTCTGGGCCCTGGCCCAGGCGCACACTGCCTGCTGTAATGCTGCCTATACTCTGCAATAAAGCTTCAACCATCTGAGGAACATCTCTGCTGCTTGAACTCCATGCTTCTCCGTGCTCCGATCTTTGTGTATTACGATGAAAATATACTTCACTCCTTTCCCCCGCTACATTGCTTCTACTTTGATGCTGCAGCTGTTTTCCTGCAGACAAACACTTGCTTTGCTTTACAGAACTCTTGTTCTTGTCAAGAAATCCTTTTCTTCTGGCTCATGACATTAAGGCAGTGCTTAGGGTTTGAAATGAGTGAAGTGGCCCTTTAAGTGCAGCACTTGAGTAATGTACTTCCCACTGCTGCTGTCTGACTGGGGACAGAGAGCACACTCTGGAACACCTACAACTCACCTTTAATGGTGCACCCACCTCATTTTTAACCTCCCACAACTGTGCCTGCATGTGCATGGTCATCCCCCTCTGCACTCCCTCCGCTGCACTGACTGAGCTGCTGGACTCAATTAAACAACCTGAATACTGATCAGGGCCAGATCTAGAGGGGGGCAGGGGTGGGCAGAGCCCACCCAAATGCGCATCCTGCCCACCCAATGAAAGGTAATATCAGAGGTTTTCAACCAGTGGTCTGGGGACCACCAGTGGTCCGGGGACCACCAGTGGTCCTTGAGAGAGTTCCAGGTGGTCCCCAGCTAAATGATGGAAAGTTGGTTGACCAGATGTAACTCTTTAACTCTCAGGAGTTAAATTTAACTTTCAAGAGTTAAAATATTCATATTCTGAATTAGCCCAAGTCTACACAAGTAGAGAATGTAGAAGATTAATGGTTATTTTGATCTGTATGACTGTTTGACTGTTTTTCCCCCCAAATCCAGCCTGGTATTGTGGACCAAGGCAAAAGAAATGTTTAGTTTTGGGGTCTGTGTGGCTAAATGTCCTCAAATGGTGGTCCGTGGCTCAAATGCCGAATGAATAGTGGGCCCTATGGTGTCAAAAAGGTTGAAAACCACTGCCTCATATATAAACTTTGGAGTTGCCCACCCTGCCATTCTTCCAGCCCACCCTAGCAGGGCTGGCTAAATCCAGCCCTGATACTGATGGTGCTTCATCACTTCACCTCTCTCTCTCTCAATTTCAATTTCAAGGGCTTTATTGGCATAAGAAAATCTATGTTTACATTGCCAAAGCAACAAGCAATACAATACAACAGTACATGAATACACATACAATATAACAATGATCTACATTTGAGAGTCAGAATCATCAATGCACTTGATGCAAGGATACTGATTGTTATGATTGTTATTCAGGTTGGTTGTGTTGCATCTTTTGTTCAAAATATGCCATGTTTTGCTTTACAGGACTTGATCCTCTGAGAAAAACAATCTGTTTATTTATTGAATATTTATCAAAAATATAGGCGGTCAACAAGCCCCCAGTTCTTGTAGATCTAGGGAGACACACAGATATATTTGAAACCAATTGGATACTGTACACATATAAGAATGTTATCTATGGCAAATTATGAGCATACATTCAAACAGACCAAAATAACATTTTATATTACTAGTTGGCGATGTCCCCTACCAAATTCTTTCTAGTCCATAAGCAATGATTTAAAAGCCACAAGAGATCTGTCAGCAAGTAGAGGTGGCATGCATGGACACAACGATTCACAGTAAATGTGAAGACAGGATTGCGATGTAGCCTAAGGGTCTTTTCCTTACAGTAATTCAGTAAATCACTCTCCTTCAATGTTCCATGATTTAATTAAGACATTCAACTATAGGCTACAAAATAACACAAATGATGAATAATTCAAATTAAATAGAGACTGACGTAGTCGTAGATTAACAGGGCTTGAAATCAGTACAGTCAGGGTCGTGGTACATGGGGGTGTTTGGTGGAGGTGAGGGGTTGAGGAGGGTGTTATTAGAGCAGGTACAGAGAAACAAGCCTGCATATACTGTATGTTAGCAATTTATGGTTTGTTACAATTACTGTAGCTGCTCTTTGAATTCTGATCTTACATTACAAACTCATTTGTATCATACATGACATCAGAGATCCACAGCCATGCAATTATTAGATCTGTCTTGTGTTATGCATTTGCTTCCACATAACATGACATATGTGAAATTACAGGCTTGTGTCCTTTTAATTGAACTGCACACAGCATGACAGACCATAGATTCTCCCCTGCACAACAAACCACCACGAAGGCTTTAAAAGTGAAATCAATCACGCCATCGTTGAAATGCAAACATTTCTTTAGGATCTGCAAATAAGTGCTTTAAATGCTGTGGACACTGTTTTCCATTTTAATCAAGTAGGACATCAGTCCACTGACAGTGAAATTAATCTTGGTAAACTGTGTAGTGTACCCTTAGTTCTGAACATTCATCAATCAAAGTTTTATATAAACATGTATCCACGATTCAAATATGAGCAAGATAAAAGGTTTCGTTGCCTCTATGCAATCATTTTGCAGTCTGCAGTGAGAGCCATGATGACGTTTGGATCCATCTCGCTCCAAGCACCTCAGGGAACCTCCAGCACCTCTCCTCAAGAAGAAAATTACCAATTGGAACATTCTTCAAGATGGTGGGATGAGATTGAGGGGTCACGGCGTGAGGAAGGAGAAAAAGTTGAAAAACGTTGATGAGAACTGGGTTGAACTCGAGCTCCTCACAGTTCCGATTTGGAAGTTTAGAATGACAGAGCAGATACATAAGTATTTTTGTCGAGATAGAGCGAGAGAGCGAGAGCGAGTGCAAAAACCGGCACTATTTATGTGGTATTTAATTGCTGACGGTAGTTTTTTCTCCGGCAACGCGGACCATATACTTATCCTAACCTTAACCCAGTGGTTTTAAACCACTGGGTCCTTGACCATTGGTCCTTGAGATGATTCCAGGTGATCTCCAGCTAAGTTGGTTAACCAGATGAAAACTTGATGAAAACTTGTTTAACGAGACGCAACGCTTGAGAGCGTCAAAATTAAACCAAATGGACCAAATGGTCCATTTGGACCACAGACCCCATTTTTAGTTTTGGGGTCTGTAGGGCTAATGATGGTCCGTGGCTCAAATTCTGAATAAATAGTGGGCCCTGGTATCATGGGTTAAAAACCCATGCCTTCACCTAACCGTAACATAACCAAACCCTAAACATAACCACAATGACGGTGCAATGTGAAGCCACCGGTCCCCGTCGGCACCTTGCCATACCCCCTACATGGTGACTGCCAGAGGGGTGTGTAGAGGGCGGGAATGCGGCTGCTAAGCCGACAATGCGATGGCACTGCCATAGGTACGGTAACATCGGTGAATGCATAGGCCCTTGATGAAAATAAAATTAAGCTTACTACTAAATACTGTACATATAACTAAATATTAAGGCTCTTTCCTCCATACTAGGCTAAACAGACTTAACTTGAATAATACTATGACCAGACAGCGTATAGCGGCCTCCCGGCCAACACACGCCCTTTTTCAGTGGGATAGTATTGAGACGACCAAATGGCTTTCACCTGGAGCCAGACTGGCTCCTTTAAGTCTCTCTTAAAAGTGACTATAGGGTATATTTTACTGATATGTTAAATTCATAAATGAAAATATACTACACTAGTTCTGTCTTTGTCTATTTTCTACATGTTTATGAGTCAGTTACCCTGCCGGCCTTGGCAAGTTAAAGACAGCAGAGCCAGCCACCCAAGCCTGTGTTGATCTACTCTGCCACCGCATACCCCTGTCTGTGAGGAAATTGATTCCATTGATTTGAAACTAAAGGTGACTTTCCACCAAAGAGACTATTTCCATTCAACTCCAACAGACTCTTAACAACTCCAACCGTGCAACAGACAAGCATTTAGTTCAGCACAAACTGCATTTGGCCAAACGGAACATTGTTTTATAGTAGCCTGCAGCGCTGGTCTGCAGTGTTGCCAGGTCTGCTTATTATAAACAACTTTGGGGCTAGTTTTCCGGTTTAATATTCCTAGTGCACATCACTTTTGTTTGGGCCTGTGTGGGAAATGTAGTTGCTTATTTGGGCGTGCTTTCAAGAAAATAGTTGATGTAATAGCTAGGGCTCAGGTGGTGAAACCGGTTGCTTCTTTAGGGCTTGTTTCATAGACATGGTCATCTGGACGTGTTTTAGAGAGGTTTTTTTTATGATTTAGGGTTTCCATCGGACTGACTGGGATAGGTAATGTGTTTTAACGACATAATTGGAAAGTCGAAAACGCACTGGCATCCATGAAGCAGCTGTGATATGCCTGTGACCTCCATATGTTTGTTTGGTTTGCAATATGCCTTCAAATCAACAACAGGTCAATTCAGAAAATTGAGCTCGTATCCAGAACATTGCAATAGTACTGAGTAGTACAGAATTAGTTGATGGACAGCTAATCTACCCTTTCCACATTCCCCTCTACATTTTTACGCTATGCGGTTTCATTCATTCATTCATTCATTTGTAAATTTTTATTTGCAGAAGGTAAGAGGATAAATTGAGTGAATTTAGCGTGTGTGTTTGTGCGTGCGCGCGCGCCTCTTGCCATGGCGTGTGTGTTGTGTCGAGGAACCCAGAACTTCTGTGCTGTCATTTATTAGGAGCACTCTGCAGTTAATATGCGATCGTTTCTGCCTGTGTGTGTACCAAGGGTTTGATGTGCATGTGCACGCCGGTTTGCCAGTGTGTGTGTGTGTGTGTGTACGATGTGCACGAGCGCATGCTTGTGTGTGTGTATCTTCATTTGAGTCGGTACAAAATGGTCCATATGCAAATCTCTGGAATACTGTGCCAATTCTAATAAAAACGCCACACTCCCTAAGTGGCAACATTCATCTTCTGTCTGTCTGTCTGTCTGTCTGTCTCTCTCTCTCTCTAGCTCCTTTCCCCATCTTTGCCAGGCCCGGATGTAACATTTCCCTATTGGGGGGGCAGTCGAAAATGGTATGGGGCGGCTTCATGAAGTCGCACCCATACATACCATTTTCATGGTAGATAACTATGAAAATGGTATGTATGCCACATATAACACAAAATCTATCTTCTACTTTACATATTTTATTTGGTTCTGTGACCCAGAAAATGTACTGTATATCTTGTACAGGACTTACAGTATATTAGGCAAGACAGCATCAATAATAACATCAGTTTTATTTTCATTATCATCATCATGTTTGGTGCATGGGGCAGTCATGCCCATGCCTAGATCCGGCCCCGCTCTTCCCTCCTCTCCATCCCTCCCTCCACCCAGAGATGAATGAATGACTTCTCGCCATCTCATGTGCTCTGGGAATATTTCTGGCAGCAGGAGCAAAGGATGAAAGGAGGGAAAAAGGGAGAAAAGGGCACAGGCTACAGACTGAGGAAGAAGGATATAGGAGATGTTCAATTAAGACCCCCCCCCCCCCCACACACACACACACACACACACACACACACACACACACACACACACACACACACACACACACACACACACACACACACGTGTGCACGCCGTACAGTGGCTCGTTAATCTAGTGGAGATAAATATTACACTGCATTAGCTCCATTCATCCTGCAAAATCAATTCGCTCTTTTATTTCCTTCCTTTAACCCCCCCCCCCCCCCCCCCCCCCCACACACACACACACACACACACACACACACACACTCTCTCTCTTGCTTATTCAACCTCATAGGAAAAGGGCGTGGAAAATAAATGACTGTCCTCATAATAAGTGGTTCTAATGCAGACGAATGGCGCTGGGCTCTTGGAGCATATCATACTGTAGATGCCGCCTGGCTTTATTTAGCCCCAGCAAGCGCAACAACCATAAGCACTCTCGCCTGCTGCCCTGTGTCAAGTATTTGTTGCTGTTGAAACTTCCACGCCTGTGAGCGTCTTTGTCTTGGCGGCAGAAATTCTTATGCCACCTACAGTAGTGATGAAGGCATGCATTAATTTTTCTGTGTCTGACTGCGAGAGGAAGCCACAGACTCTGACAATATCCCTTAAGTGGTAGAAGGACACTTTGGTGATGTTGCTAATATGGGCCTTAAAGTTTAGTTTTTAGTCGATTATGACGCCAAGGTTTTTTATCTGGTCTTTGGTGTTAAAGGAGTGTGTGAGCGTCTTTGTCTTGGAGGCAGAAATTGTTATGCCTCCTCTGCTGGAATTTCTGCCCACCACCTCCTGCAACACAATGCTCACAACAATCTAGGTACAGTGAAATGTGTACAGAGCTGCGCAGTCCCGCCCCCTCGTGATGGTCGCCCCTGTTCCAGAAATGGATTCTCCAATCGTTTTTCTTACAGACTTTTCGAAAATGATTCATATAAAGACGATTGCGCCACGGACAAAGCCAACTCGGGTTCGTGACAAATCATGACAACACACAGATAATAATAAGAAAAACTAACGAAACAAAATTTGTTGTATCCTGCCGTTTTTTACTTCTTGCTAATTAGATATTGCATGATAATATTTTGGTGGTTGTCATGATTTGTCACGACCTGAGTTGGCTTTGTCCACGGCGTAAACGTGTCTACATTAACCATTTTCAAATAGTCTATGAGGAAAATGAATAAGGATTCCATTTCTGCAAGCAGTGGCGACGTCATGAAAGGAGCGGGATTGCTCAGCTCTATAATCTGAAGATGAAGCAATATCAATGCTTCACGGATTCACGCGCAATATATATTCCCTCAACCGTCGATACCATAATCTGGAGGACGTGACGCGCTCCATCAAACCTACAGGCAATCTCCAACGCCCCGGGTACACGGATCAGTTGTTTAATTGTGGCTCATTCACCACCATGCCCTCACAAAACACGTATTACACATTTTTGATGGCGCTCTTGTGGAAATTGATTTTGTGGAGTACAATCGCAATTTGCATTAAGTGAAATTTGAGCTCTTGCAGTCACCTACTCTGGGACCATATACCTCTCTCCATTAACGTGTATAATTTCACGAATTGCCATTCTGTGCCATTTGGAAATGTGCTTAATTAAAAAACAACGGGCTATACGCAGGCACACCGTGAGATCTCTGCCACAGTAGCACTCTTCCACTGTTGCCAACTGGCAAAATCCAAAATGCACTAGTTGCACATGCAAAATGCACTAGCATGCTCTAGAGCAGTGGTTTTCAACCATTTTCATACCAGGGCCCACTATTATTCTGCATTTTAGCCACAGAGGACAACCATTTCATGTTGAGTTTAGTCTCTCAGACTACTGTAATTTAGGAGAAATAACTGGCAAAATGTTGGTTAAAATAACAATTCTTCTACATTTTCTAAATGGGTATAGATTCTTGAAAATTAGGTAATTCAAATATTTAAATGTTTAAAAATAAAAGCGTAAAATGGTTTCATTTTACGATCTCAAGTGTTACAGATCTATAAGGGTCCATTTGGTTACCATGTGGTCCTTTCTAGGAAGGAAGGAGGACTCTATCATAGGAGGAAAAATGGTGACGAACAAGGGCTTTATCTCTGGCACCTGTCAACCGATTTCGACCCAACTCAGGGTCACTCATCTGCAGATATTCTTCTTATTGTCTCCACAATGCCGAAGGCATGGTGAGGAGTGTATTTTGCACTCTATCCCTGTGTCCGTCCTTCAGTCAGTTTGTCCGTCCGTCCATCTATGCGTCTGTCTGTTAATGGCTAATCTCTGGCACTGTCAATTCGGTTGATCCCAAACTTTGCACACATACTCCCTGGATGCCAGCGATGAAAGGTTCTAGAGTGGCCTGTTATGGCGCCTTGATGATTCAGCTTTTTACCTATAAATGCACAGAGAATGAAATGTGGCATGCACACTCCCTAGACAGGGACAAACCTTTGCTCTGGTCTGCTCACCAACACACAGATGGAGCCCACGTCTGTGCACAATCAAATACTGATATTGTACATCACATGGAATTATGTTTTGTCCATTTATCTGTGGCTAATCTTGCGTATCTATCCTTTTGTCGTTTTTGCAGACTGTCCACATTAATTCACAAAGATGATATACAGTGAGTAGACCTATTCAGATCTCTCAACAACCAGTCAGATATATGATTAAATGCCAAATGCTTAATTGTTGCCCAGCAAGGATTGTCACTCATCATGAAAGCACAGTGCTGATTGTATTGTATCAAACATCAGTCTATATTTCTGCTTTTTGTGCAGTATTGTGAAATAATTCACATATATGTGCCACATTTGTAAAATATTTGTTTCCTTGGCTTAAAAGGGTTCCACCATGGATTTAAAATCAAATGTATTATATAAATGTCACCCTTTTACCTTTTTAATATGCTCTGTACCCTAAACAACCACTCAGATAATTATTTATCATATTTTCCCAGTGTGCTATTTGTCAGCAGTACTGGAAAATATATCATGAGTCCATACCAATCTAATGCTAATTCTTACTTGTTTTGAACAAAACTGTGCTGCATGATGATGCGTAGAGATATTGATTTCATTCGCCTGTTTGATTCCCATTTTTGGATGGAATGTTCCTCCAAAAACAGGTGACGTTGACTCCATTTTAAATCTCTTTCAGAAATTGGGAATTCTACACTGCAAGTTCTTAGCTTTGTACACAATATCTACATACTTACAGCACCTTCTTGCGTAGGAGTCATATAAAAAAGCAGCAGTCAACACAGCTGTCAATGCTATTGAATATGTTTGTAGGAAGTCAATATTTTGTCCAATAACTTTATATATGAGTCCACTGGACAACATATTCGGTCTCTTACAAACACATTCAATGGCATAAGCATTGACAGCTGCTTTTATATCTACTGAGTCCAAGGCAAGAGGTTACCAGCAGTAATTCAGGGAACCACAAGTACTAGCTAGCATCCTAGCAGTGGACAATGAACGAGGCCTTTGAGAGTATTTGAAATGGGAAGGAACGTTCAAATAGATGGAAAGGAGGAGAAAATCAGCAAATGGGGTCAAAAGGGTGGGATAATGGCGAGGGAAGAAGATCAGAGTGAGAAATAGGCATGGGAGGAGATGGAATAAAGTATAGTGAAGATGGAAGGGGGGGCTGACATTATTCTCCATTTAATAGGTCTTTAGGTGATAGTTAGGCTGATGATTGTTCATTGTCCGCTAATGGCTCACATAAGGCCGGATTACATACTTACCATGTAGCAATGATTAACTCCCGGATGGAAGCTACAGTTCATTAGACTCTGTGGTTGTGAGGCTTACTTACTGTAGGTTTTTTTTTTTTTCAAGCACACTGAGATGGAAAACAAGCCTGACTTCACAATCACATGTACATTATGTGGCTTATAAACTATAGTTGATATCTTGCCATAGCTGCTGAAAAGGCTACTGCAAGTTAGCAATGAGCATGCATGTCAGAAGTAGATGATGTTTATACTTAACATATTGTACGTTTGTAGTTAAAATTGCTTGAGTTTAATTGAATTGTATCACATTCAATAGTGGTCACAATCTGTCTCTCCCCACTGGCTTCCAGCGTCCTTCAACTTTAAACAGAAAGAAATACAGGGCTACTAAAGGCATTTTGTTTGTTTGTTTATTTGATATAATTTATCTTGTTATGTATCTAAAGTCAAAGCGATCTAATGAGTTTGTTTCATATGACACAGAGAGTTTGAAGGATGATCAGTTTATCAAATAAATGTATTTACCGTATTGTCCCGAATATAACAGATTCCTGGTTATAAGACGACCCTCATTTGTGTAAAAAGAACAGTTAATGTCGAATAATATAGTCCCCAATTTCCATTCTGGGAAAAAACACTCTTATATTCAGGCCAATAGGGTACGTGGAATTGCACATAAATAGGCTAATATTATTCATGTCCAATTCCAAGTAAATACTTTTATTATTATTTGATTGAATTCAGATGAAGTGAAATACTGTGGCTCAGAAGGTCGAGCAGATTGCACAATCACCTAGTGGCTCGGCGGTTCGAATCCCAGCTCCTCCTGCTACAATACATGCCAAAGCATCCTCGGGCAAGACACTGAACCCCAAATTGCTCCCGATGCTGGTTGGTACCTTGCATGGCTTCCTCTGCAATTGGTGTGTGAATGGGTAAATGTTATAAACATTTATCCAAGTCGATTTGCAAAAATGCACCATTTATATTTATATTTGAATTTGATTGTGGACAGCATTGCAGAATTAATTGGACAGTTACTGTACATGCCCTGGTATCTTACCCACGTTGAGACTGCACATTGTCTAGCCCAAGCCATCTCGACCAGAATGAATGTGCATGGCTTGTATAAAGGTGTTAAATCCACCATTTATTCATCCATTGTGTAACCCCTATGCAAAATGGTGTCACAAATTAAATAATGTATTATCCTCTTATAGTGTCTAAAATGCCCTTTTCTGCCAGCAGAGGGTTTTATATGATTCAACTCCAGTTCCCAAGTTGACCACTAGAGGCATTTCCCGTTTTTGGCACTTCATTCATTCTACACTGATACTGCCTAGCCTCGACACCCAGGCTTTCATTTTCGTTCGCCTTGCGCGAAAACGGAAAGCCTGGACTAACGCGCGTTGGAAAGTGGCCTTGAGGGGCGTGTCAACCTTCCGGGGTGGGCGTCGCTCTAAATGATGTGACGTAGAACAGCAGTGGACGGGCGCGGGAGGGGCCGGAGATGACGACACGTTAGTGAGATCAAATCAGAGCGCAGCACTTCCGCCGTGTGGATCCCACGACACCCCCGCCCCCCAAGGCCAAAATCATTGAGGGCTAGACCAGGCTAGATAGTGCCTAGACAGTGAAGCTGACAGAGAGAGAGCTTCAGCTCATTTTGATAAAGAAATAGCGACATTTCTTGTAAACCATCAACCAACAAGCAGTATTACCAGCTGTAAAGCAACCCTGCTTGTGAGAGCCCAGTTCCTGTGGAGTTTCTGTGTTCTGATCTTGCTGAGAACTCCAGTAAGTTTGTGTGTTGTTTTCTTCATGGAGGAAGCCATTTTTCTAATGTATAGGCTACAGTATGTGGAGTGGGTTCTGTACAACACAACACAGTGTGTTGAGATGTCATATAAAAACCAATTGGAGTAATGTGATGTTACTGTGACTAGTGCACATGTTACACTTGGATAACTTTATGATTATGATTTCATGATTATTTATTTTTGTCAACTAAAGGTTTTCTTTTAGGTTAAAACTGTTCATGGCATGCTGCTAAAAGAGTACTTTATAAAGTACTCAGATTACTTTTGGAGTACATTTCCATTTGTTCGTTTGATACATTAAAAATAATAATTCATTTTATTTGATGTTGCTTGTTAAAGTGACAATAGTGCATAATTCAGGATAAAAAGAGTTTAAAAAGCTAAAATATGCTTTAATGCATATATTGTTTTTCATTCATTTAAAAAATGTTTGAAGGTATTTTATTTGGCTTTGCCAATCAATACTGTTGTTTAAGTTTACTAAACTTGAGTTATACTGTATGAGCACAATATGATAAACAGCATTCATAATTCATATCCATAAATAATGGGTTTAACCCTTAGTGTACTGAACGCGTTTCGGTGTTCTAAGCATTATGTTTTAACTATTGAAAAATAGCAGATCTACAAGCTCATAGCGCGCCACCGAGTGGCGCGCTATGAGCTTGTATCTCTGCTATTTTTGAAAAATCGTGAAAATCTTTGAATATTATGTTATTCAGAAACTAGAAGTCTAGACAGGACACAATGGGTTAAAATGAGTAATGATTAACTGGTTGATTAAAAAAAAGAAGTAAATATGGTACCATATGGAAGAGAAATAACAGGAAAAGTGTTACAGTATAACTGATTCTATTCTATATCTGTACTGCTATGTGCAGATTGGTTTTCTTGTGACCCTGGACGTCTGGTTTCAAACCGAGCGGAACGTGATGGCGAGCTTGTCCCAGTGAGCGACAGTCTGCAGAGGGAGCGTTTGGATGCAGTGTGGCCAGCTGCATCGGTTCTGGTTCTGCAGAGTGACCGACTGAACTGAATTCACTATCGCATCAGAATCGCAAGTATAGAACTGAATAGAATCAGGATACAAGGATTCTCAAAAAGGATTCTCAAGGAATACTGAACACTAGAGTTGCTCAAATAAACACTACCGGTAAGCAGTGTTTCTCTTTTCATTCTACCCGGGTAGATTTTTGAAGGACAATTTCAAAAGACTTTTATATTTTTTTAGTTAGTCCATTTTGGATTTATTCCAAACCAAAGAGCTCTATTTTATTATTTTATTTTAGGGGGGTATTTTGCATAGAAAAACGGTACCGTTCATCTTCTGTTTTGTGTGTGCACTTTGTGTAATAAATTTGCCTGCAGCTGTTCTGTCTTAAGGTACACTACCTCTACTAGCCCTGACTAGGGGTGCTACAATAGCATATAACATATTTCCAGCTGAAAAACAGGTGTGACATTGAGTTGTGTCAACATGATTTATCAGTCATGTTGTTGACATTATTTTTGCCAAGCTGTGTGAGCATAAATTGTGTTTTCAAGCTCTACTTTGATATGTAGACACGGAAAGCCTGGATTACAGTTCTGTGATCATTATCCATTCAAGAACCTGCCTGCAGTCCGGTAATTATGCAAAATTGAAACTGCTACGCATGGGATTTTTCTTTTCTTTTTTTTTCCTTTTTTTTAAACAACTTGGTTGTCCCCTCTTTAAAGGAGAATTCCACCCATTTTCAACATTTTACTGTCATTAATATACCTTGGACCTTGTTGTGTGGACATGATAAAAAAGTTCCCCCAATTCTGCATTTCCTATAAATGGAAGTCTGAAAAAAATCATTAACATAGTGAAACACAACTCGATGGCGTCATCAAGTTGTGTTTCACCATGTTTAAGACCTTTTTGTCCTGTACAAATGGAACCGGGTCCATTTGGTTAATGTTCACACCTAAACTGGCAGACTAACAAGTATATATAGCCCATCTTGGGCAGGAAAGCCTTTGGTATTCTTAGCATTATTATGTTGTATACTTTAACTACAGCGAATAAAAACATAAGTCAGGCACACTGAAATCTATTACCGAGCAATTCTCAGTAAATAGAAGTTATAACCACTGACAAATTAACCAATTTCAGATACGTCCACAAAGTGTGTGGAATTCACCAAGCATTTCAAAGCGCAATTTTCCCAGAATGACAATTTGCCAGTGCTCCCCTTTTGTCATAAATATGCCACAGGGCAAAGTGGAGAAAATGATAGACATGGTTATTATAATGTGTGTATTTGTAGCAATATTTACTCCTGTACTTAGTCTTTCAATTTTAGACCTTTGCATGGACATAGCTAGGCTCTGATGACATAAACTACTTGTAGGTCTACTGCTGCTATTCATGGCCTGGGAAAAATAAAGAAATAACTCTTTGGTATCACCATTTAAGACAGTGCCTTGAACTTGAATGACCTTTCAAAGAACCAGGAAAATGTTAGTTTTATATAAAATAAAATTTAATAAAAATGCAGTCAATCTACATTGATTTGCAGTTAATTCTTGGTTATACCAGCAGTGTAATTTCATTTGGCAAAGGAGGCGTTTGACCTGTACCGTTCCTGAGTCAATGGTTAATTCACTCGATCTCTTTCAACGTTCGATTCAATGAATCTGTCCTCCAGTTTAGCCTCCGTATCATTCTGATTCAATCACTGCCCGCATGTCTGTGATGCTTTGAATCATGTGGGAGTGGTGGAGTGGCTCAGAGCAGTATAGCTTTGGATGGTTCAACTGGTTGACACCATATGCACACTAAAAAGATGTGTTCAGAAAAGTTTCTCATATGGACAATTTTATATAAATGTAATTTATTCGAACTATGAGGATTGTATGAAAAGTTGCCACTCTGATTGGGTAAATGCAGATTGTACATTTGGGTTCATGTTCACACTCTCAAGAGTTAAAATATTCATCATGTGAATTAGCCCAAGTCTACACAACTAGTGAATGTAGAAGATTAATGGTCACTTTGATTGATCTGCATGTTTGACTGTTTTGTTTCCACTGTATTAATGTATAGATGCATTACCTGGTGGTGAAGGTGAGGGCTGGGGTGGCAGCCAGGCGTGGCATCCTATGGAGATAGTGTCTGTGAGTCTGCTGTTCTGTACTCTTCACTTCATCCTGATCCTCTACAATCAACAGTCTATTTTAACGCACAAGGAGTCAAGGTAAATCGACAGCCTCACACATCCTTTCACATTTCCATCTT
Source organism: Benthosema pterotum (assembly GCA_039105355.1). Classification (NCBI taxonomy): domain Eukaryota; kingdom Metazoa; phylum Chordata; class Actinopteri; order Myctophiformes; family Myctophidae; genus Benthosema; species Benthosema pterotum. The sequence goes on from CM076974.1 coordinate 37,659,665, forward strand.
TAGTATCTTACTCCATTCTCACATGACTTGTGACAGAACGTGTCAGACCTGCACTTTGAATGTTTACTTCTTTCACTGCATATACCGTAGTGGCTGCTATACAGATCTTCGTTCTATCTTTGATCTCTCCTTTTCTATTCCCCATTTCCACCTCCCTTTATTTGTTTGTTCTGACTCCAAACCCACCTACTGTACTCTATTTAATCTTCAGTCCTTACCCGCCTCTCCCACCTCTGTTTTTCCAGTGGAGGGCAGGGTGGAGGGTGACTAATTCCCCTTGCCAAAACTGCTTTCCATTATTGACACATCAGGCTATAGTGGCCGTTGATTAGCCGCTGGCTACAATCCCCTCCTTCCATTAGCTGGCGAAGGGTCATCTATATACATTAAGGTTAAACCCATGCAGGCATTTTCTCCTCTGTTTTTTGGGGTCATTTGCTCTCTGTAATGTGTGTGCCTTTGTGTATGGGAGTGTGTAGATATTTAGAAAAAGAGAGAGAAGTGATGACGGACATTACAAGGGAGATCATGCATAAAGCCTTTACATTGATTTCCTCCTCCCCAGCCACCAGAGCAGGGGCGGATGTAACATTTCACAATTGGGGGGGGCAGGAGAAAATGGTAAGGGGCGGCTTCATCTCCTGTGTCGCTTCGCGCCACGGGCGATGAAGCCGCACCCATATCATTTTCAGTTACAGGACTTTTCTAAAGTAAGCATGGATAATAACATCAGTTGTTGTTGAAGAACAGACACGCAGCATGCATAAAGCTAAAGGTCTGAGTTTTCCGTTTTCAATGATGAAATGCTGTTGGTTTAGTGTGCCACAGCTGTAGTTAGTTAGTAGCAGTAGTAGTGTTTTTAAATATAACAACTTTAATTTGAAATATCTTGGGTTGTTTTTCATACCATCGTGTTTGGTGGGGCAGACTGGGCATTTAGGGGGGCATTGCCCCCCCATGCCCATGCCTAGATCCACCACTGCACCAGAGCATTAGCTCTGCCTCACTGTGTCTACACTTTTAGCTTTGGTATTGCTGCGCTGCGCCTATACTAATTGTGCCAAGGCTTTGAAGCGGTGTTGTCTACATGGCCTGTTTGAGGAGCTGTTTGCAAGTCATTCGGTCCAATCCATTCATTAGGTTTTTTAATCATTATATTTATTGTTCCGACACCTGGAATCACCATATAATTGCCTCGCGAAATGCTGCTGAGGCCAATTTACTTTAGGAATTTGTTTACACTAGACTGTTGTTTGACAGTGTTCACGCCTGGCGATTATTTAGTGTTACAGGGTGCAGGCTTTTATTGCTGGCCACTGAACTCCACTGAAGTGTGCTGGAATCTTAAGCACCTTGCACAACAACTCATTGTTTGTTCTAATGGCAAAGCCCCTCCCCAAACTGCTATGGTCCAGTCACAGATAAGCATAACATGTGATAGACAAACCTCTCTACCCATAGCTTCCCTATATAATAAAATATTGTTTTAAAAAATAAATGTCACACACATATTTTTCCACTGCATAGGACATGGATTTGGAAGAGATTTTGAAGGTCTGGTTCCAAAAAATGAACCAGTATTTAATGTGTAATGTCCATGATATTTACATTGAAATGAATTAGCCCGGCTGGAAAGTGCCCTAGCCTTGGGTGGACACTGGGCAGAGGGTGGGGATCACTGAAAGGTCTATTATTATTGTTTTTTAAATCACAAGGCAGGCACAAGTCCAGGCAGCGTCAGTGGGAAACACACACACATAACAAGCTCACCTCACGTCTGTGAGAGTGTCGTCTGCACGCATGTGACCGACCGCGAGGTGTCACAGACTATATTTACTATTCTAAATCACCATCACTTTAATTGGAGGCTAAATTCTCCAGTGACTCTAGGGTTAGTGACCCGAGTCATGTTCACACACACACGCACACAAACACAGACACACACACACACACACAAGCACAATACATCAGAGAGAGACAGAGAGATGGAGAGGCGGAAGGGGAGAAGGCATGGTTCTAGTTCCACTCACCCTTACGTTGGTCATCAGTGAAAGGGCAGAGCACCAGCCTTTGGACATGTATCAGATGGCCCACACTATAGTTGTAGTCAAGACCACCTAAATCGAAACCAAGACAAGACGAAGATCTAGGGGGTCGAGACCAAAACGAGACCGAGACAGCCACGGACTTGATCGAGACGAGATCGAGACGAGATTTGCAGCTTGTGGGGTCAAGCTCAAGGACAAGACAAGACTAAAGGCTCAAACATACTCCAGGGTGAAGTGAGATTAGGTGAAGAGTTTTCACCACGGTGGAGTCTTTTTAAGACTTCACCCTGCCTCAAACATACTCCAGGGTGAACTGAGATTAGGTGAAGAGTTTTCACCACGGTGGAGTCTTTTTAAGACTTCACCCTGCCTAATACATACTCCAGGGTGAAGCCTTAAAAACTACACCACGGTGAAACCCTTTCACCATGAGTGGAGGATGTTTGAGCCTTAAGACCTATAGGGTTGAGACTGAGCCAGAGACCAAGACCCAGTAGAGGCCTAGACAGAGACCAAAGACCACTGTGAGGCAAGGTGCTTTCAGGACAACTGTTAATTTTTGTACATACATTCCTTGCTTTTTGTAGTTTTAGGGATTTCAGCCATTAATGATTGGGCTCCTCGGTCCACACAATGGATATAGAACATTTCCTTTGCATTGTCTTGTCTTGAGTGGTCTCGGTGGCGAAAGAGACCCGAGACAGTGGAGAACTGCGAGACCGAAACAACACCAAGACAAGACCAAGACAATTTCAGAGCGAGGCAAAAACAAGAACGAGACATAATGAAAAATTATGTCTTGAGACTGACTCAAGACGAGACAATGTCTCAAGAACTACAACACTAGTCCACACACCAGCTCAGTCCTGATAACACACACGCATACGCATACGCCGCCGGGGGCGGATGTAACATGTCCCGTTTGGGGGGGCAAGATAACATGTTGGAGGGGCAAGAGAAAATGGTATGGGTACGGCTTCATTGCCCATGTCGCTTCGCACCACGGGCGATGAAGCCGCACCCATACCATTTTTAGTTACAGGACTTTCATTAGTCAAGTAAAGCATCAATAATATCAGTTATGGTTGAAGTTGCAACAGACACGCAGCTGCAGCATGCGTAAAGCTAAAGGTCTGACTCAGAGAGTTTTCTGTTTTCAATGATGGAATTCTGTTGGTTTATTGGTGCCAAAATTGTAGTTAGTAGCAGTAGTGGTTTCAAATCATTTTAAATATAAGCACTATAATTTGAAATATCTTGGGTTGTTTTGCATGGCATCGTGTTTGGGGGGGGGCAGACTGGGTATTTAGGGGGGCATTGCCCCCCCATGCCCAATTGCCCATGCCTAGATCCGCCCCTGTACGCCTCACACACACTTCTGTGTCTGCAGCAGTGACAAGCGCATGGCGGCTCCGGCGCAGTCAGGGTCAAGCTGATATGACAGAGGTATAGTTGACTCATTACAGACCCTCCCCCTGGGTTAGGTCTGGGTGCAATGCTTGTGAGTCAGTCAATAATTATGTGTGTGGAATTTTCAAGTGCTCTGCATCTGTGTGTGTTCATGTCCAAGTATGTACAGTACATAATCTGCATAATTGCACTCTGTGTGAAGATCAAGAGAAGTACCATATCCCAGACACTGGAGTGGGTGGTGCTATTATTCACACAAAGTGCAGAGTGCAGACCTTGTAATTCTATAGTGTTTCCACACCAAGCTGTGAAACCAACCCTCAACACGTCCACCAAGTATAGAACAATATAAAAGTAAAACCCTCTGAATGTTAATTTAACAAGCGGACCCATAGCGTCTGACTGGTTACATTTGTGCAATCTCTTCAGTAAAGTCATTTAGACCTGGTGTAACCTATACGTTGTTTTACCTTTCATCACTATACACATCTGCCCCTCATATACAGTAGCAACTAGCATTTATATTTACCTACTTTAGGTTATGGTTCTAGAGGTGTTTTTTCCCGAATTTGCCTCATCAGGTCTATATTAAACGGAAAACATTAGAGATTTGTTTGACTTCAGACTTCTCAAATAGTTAAAATGGACTCTTTATTCACATGTGCATGTCCACTCACACTTGTGCAGAGTGATATCAAACAGCTCCTTGTCTGTGTGGATGCCTGAAGCAAATTCAAGGAAATTGCGTTCCCAGATTGCATTATGTGAAGTAAAACACTGCAAGTGTTCAAGTGTATACAGGACAGCAGGTGCACTGTAGAATTCTGTCAGTGAGTTACACTATACTGTAGGTATACGTTGGTTGCAGACCCAGTTATCCTAGTTTATTTAATGTAATAACTGCTCATGATGTTTTTTCAGTAGATTTCATGCCAACTCTGCTTAATCCAATCATGCGCTTGTGTTAAGTTGCTCTGCATGAGAGCATCTGCTAAAATGTCTAAATTGTAAATTGTGATTTTATTAAAGTAGATGTAAACAGTAGGTCGATTTTGCAGTGCTTCTGGTCATTTGACATGAGCTACTACGGACACAGTGGAACTTGCAGGATGGCAATTTTGGTTGTATGTGCCCCACTTTGGCATCACAACCATGTTATGTTTCTAACATGTCCTGTAACTAGTCCTTCATGGCTAAAATCACACGTTATTCCAACTGAGGCTTGGCTTGTTGGTTGATAGGCCATCTGGGGATGGACTACATACGGGAGGGATTATTTTTCTGCGATAGGCTAGATCAGTGGTTTTCAACTCTTTTCATACCAGGGCCCACTATTTATTATTGAGCCACTGACCACCATTTGATGACAAATTAGCCCCACAGACCCCAAAAGATTTCTTCTGCTTTTGTCCACAATACTAGGTGGGATTTCGGAGAAAACGAAGCAGGCAAATAGCAGGCAAATATTCAGACCAAAGTGACCAATAATCTTCTACATTCTCTAGTTGTGTAGACTTAGGCTAATTGACATGATGAATTTTTTTAACTCTTTGGAGCGTAAACATGAAACCAAATGGACCCGCAAGGGTCCACTTGGTTTCATTTTTACACTCTCAAAGAGTTACATCTGGTTAACCAACTGTCCATCATTTAGCCGGGGGGGCACGTGGAATCCTCTCAAGTACTCGTGGTCCCCGGACCACCTGTTGAAAACCCCTGGTCAGGGCCAACCGGTCGGGACAGTATTTAAGCATCTGACAGGGTTGAGACTTGGGACAAATGCACATACTGTAATATCGAACCGCGTCCCCAATCTGAATAGTGATAGCGAAAGCCCCACCCAAACACACAGCTTTTGACAGTCAAGTCTATGGACTTTAAAATCATAACATTAAGTAAATTTCCTCAAAAATGCCATGACACCTATTTTTTTGCCTTCTGTCCCGCGACTAGCGAGTAAAAAAAGCGAGTTGGACATTCATGCATGAAGGAAGCATGAGTTCAAGCCCGTTGGTATCCATGTTGCTAGCTGGTGGAAGGTGTGCAGAGCTCAGGATCACAAATTAGATAGTCTAATGGCCCTAAACGATAAATACAGTGGGCACCCCTCATTTCACACAAGTGTGATTTTTTTTTTTGGTCTCTTGTGCTGTGTTAGCCGTGTTTTCAAGGGGATGTGCGCAGCCTAAGGACAGCCAAGTTTGCATTCATGCCGATCCCCTATTAATTCCCCCCTAATGACAAAGGATTTAGAGGTCTTTGTTTGTCTCATTGTTAATCTAGTCTACTAATTTAGCTAACCATGGATCTGGAAGAATCTCTCCCTCCCTTTATCTCATTGTCTATCCCTGTGTGGGCGGCAGTGGATCAGCGGTAGAGTGACAGATTAGAACTGCAAGCTTCCCAGTTCGATCTCGGCCTCCTCCAGATTTTGTGTCTAAGTGTTCTTGAGCAAGACTCTGGGGCCCTAATTTCTCCTGATGATCAGGTTGATGCCTTGCATCAGTGGTTTTCAACTTTTTTATTCAGCATTTGAGCCACTGACCTGCACCATTTGATGACATTTTAGCCCCACAGACCCCCAAAACTAAATTTTTATTTTGCGTTTGTCCACAATACCAGGCTGGATTTGGGAAACAAAAACAGTCAGACATACAACATGACCATTAGGCTTCTACATTCTCTAATTATTTGAGCTAATTCACATGACAAATATTTTAACTCTTGAGAGTGTAAACATGAAACCAAATGGACCCGCAAGGGTCCATTTGGTTTCATGTTTACGCTCTCTAAGAGTTACATCTGGTTAACCAACTTTCCATCATTTAGCCTGGGGAGCAGGGCTATGGATACAAGTGCTATATATAAATTAAACATTTACCATTTCTCCCGGTCTTCCCTCCTGTACTGAATTTCATGTGCCTTAATTAAAGATATTATATGGTTGAATAACATGAATGAATAACATGCATTTACACATTTACACAATCTATAGCACATTTACACAATCCATAGCACAGAGAGCTTGACCAAGCTCAGAAAGCCGTTGGGAGAGTCGTGTAGCTCGCTCTGTAAGTACCTTGTGGTAACTGTCGAGTATACACAGGCCCGGATGTAACATTTCCCAATTGGGGAAGAAGGCACACCATTGAAGGCTATACTGGAGGGGGTTAATACCCTCAGTAGGTCCAACCATGCCGGGCAGGTTTTATAGAGGAGAGGTTGGACGAAAGGCAGCACCCGGTCCTCCAGGTTGGGGGATGGGTGTGGGTCTAACAACCCCACCCTGTAAAACACTTACAGTTACAGAAACGCTGACAAGAACAGGACTAAGTAAGCATCAATAATAACAGTTGTTGTTGAAGGTGCTTAACAGACACGCAGCATGCATACATGTAAAGCTAAAGGTCTGACTCAGACTCAATGATGAAATGCTGTTGGTTTAGTGGTGCCACAATTATAGTTATAGTAGCAGTATCAGTGTTTCAAATCATTTTAAATCTAAGCACTTTAATTTGAAATATCTTTGAAATGTGGGTGGTTTTGCATGCCATCATGTTTGGTGGGGCAGTCAGGACATTTAGGGGGGCGTTGCCCCCCCCATGCCCATGCCTAGATTCGGCCCTGAGTATACATAGCAGATTCCAGCCTGAGGGCTCAGCAACACTGGCATAGGCTGACCACCGCAGGCTTAACAACCAGCGCAGCTACTGAAGAGACGCCAGAGAGTTGTAAGGCAGTCTGTGATCTCACCCGCCATGTTATCGACTCCATCGTACCTTCTTATCGATTACATTTGAGCCTGTGCAAAATCCTATACTGAATTGAGGAGAGGGCCAAAGGCTGAATGTGAAACCTGAATGTGGGCCTCACCGTCTACTCATTCTCATGTGACACCCTACGCCGTTTTTAATTTGCTCTATTCACTATTTAAAGGGGAACTGCACCCATTTTCAACATTTTAATATGTCATTAATATACCTAAGAAATGTTGTGTGGACATGATAAAAAAAAGTTCCCCCAATTCTGTATTTCCTAAAAATGGAGGTCTGAAAAAATCATTAACATGGTGAAATACATCTGATGACATCATCAAGATGTATTTCACCATGTTAATGATTTTTTCTTTCTTTTTTGAAAATTTTGAAAATGGGTGGAATACCCCTTTAACTATTTGATGTGGCTCTCCCACTCCCTTCCTATACAAACTACATTATAACTTTGACTCATTGAAAACAACAGTTTTTCTGGTGCTGATAATATTCTTCTAATACATGAGGGGTTTTTAGTATCTTATTTTTATTTTTCAGTATTGTTTGGAAAATAAGCTCCTGCAATAGGAGGACGGCCAAGGAGAATGCGGCCATTCGTGTTTTTAATGCACAGAATGGGATACAGTAGGATGTAGCAGGTAATCCCTGTGTAGTATTACGTGGAAGCGGGGATTGAACCCGGGACTCCCACTCGCCAGTCCAACGCACAAGCAGTCGCGCCAATAGGGCTGAGCCCGTTTGGCTGAGCTGATGCTTTACTTGACTAATAAAAGCCCTGTAACTGAAAATGGTATGGGTGCGAAAATGGTATACCATTTTCAATGAAGTTGCCCCCATACCATTTTCTCCTGCCCCCCCAATTGGGAAATGTAACATCCACCCCTGCCCTGTCTGACAAGCTTTTGAAAAATCTGCAAACGACAGGCACACGTCAATCAGTATCCTTTGATGGTAGATTGTTCTAAGCTTCCTATTTCTCTCAGTGAGTTGGGCTAGATGTGATTAGTTAACATTGACATCACGCGCTGCTTGCTTCTGTACTCATACCTGTGCGCCGTACTTCATCATTGATTTTAATTTCTTTTATGTTGAAGATCAAATAATCTTTTGTTTAGTTTGTTTCACAGTCGGGAGAATTCATCAAGGATTTGTACAGTTTGTAATTCCTATTGTTAAAAGGCATTATTACTTCAAGTCTTCGCACATCTGAAAGATCTTTCAGATCTTCTTGTCTCATCTGTAATAATCAAGTCAGTTGCTATAATAGCTTTGAGGGAAATACCACACTTATAATTAAGCATGCTTGTAATTGATCCCAATAGGGACTAAATTTTCACCACACGCTAAACCCCTTATCCTAAACCCCTTACCCTTTTTTTTACTATTTTGATAAACATTTTTGAATACTTCAGCATGCCAAACTATTGACAAGTTGTGAGCTTATAGACTGGCCATTTTAACTACTGAAAAATGTGTTTTTTAATAGTTTTAAAAGGCAAAGAAGTTACGGAATAAGGGGTTTAGCCATGACAAAAATCTAGGCCTAAGTTTTCTTTCGATAGATTTGTTGCAGCCTGCTCTCATCAATTACTGCTGTAGCTACCAAAATGAATACTTGAATGTGGTTTGGTAGCATTCACAACTTTACAGTAGGCCTATATCTAGGCTATATCAAGGTGTAATTATCATTTATGGTGCTGTGAGACAGGTATGAGACTGCATGCTTATAGACTACACCAGGGGTGGCCAACCAGTCATAGACTAAGAGCCACGTTTTTCACTGTGTTACTGCAAAGAGCCACATCAAACGGTCACAACTGTTATAAAACCATTGCGATGGCCGTCACGGTCGCAAATAGATTTCCCATCTCCTGCCATAAGACATGTGCGTTTGTGTGCAGGTGCGCAATTCAAAGACACACTATTAAAACATATAGACATGTATTTAGCAAAAGGGTTTACAATCCAAAAAGGTATATGACAAGTCAAAAAACATACACCTACACCTCCGCGGTCGACTAGGAATCAGCCCGTGGTCGAGTGGTGCACCACTGTATAATGAATGAATGGCTGCGCCAGGCCGAGCGTTTTTGACGGTTTCATGTGGAAGCCCCTTAAGAGCCACATGTAACCAGCTGAAGAGCCACATATGGCTCGCGAGCCTCGGGTTGGCCACCCCTGCACTACACCTTTAGGCTCAATTGTTGCTCCGTTGCAGAAGGGCACATTTCCCTTCATGTCTCACTCCTGTGATAGTCTGTTGTTAAAAAGCTACAGAGATCATCCATTGTGACGCTAATGTGTTGGGAGTGGATATTTCAGAATGATTAGCCTCAAAGGTAGTTCAACTGCAATTGTTGGATTTTAGTTAGTTGGTTTTAGTTTTTAACACATACTATAAATATATACTATACATTTCATTTGTCCATCGATCGTGTTGTTGTGTTGCACATATTCAACTGATAACTGATCGTATTAGATTAGAATTCAAATGGCCAGATAAGTGCAAGTGTCAAGTTCAGCACTCAGACAGCAGTAATCCAATAGCAATTCAGGAGGAGGATAAGAGACTGCAAGACTGTGGATCTTATCTAAAAACACATAAACAGCTTCTCCTTGTTTCTGCCTCAAAATCCTTTAGGTATAACCAGTTTACCAGTATATACACTCAACAAGAGACCTGCTGTGTCCGTTTAAAAAAAAATACCATTTGCAATGGTAGAGCAGGAGAGAAATTACAAGAAATAACTCTTGATCAGGTTTTCTTTAAAGAACTGTAACAAGGAGGCACATCACAAGAATGTTAAGAGAGGGAAGGTCGACATAAAGTATAGTCTAGAGAGGCAGGATGATGAATGTGCCAGTTTATTTACAGTCCGTAATAAACACAATGTGTCTACAGTTTACTACGCAGATACAAGGGCAGGTGGCATGTGAATACAAAACCTGATTCAAAGAGGGATAACTAGTAGTGATTGTTCTCTTTTTAGCTGAGAAGATTCACTTCATGTAGAAAGCATTCTTTACCGACACAATATACTGTAGGCCTAGCAAGCTCTTTGACTGACAGTGCATTCAGGAGCACATTTTCACAGACATGACATTATCAATCACTGTTGACATTCTATAGAGTACTACTTCTACAGACAGACACAATTCTGACAGGTAAATGCGATATCATGCTACAGGCCCTGGTGTAACATTTCCCAATTGAGGGTCAGGCGAAAATGGCATGAGGGCGGCTTCATCACGAGGGCAATACCATTTTCATTTAAATTGTTCACTTCTGTGACCGACAGGATTCATATCTAATATTAGGTAAGGCATCAATAAAAGCATCAGTTGTTGTTGAAGTTGCAACAGGCACACAGCACGCATAAAGCTAAAGGTCTGACTCAGATCATCAAATCATTTTAAATATAATGTAAGCATCTTTGCATGCCATCATGTTTGGTGGGGCAGTCAGGGCATTTAGGGGGGCATTGCCCCCCCATGCCCATCCCTTGATCCGGCCCTGTCATGCACCTAAAAGTGAGAACTGAAACTGGTGTATTAAATACAAAAATACATATGGAGAAATATTTATGGAGATCTAAGGGTTCGTGGATTGATAGAACTAGGCGATGACCCAGTTTTCTCTGTGTGTGACTATCCAGGGTTTGATGAGGTCAGTGTTGTGATCTTCGTTCAGGAAGACAGCAGCCATATATGGTGGCATGATGTCTCACAATGTGGGGCACGAGCTGTGACAAAACTGATGCAGGGAAAGGCAGGTTTTCACATTAAACTGCGACCTGTGTTCACAATTAAAACAGGTAATCTGGTAAATGTATATACTGTAAACCAGAGGTTTTCAACCAGTGGTCCGGGGACCACCAGTGGTCCTTGAGAGGGTCCAGGTGGTCCCCAGCTAAATGATGGAAAGTCGGTTAACCAGATGTAACTCTTTGAGTTACATCTCAAGAGTTAAAATATTCATCATGTGAATTAGCCCAAGTCTACACAACTAGAGAATGTAGAAGATCAATGGTCATTTTCATCTGTATGTTTGCCTGTTTCATTTGCCAAATCCATCCTGGTAAAAGTGTAATTGTGGACAAAAGCAAAATACATATTTAGTTTTCTGTCTGTGGGGATAAAATGTCATCAAATGGTCGTCCGTGGCTCAAATACTGAATAAATAGTGGGCCCTGGGATCAAAAAGGTTGAAAACCCCAACTGTAAACACACAATCATACTATACATTTCATTAAAAATTGCTCTGTAGAGATAAATATTCTCTTCAAATACAGTATAGGGCAGGAGTCCAAAGTGGTTGCTGTATGAAATCAGTAGTGCAGTAGAATGGCACGCAGCAGAGGATGGAGGTAGTGTAGTGCGATGGAGGGGAGGAGGGCAGAGTAATCCTGTTAGCCAGCTAATCACTGTGGCTATAGAGCCCACACAGAGTGTCAGTGTGAGGATGCAGGGAGTTGAATGGGACACACAAACCTGCGGCCTCAGCATGGACACTCCTTTGAGTAAAGAGACGGGCCGAGGTGGTGCACGCACGCCCAGGCGTTCAGTAAGCATTCTGGGACTCCATTACTCATTATCACCCAGGCCCTCTTGAGGATTAGTGTGGATAGTGGCAGACAGAAAGTCAGTGAGAGAGAGGGGGGGGGGGGGGGGGGGGGGGGGGTGGATTTAGCCAGCCCTAGTAGGGTGGGCTAGAAGAATGGCAGGGCAACTCCAATGTTTTTCATATGAAGCAACCTTTTTGACACCACCACTACACCACCCACTATTTATTCAGCATTTGAGCCACATACCACCATTTGAGGACATTTTATCCCCACAGACCCCAAAAACTAAAGATTTATTTTGCTTTTGTCCACAAGACTATAGGCTGGATTTAGGAAACAAAATAGACCCTCCAGAAAAACGCGGGGAAATATCCTTGATTATGCGGGCTAAAATCGTGATTGTTGCGGGCAAAAATCCTTGATTATGCGATGGAATATGCGGGGGTTTTAGGTGCAATTATGCGGTGAAAATGCGGGAATTTGCAAAAGTTGCGGAACAAATGTGAAGTATGCGGGAAAATGCAAACTATGCGGGAAAATGCGAAATATGCGGGGACATTTTTAAAAATGCATTTTGATTAAAACGGCGATTTCTTACACCTTATAGGCATTTGGTTCTTAATGTGCTGTCCTTGAGGGGGTTCCAGGGGTCCTTAGCAAAATGTATAAATATAAAAATATATTTAAACTTAGGGATATTTTCAAATAGGCCTAAGCATTTGCCTAGGCCTATTTTTGTGTGAGCTTGTGCAGTAGATGCCATGGGCTATTTTCAAGCCCATCTACAAGCTCACACAAAAATATATTTCAGATGGGCATCCACACAGACAAATATTCATTTAGGGGTCCATGAATGGGTAGAGACATAATAATAACTTTTGATGATGACAACCCACACCACTCTGCCAAACTGCCTTTGTCAGCCATTGAGTTACATGTAAAATAACAGGATTTCTCCATATTAAATAATGAATCGTTTCAGTATCAAATTGGCTTCTAAATCTAGTCAAGCAGACATATAGCCGACTATGCTCTGGACAAATGTGCATGAAATCACCTTTAGACCTAGAAATAGGCTACGATGAGAACATTGAAACAGCTGTAAACTTTAGACTATAACGACTGCCCTTCAACGGACGGAGCAACGTGTACACTGATTAGCATTGCCATCACCTGTGGTGAGTCTTGGAGCTTTCCGCCGGTAATATAAACTGCGTATGGATGTATTCCACAATACAGAGACTCAAAAACAGCTAACGAGCCGATGCGATATCAGGATGTGTTGAAGCAGCAGCGCGCGCGCGCGCGCGCACACACACACACACACACACACACACACACACACACACACACACACACACACACACGCGCGCTGCACAATGCTTTGCGAGAGCGACAGAGAGAGGCAGAGAGAGAGAGAGAGAGAGAGAGGCGGCGCTCATCACCATGCGCTTCTGTGTGAAAGTGAAGAAATGAGTGAGGTTGTAACTTTATAAACTTTATGCGAAAATATGCGAGGATTATGAAATCACGCGATGCCGACATAATGCGCATATTTTGCGCGAAAATAGGCAAAATACGTAAATATGCGTGAATTGCGCGCCCTTTTAGAAATAAATTGATGGTCGCATAATGCGCGCCTTTTGCTTGATTATGCAATGGATTCTGCGATCGCATAATCGCGTTTTTCTGGAGGGCCTAACAAAACAGTCAAACATACAGATCAAAATGACCATTAATCTTCTACATTCTCTAGTAGACCACTGGTGGTTCCCAGACCACTGGTTGAAAACCACTGATATTACCTTTCATTGGTTGGGCAAGATGCATGTTTGGGTAGGCTCCGCCCAACCCCTCCCCCCCCCCCCCCCCCCCCCCCCCTATAGATCCGGCCCTGAGTCAGAGAGAGAGAGAAAGAGAAGGATACAGAGGCAGAGAGGGAGGGAGATACAGTGGGAGAGAATGCTGTGACTTAGCGTCATATCCCGGGGCTTGTCAGCAGCTCAACACACGCCAGACACCAGTCATTTGGTTGACAGCAAAGACTATGTCCCGAGGAATCCTTGGGTGTTATTATATAACATTTCTGCAAAGTCTGCGCAATGGTGGTTACAACTAGACTAAACCCCTCTCAACCCATCCCCACTTTGGTCAATCACACATTTCTAATCCCTAATGTAAAGCCCAGAAGGATCACACTGATACTTGATACTTACTATATTAGCAAAATAATTTATCAAGGCTGTTGAAAATAACGGGTTAATTAGTTAAATTAATCTGATTGAAAAATGTAACGCAATTATGTAACTCATGTGCACACGGACTCAATTCACTGAGCATATTCGCATTGAAGAAAATAAATCACGGTTTTACGGAGACATATAGCTGTGTGTCTCCCTGTAACGAGAGCCATAGAGTACAGTAGCTGGAGGATCCACAAGCATTGGGGACTTGTAGATCACCTATTTTGTTAATATGTAAGAAATAAGCAGTTCTTTTTTCCCCAGACTCTTTTTCTTTTTTTAATTGTTTAAATGCCGTTAAAGGAAAACAGGGTATTTTGGACATAGTTCGGATGGTGATTAATCATGATTAAATACATTTTGAAGCTGTGATTTTATTATTATTATTTAATGATTCAACAGCCCTACTATTTATATGTATCATTATACAATTATGCTATTCAATGAACTACATGTGTTATACATTGGATCGGCTATTGTTGGGTATCAGAAATGACTTATCAGACTTATCAGAACAGGTATGAGACATAGGTGACGTATTTTATACGGGTTAGATCTTCTGATAGTTATATACTGGAATGCAGGCATCCATTGTGGAATAATAAATTCTTGACTACCTCATGTCTCATACTGGTGACATGTGTTACTTTATAACATGTTAGTCCCAACACTGCATTAAGAGTATAATTTAAGTTCATTGTTTATCACACTGGGATAAAGACCTACTTTGTAAAGTGTATTGGCAGAAGTCACCTGATTTTGCCGGAAATACGTTGACAATCTACAAATCTGTTTACCTTCTCTGTGAAAGAAACATTTGATCGATAAACACTGTATCCGGGCCGGGGAATACATCCGACACTTACACCGATACCGTCTCCAGTGAGCAGGCTTTTGTCTTCACAGATGAGTAAGGCTGAGGGACTGAGGGTAATTGTTGGGGAGATTCTCTGTTGCTTTTGAGGGAACTTGTGTAAAGAACTGTATAAAGGTAGCTGGTACATCAGGGTTCCCGCGGGATCTTAAAAAGTCTTAAAAGCATTGAATTTACGAATTTGAAAATAATACCTTAAAAAGACTTAAAAAGTCTTGAATTTTTATATCTACGTCTTAAATTTTGCGCAGTTTGTAATTTCTATGTGTCACATTGCTCCTCAAAAATTTCATTTGTCAACCGCGTGTTTGGTTTAAATAACGTAGCCAGAAAACGGCGGCGTGAACTTGTCAATCATCAAGTAATTGATATCACGGTTTCGCACCGAGAGAACAGAAAACTCTCTGAGTCAGACCTTTAGCTTTATGCATGCTGCGTATCTGTTGCAACTTCAACAACAACTGATGTTATTATTGATGCTTTACTTGACTAATAAAAGTTCTGTAACTGAAAATGGTATGGGTGCGGCTTCATCACCCGTGGCGCGAAGCGACACGGGTGATGAAGCCGCACCCATACCATTTTCTCCTGCCCCTCCAATTGGGAAATGTTACATCCGCCCTGGGTATTATGTTTTATATAAATGGACTTAAAAAGGTCTTAAAAAAGACTTAAATTTTACTTTAAGAAACCTGTAGGAACCCTGGTACATGAGCCGCGAACATTAATTCGCTTGAATCTGAGGTAGAGTTCTCAATGGGCCTGAAAATTGAGGCGCGGCCCTAACTGATCAGGCCCAAAGCCCGGCCCGGCCTGACCAATTAACATAGTTTTTAGGCCCGGCCCGGCCCGGCCCTACAATGTCGAGTTGGCTCGGGCCTGGCCGGGTTTGGGTAGAATTTTAGCACTCTACACTGAGTAAAAGTGAAAAGATCTACTTCAATATATATCGCTTTTTTCATGGAGCCCTGGGCCCGACCCAGCCCTACTGATCTGCATAGTTTTTAGGCCCGGCCCGCCCCTAAAATGTCGAGTTGGATCGGGCCTGGTCGGGTTCGGGCAGAGTTTGAAAACTTTAATTTCTTGGATAGTAGTCGCTTGTGAGGTAAGATGTAGAGCCCTGCATGCACAGGACTGGTTTATTGCTTCCATTACCACCCGCTCCCACTAGATTTCTGAGTGGTCCCAAGCCCCCCCAGCCCCCGTCAGAGTTGACATTACTGTGTGATGTAATGCTGACATCCTGACAAACCAGGCACCTTCACGCCAGGCATTGTACCTCCGCAACAACATGCATTATAAATGTAAAAATGCTATATTTACAGATCAGGTACGAACTAGTAGACAGGAAGGTTACAGTACCATATGACTGTGCAGTGGGAACAGCAGAAGAATCAATTAGCTACGTATATCCAAAAGCAGACTATACTTTAAAAGCAACATATAGCCAGTCACGCATGGCAGTTTAATAATTAAAAGCGAAGGGCATTCAGAGTTCAGGATGAAGGGTGTTGGTTGAGCAGCGTGTCATCCGGGTGTCTCTAAGGCTACCATGCCGCCCCAGTGCACTTACTGTGCATATCCTTTTAGCTGTCCAATAGGGACAGACCTCACTGCATGGCCTCCCGCGTAACCTCCAGCATCAAGGACGCACGCGCATGCAGCCACCGATGACTTTTAAATGGTGTTTACATTAAACTCTAAAGAATATTCAGAAGAAAAAGTAAATGGGGCAAAAAAAGGGACACACAAAAAAGCGGGAATAGCATTTGAATAAATGAATACATCTCTTCCTCGGGGTGCTACAGCCCCTGACTGCAGTCACTTGCACATACTAAAACAGATTGCATATACATCTCATTCATTTGCACCAGGCATGCTGTGCCTTCCTTATACTGTATTTGATAATCCAGAGGCTTTTTTGCAAGTCAAAGTCTCGGCCGTGTATAAGGCGAACAGCACAGTGTTGCCAACTGCCAATCCAAAATGCACTAGTCTAGTGGCACTTCCAAAATGCACTAGAATGGACCATACCAGGTCCCACTATTTATTCTGCATTATAGCCACGGAGAACCACCATTTGATTTTGAGTTTAGTCTCTCGGACTAATATAAGATAACTGGCAAAATGTTGGTCAAAATAGCAATTCTTCTACATTTTCTATTGTGTAGATCAGGGGTCGGCAACCCAAGATGTTGAAAGAGCCATTTTTGACCCCAAATTAAATTCAAAATCTGTCTGGAGCCGCATTTTGCTATTTTTTTTCCTGAGAGTGTGCAAATGTGAACCAAATGGACCCTGGCGGGTCCATTTGGTTCCATTTGCACACTCTCAGAAAAAAAGGTCCTCAAAGAAAAATCATTAACATGGTGAAACACAACCTTTCTTCAGAAATAAAAAAAATAAAGGAGTTTTCCATTTCTAGTCCACACAACATCTCTAAGGTATATTAATGACATAGTAAACTGAGTAAACCTTTGAAAATGGGTGGTTCAGATTGAAAGCTTTTTTGACATGGCCAACAAGTGCTACTTTCACTGGCAACTGTCAGACAGTGCAACACGTTTTGGGTGACTGAAATGTTTATATTATTTTGGTGTGGATCACCCCAGTGTGTGTATGTAGGCCTAATAATGCTACAGCCACTGAGCCACTAGGGCTGTGTTCTAGAGCCGCATGCGGCTCCTGAACCGCAGGTTGCTGACCCCTGGTGTAGATTCTTGAAAATGTGGTAATTCAGATGTTTGAATATAATTTAATTCTTGAGAGAGTAAAATGAAACCAAATTTTGTTTTGTTTTATGATAGTCTTTTTATGATAGAGTCAAGAGTTACATATCTATAATGGTCCATTTGGTTACCCTTGGTTACCCGTGGTTCTTTCTAGGAAGAAATATCATAGGAGAAAAAAACGGTGAAAAATGAGGGTTTCTCTGGTGCCTGTAAACCAATATCGCCCCTACTCACCAGCAAAAAAGCACTAGATTTTCCACCATGGGTTTTTCACAATTTTTGGCGCTAGGGGGGGTCTGGGAAAAAAAAGCTACAGTATATATAGCGACAAATGCACCAAGTTGGCAACACTGGAACAGCACATGGTGACCTTCAGAAGTAATCAACCTGCTGCAGTGCAGAATGTATTTGTTAAGAAGACACATCACAAGTGACGTTTTGGTGTTCTAAGCATTATGTCATACTTAAGCTATTGAAAAATAGCAGATCTATAAGCTCATAGCGCGCCACCGAGTGGCACACTATGAGCTTGTAGTAGGTCTGCTATTAAAAAAAAAAGTCATGAACATGTTGTGCAAATCTTTGATTATATTATTTCAGAAGCAAACATTTTTAACTCAATTCTTTGCTTCTGGGGGATCCCCTAGAACATGTTTTCAGATGGGGGTCTGCAGCCAAATATAGATAATTCTGGTGGTCCTTGGCATGAGATATGTTGACAAAGGAACAGAGATTTTTCACACAAAAAATATAATCTACTGTCAGAAACTGGGATGTAGCATCACAAATTAGAATCTAGGGTCAGAAACTAAAATCTAGTGTCAGACACTAGAATCTAGCATCAGAAACTAGAATCTTCTAGAATCTATGGTGGGCCTTCTGTATACTGTCTGCATTTGATAATCCAGAGTCTTTTTGCAAGTCAAAGTCTCTAAGGCGATGTATAAGGCGAATGAACAGCACATGGTGACCTTCAGAGGTAATCAACCTGCTGCAGTGCAGAATGTAGTTGTTAAGAAGACACATCACGCTGTTACTCTGCAAGCTTGTTTTCCCTTCATTGGTCTACATCGTGTGTCAAATGTCAGGCCTACAGGCTAAATACAGACTGAAGCTAGTTTGGCCCTCACTGCCAGCCAATGCACAACATTATTCATCTTGCTATTCATGCGCTCACAACATTTGTTCCACTCACTTTCTGAAAAGTCAAGTACACCATAAAATCCTCAGTGTAAAATGTAACTCTGAGAGGGTATACATTTGTACACTGTCGGGTATTGAGTATTTTACTGTGCAGAATAATATTAACATGCTCACCAGTAGATGGATAGTAGCTGTCTTCCACTGGATGATAAGCCATAATTTGTACATAAAAGCGTTATAGGATTGAATTAAACATTTAAGATACATATTCCTAATTTATTCTATACCCTCTATTTACATTTTGAATGTGCATATCTCACAGCTAGTGCTTCAGTTCCGTAGTTGTATAGCCCTCGACCAGTTGGAAAACAATTGACCAGGGGAAAAGAATTACTAAGACAAATCTATTTCTCCCAATCAACCATGCTTGTGAATTCTAGTACAACTGTATTTATGACTTTAAGACACATCCATATTGTGTTATGGTTTATGACTCAAATTCAACTCGAAAACAACACTTCCTACCCAATTAAAATACAGAATCTGCCATATAAACAATACAAATAATTGTAACTTCAACAGGAACTTGTCAAGACTCGGGATTGGTATTTTAGCGTACAAAATACCAATCTTGATAGGTTGTCCAATTGCATGTGTGGTCTTGTGTTTTAAACTCTCTGCAGACATGATTCCACAAGCCACCATTTATCCATTTGCCGTCATTGTCACAGAGATGTGCATGTATAAGATGGCTTCTCTCTCTATCCTCTCCTTGTACCTGTAGAGCAGGGGTTTTCAACAGGTGGTCCAGGGATCACTGGTGGTCCCTGAGAGGCCAGGTGGTCCCCAGCTAAATGGAAAGTTGGTTAAACAGATGTGACTCTTTGAGAGCGTGTAAACATGAAACCAAATGGACCCACAAGGGTCCATTTGGTTTCTAGAGTTAAAAATGTAAATGTAAGAGTTAAAAAAATCATCATCACTCATCATATTCATGTAAATTAGCCCAAGTATACACAACAAGAGAATATAGAATAATGTTTTTTGATGTATATTTGAGTGTTTTGCCTGGAATTGTGGACAAAAAACTAAAGAAATCTTTAGTTTTGGGTCTGAGGGGTAAAAGTGTTATCACATGGCAGTCCGTGGCTGAAGAAATAGTGGGCCCTAGTATGAAAAAGGTTGAAAACCACTGCTGTAGAGACAAAGAAGGGAGACCAGTCATTTTGGAGGTCGCCATTCACAATAAAGATTTTCTGGCGTTTTTATTAACTGACTAGGGTCCTGGCACTCCATGTCACAGTGATTTTAACCGACTTTTTCATGGCCCACGTTTGACTATCGCCAATTTCCCTTTAATTATGACACACTAAACCGTTACTTTTGTGCGATCCCAGAGAGAGAGAGAGAGAGAGAGGAAATAAAGTGTAATAATTACACACAAAATTGCTGCAGGAAATTGAATCAACTCACTCTGCTGTCTTATGTGAGATGGCCCATCAATAAAATTAGCGGTGAGATGATGGGCTACAGGGACACAGAGTGTGATGGCGGCTGTGAAGACGATGAGCTGAAGGCGCTGGTAGATTACCAATCAGGAACTGGGTCGTCCTCTCCATTACAGACCTGAGTTATGTTTAACATTGCAATTTAGCTTCTCAAATCAAGACAAATGCATGATGCCGCCCACTGCATTGGTCAAGGAAAGGGCATTGGTCAGTGAGAGAGAGAGAGAGATTCCAAACAGATATTCATGCTCCAGGGCCGGATCTAGACATGGGCATGGGGGGGAAATGCCCCCCTAAATGCCCTCACTGCCCCACCAAACAGGATGGCATGCAAAACAACCAAATTCTCAAAGATATTTCAAATTAAAGTACTTATATTTTAAATGATTTGAAGCATTATACTACTGCTACTAAGTATAATTGTCGCACCACTAAACCAACACCATTTCAGCATTCAGAAATGGAACAGAAAACTCTCTGAGTCAGACCTTTAGCTTTATGTTTGTCGTGTCTGTTGCACACAGACGAGGCCGCCCCCATACCATTTTCGACCCCCCCCCCCCCCCCCCCCCCCCCCCCCCAATTGGGAAATGTTACATCCGGGCCTGTAGCTTCTCTTATTTCTCACTTCAGATTATAACCGTAAACCATGTGAAGGGGGATAAAGTCAACAGCCATGATTTGCACTACATTAATAAAACCAAGGTCGCACTACAGATAAAAAGCTAAGCAAAAATGAAGAGTACAAATAAAATTTGAGACTTTAAAATCACAAGCTGCATATTGACTTGACCTGTCTTCTGGGAATATGAAGTATCTTACCATCACTGTGTTAATGTCTAACCTAATGCTACACAAGCTTTAGTTAAAGTCAAGGTTTAAATAAACATGCTGTTTATTCCATTATTTTATAGATCACAGGACCTTGATCTGTGTTACTCAAACTGTAATCACCACACGGTTTTATAGAACAAGAATCCATTACACTGTTCCGTTTCATCCCATTTACAAATTAAGTCACGATCATAGTAAAATTAGTTTCATATTAACACTTGACTGGATTATACTGTGTGGCAGTCAGACAGCTCCTCTGTGCATATATCTAAAGGCATTAACAAACCTATTATGAAGTTTATTCACAGACACCTGGAGCTCTCCCCTTCAAAAACGCCTTATATACCCTCCTATTATACTGTACTGTCTTTTTTATGCTATTGTAGAGCATATAAAAGCCGACTCTCACCATGCCTGCATTCTGTATTGTAGGCTTTTATTCTGGTTAAATTTCATTTTCATTGTTTAATAGTTGTGTACTATGGATGCAAGATTTAATGGAATTGGTGTTGTATTATAGACCTCACAGCTGAATGTCAATAAGCATACCAATGCCAACTATTTTTAGTTGCTATTAACTATGTTTTAATATCAGTTTGTATTAGTTGTGTACATTATATAAAGCAGATTCAGTTTCATTCTAGATTTTAGTTTTTATCACATTTACATTTAGTTTTACTCATCTAACTTTGGTCTGCATGAAAACACATTTGTGAAATTGGAGAGACTCATACTGTGTATTATACTGTAGAGCCTTGATGCACAGCATCAGGGTTTAGTAGGAGTTTCTCATCATGTTAGTAAAGTGAGAAATCTTCAGCTATAGTGGGATTTTACACAGGAACTCCTCGCAGGGGTGTTTTTGCCATTAGGCAGACTAGGCAGTTGCCTGGGGAGCCATGAGGGGAGGGCACCAGGGCGACCATCAGACATGCTTCCCAGGCTAATAAGCCTCAAATGGATAATTACACTATATACTTGTCCTCTATAACTAGAATAGAAACGCCACTGACTCCTCGAGACACTACTGTCCAGCTAGCCTGGATTCTGGGATTAAATCATCATCTGGGCACTGAGTGGATGAAAGCACTGGGAAATAATCTCTACTGTTTCATTATAAGTCATGTCTGACCTGAGCCTCATTGACTTGAAAACGAAAATATTCCAAAAGGTATACTGCCACACAATGTTGAAGTGCTTTACCAAACAAAACTGTTTCATTGTATTATATTGCTTTGCAAACAGTACTGTATACAGTATGTGCATGCTATTGGTCATGCCATAGCAACCCACCGTCTTGGTATTTTTACTTCCTTCCACAAAATTGTTGACAATTTCCAGAGATCATTATTTTTGAGTAGTGAAACCACACCAATGCCGGGTTTTGTCCCTATGTACTGTACATACACCTGTACACATTTCACCATGTTTTGTGTATCAACAGAGGGTGCTACGTATTTCACTAATGCAGACAGCATTAGTGAAATAGCACTAATGCACACAGCAATTGCCTCAGACATAGGTAGAAATACTTCTAATACGATGTGATAAAGGCCCACAAGCATAGGTTATCAAACAGACTGCAGTAAATTCTAAGTGTGACGGTAATAAGAGCCACTAATTTACGGTCATGGAAAGCAAAATAACTGTTCCGTATCTGATGTCAGTGATTGAAAATTGATCTTTTCATCTACCTCCAGCTCAGAGGAGACCAAACACTGGCGTTTTGGCAGTGAGGTGTGAAGGCACACAAAAATAGCAGCTTCTTTTCCATTTTATATCGCACTCAGCAACTCATGACAGCAGTTTGTTTGCAGCAATGATTGTCACAATGTGTGTCAGGTATGGAACCGGAGGCAGACAACAGGCTAGGCCAATAGTATTATGAAGTAAATCACAAAGGCATGGGTAAGCAGAACCTCTGAATGGATATTTCAATGGGCAAAGTACTGTAGGTGCAGTACAGTAAGTCTACATCAGTGTTTTTCAACCTTTTTCATACCAGTGCCCACTATTTATTCAGCATTTTAGCCCCAAAGACCCCAAAACTAAAGATTTCTTTTGTTTTTGTCCACAATACCAACCGGGCTGGATTTCACAATGATCATTAATCTTCTACATTCTCTAGTTGTGTAGGCTAATTCAGATTATGAATATTTTAACTCTTGAGAGAGTAAAAATGAAACAAATCCTGTGTGCAGCCCCGTATTTTGGACATTATTTACAAGAGAGCAATCCCAACATTAGCCGAAGATTCTAATTCGGTTAGCATCGACAGTGGTTAAAGTGGATTAATCAATGTACTAAACAAAGCTCATCTGTACATCTTTTTCGATGTTTACCTACAGATAAACAGTTGTTTACATCTCATCTTAATGATTTTTTGCACTCTAAACAGTTAAAGGCAATGGCATGTGAAGCGGTGATCGGTTTCATTGTTATAACACCCAAACCAGTTTGCATAATTTCACAGCTGGTGGAGGAGGAGTTTGGGGATTTAATGACCAAAATGTCCACTTTAGTGCAGGGAGGGAGGGACCTTCCCAAATGCTAAATGTCCGAATGGTGGATCAGGGTATTGAAACGAAAATTAAGCCCCAGATGTATAGTTGATCATTCGAATCACCTGAAATTATCTAACACAGGAAAGGGCACAGTGTTTTTGTTTCAAAATTGAATGGACTGTGCTGAAGGGAAGGAAAGAATTGGAAGAAAAGACATGCCAACTCCTGAACTATAACTAAACTTAGGAAGGTTCCTTATATGTCACCATTTCATATCTTGTCGCTGTCACGCTGCATGAAATATTTTCGAATGACTTCCCAGAGTACTGGGGTGTCATGATCTGCATCTGTCCCTCTGGTCCTGTCATGCTATTTTTCTTGTTCCATTTGTTTTGCTTTCCCTCTAATAGTTTTTAGTTTACTTTCGCTGTTATGAGATGTCAGATGTTTCTTGTCTTCTTTCTTGAGGAATTCGGACTGCTCAGATTTCATAAATCTCTCTGAAATAGCTCAGTGCTCAGTGTCCTCTAGAGCAGACTGACCGTGTTTGCATGAACATTTGCGACAACACGAAGGCTTGTTTGGCTGATTTTTGTACACTCCAATCACTCAGATTGAAACTCCTGCCGCACGGGTGCCACCAGAGTTGTTTTGTTTTTCATGTAGTGCTATTATCTTGTAGTGTGTGGTTTGATGTGATGTGTGAAAAAAAGTTTGGCGCTAATAAAAAATACCCACATTAGAATAAATACAACCTGCGGCACTGCAAACTGCAGGGAGAGGGACCTCTCTTTACTTCCTTCCACAAAATTGTTGACCTCAGGGTGAAATGTAGAAAAGGGGACATCTATGACAAAAATCAAGAGCATTATGTATCATGTCACAGGAATCAAGGTAGATGGATGAGCAATGTATGTTTTGTGTGGAATTCCCCTTTAGAGTATGTTTCCTGCCCATACCAGTATGCATGTTCAGTGAAGTAAAACTTCGTTCTACAAATTTGCCTACTGTGCTGTCCATTGGGGTCCTGCTTTTACCCTTTGGTCTATATACAATATAGAGGGGAAACCAGAAACACAATAGCAGACAGACTGAACCAGCACAGATACATAAATAATGTGAAAGAAATGTCGCTAACCGTACAGCGTTTTATGGTACATGGGATTAGTGCAATGGAAGTGTGTGGACTAGAATCCAACCAAGCGTGGACGGAACATACTGTACATACAGTTGTAGGATACAGAACACTGAATTCCTTAAAACAGAACATAACATTTGCCAAACACTTACCCTAACTAGAGCATTATAAATGAGAGTACTGAACACGCTTTGATCTCGCGTCTCATGCCCTGCACTGAAGCTCTGCTGTCAATGCATGTGGATGGGCGAGAGTGGTTTGTTTGGAACCATCACAGGTGGTTTGTTTGGAACCAGCAGGAGTCACGTGTGCTTTTCGGCCAATAGCCAATAGCCGCCGTCACATGTACCTTTGAGCCAATAGGCGTCTCTGTTCAGCCGTAGCATTGGGAGTCAACCGGAGTGGCAGTACTCTCTATTATAGAACTCTAACCCTAACCGTATTACAAGCACAGTGCAATACAGAGCCGCTGCTGCAGGCACCGGTCCTGCCAGACTTGCCAGTCTATAGCTGGCAGACACCAGCATTGCCATGGTTAAGCCAGCAATCGGCAACGCCAATGCCGGTGACTGCATACACTCCTTCTGGGTTTATTTACAGGAATATCAAAACAAACTTCTGCGAATCTGGAATCTGTCTGAGAGATCCGATTAAACATCTGCCAAAACAATGAAACCATGCAATTCGTTTGAGGGGCTGTGTACAATGGGAAGATTACTCATCCACTCACTTGTGATGAAAACTTTGAGTTTGATGACTAAAGTTTTATTATTATTCTAGACAGCTCTCCTCTGCTTAGGAATGTGAACAAAAACAGGCATCAATTTTCACCGTATGCATTTACCTTTACACTCATTATCAATATACAGCATGATATACAGTACCCTTATACCGCAGTACGCTATAAAATGAGAGCACACATTATAGTAAATTATATATTTACTGCCAGATGACAGTTTTGAAAATGAAAGGTAGTCTAAACTTAACCACAGTTTCATCACTTTTAGGATCAGCTGATACCTGATATATTACGTTATCAGAGATCGGTGTTCACGTCTCTGAAACACCTCTGATACACTATCAGGGGTGTACACTAAATATACTATACTATACACTGTTATAGTATATTTAATGTAAACTACAGTCCATCTTGCACTCTCTCGGTCCGGGCATTCCCAGATGATGCCCGAATACAATCCCCGTTTTGCCCATATATGACGATGTTACCAATATTACGCCCCTATATGGAAATGTCAATATATGGCAGTATATGGTTACAGTCTCATGGTAAACAGTGAGGTTGATCTGACTATATCATCACCTGGATATGTGAAGATGACGCTGACCTCATCAAACCTTGGGATAGCCAGTATACATCAGCCCCAGATGTACCATTTCCCAACAGGGGTGGGTGATATGGGGGCAGCTTCATCGCCCATGGTTTAGTTAGTTTAGTTAGTTAGTAGCAGTAGCAGTGTTTCAAATCATTTTAAATATAAGCACTTTAATTTGAAATATCGTTGTTTTGCATGCCATCATGTTTGGTGGGGCAGTCAGGGCATTTAGGGGGGCTCTGTCTCTCATCGCATCCATAAACCTCCTCTTTGGCCTTCCTCTTCTCCTCTGGCCTGGCAGCTCCATCTTCATCATCCTTCCCCCCTATGCACTCATCATCCCTCCTCCACACATGACATGTCCACACCACCCAGAACCTTATAACCTGGCCTATAACCCTCTAGTCATTTCACATCTTGTCCATCCTTGTGAGCAAGAGAACCGTAGCATCCTCCACACTGCTGATTACAGCTCTGCCCTCTGTCTTTCCATTGCCACCACTTCTGAGCCTTCAAATGAATCAAATCATCAATCAATTTTGCGACCGTGACCGAACCCGGTGACCGTTTCGCGGTCGTGGCAGGTATCCTATCTGTTGCGGCAGATAACTTACCGGTCGCGGCAGGTATCGCATCGGTTGTGGCAGGTATTCTATCTGTTGCGGCAGGTAATGTATCGGTCGCGGCAGGTATCGCAACGGTTGTGGCATTGTATCCTATCTGTTGCGGCAGGTAACGTATCGGTCGCGGCAGGTATTGCATCGGTTGTGGCATTGTATCCTATCTGTTGTGGCAGGTAATGTATCGGTCGCGGCAGGTATCGCGACCATGATCGGTCAGGACTCATTGTGAGAGTCTCTCTACTCTCATTCTATTGTACTGTATATGTGTGAGATGGGCCTTTACAAATATCCGATTACAAGTGGTGGAGCCAGGGGCGTCGGGGAGGGGTCCGCAACCCCCGCAATGCGGGGGGGCCCCCAGCAGGGGGAGCCCCACTCGCCCAAAGTTTTTTTACCACCTTTAGTTGACACAATTGTAAATGCTTTATTTTAAATAATAAATAAAGCAAATATAAACCTTGAAATGTGAAACGAAATTACATGTGAAGGTGGCTGGCAATAGAATCAGAATTTAATATTTTATCTTCCATTAGAATTAAGAAACCGGTCCCTTTAGAATGCGTGCGTGATGTGTGTCACGTGATACTGCAGCAGCATCTTACTACCGGGCTTAGAGCTAGAGCGGATGTTTTGATTTTCAAAATGAGCAAGAGAAAATACTGTGTTTCGCGCAATGATAATAATCAGATAAAACAACCTAAGATTACGGCAATATTTAAACCTACTAGTACTGCTGCCCGTGCAGTTCTACCAGGAATGCAATTAACAGTGATACGGACGTCAGGGAGAAGGAGGCCGACGATGGTGCTGCTACTGCACCTGCAAGTCCACGTGCACCGGGGGCCGGTCAGCGCGGCGGCCGGGGAGGATGAACCCGGGGCTGGGTGTGATCGTGGAGACACACCGGCATCGCTCTCCCAGCACTACTACCAGTACCATTATGCCCAGTGTCACCGACGTGGCTACTGCCCTCAAACTATTTTTGACTATCCCAGACTTCCCAGTCACCGTTGTAAGTGCAGACCGATCATTTTGCAAACTGAAAATCATAAAGACATCCGAGAAGCACAATGACACAGGAGGATAGATTGTCTGGTACTTCTGAACATAGAACCAGCGCGCCCGTCAACTGGATATAGTTTGCGTGCAAGAATGCGACAAGGGAAGCATGCTTTGAACATTATTAAGGTAAGAATATATCTGGGCTAATATAGGTTACTATAAATGAATAGTGTTTATTAGTCTCTATTCAGGTTGCAGGAACAGCGCTTGAGCGCTCAGTTTCTGACTCCTCAATGTCGCAACTCTTCTACTAGATGGCTCTAACTGCATTTGTGTTATATGGTTACCATGACAACCGTATTCTCCCCTAACGGCTCCGACGCCGCTCCGATCCAAAAAGTTGATATTACAAATGTGCCATCCTCACTCAGTTTTCAAGCGATTGTTTTAATTCCAATTTATCAATACAGTGTATAATTTATATATTTTATATTTTCATTGGGTATAGGTGTAGGCCATGTTTTTTCATCCCTTTTACCCACGCAGCTTAGAGACACGTGCGCTGGCAGTCAATATTTGTTTGAATTGTCTCAAAGGCTGCAAGCCTCACTCTACAATACCTGGTCTGTCTGTTGGACATTTGTGTTTGTACAGTATTGGTGTGTTGGCTGCAGTTATTGGCTGCAAACATGCAGCATATTATCATTTGGATAATTAAACATACTAGGACCTTACCCGTTGTGAATATATGAACACCAAATGATCTAGTGTGGTTAATGTGATTTAATATTAATAACAATAATGTAAGTATTTTGATGGAGTACTGCTGTAGTTGTACTTGATCATGGGAAAAGGGGAAGCAGTGATAGCAAAGCAAGGTGTAGTTAACTGGTGATAAATGTTTTTGTTGCATTAAAGTAGGTGTTTGTGTGAACATCATGAAACCACTGGTTTAGAAAGTGGGGACACACACACACACACACACACACACACACACACACACACACACACACACACACACACACACACACACACACACACACACACACACACACACAATCAGTATCCCATCCATATCAAAGTGTCGCACGCTGTGTGCTTGTGTAACTGTTGTAAAAGGCCCCTCACCTAAACCTTGCAGAGGGGCCTTCAGATTTTCAGAAACGCCACTGGCAACTTTTATTCTTAAAGATCTCAGAGAGAAGCGACAATAAATCAGTCACAGATCTTTAAAGAAAAAAAACAGGATAACAGCAGGCACAGAGCCATATTTAACTTTTTTTCTCTGACTATGACACAGTCTGCATAACAGCCACAGGACATGATAAGGCAGCATGTCACACACAGTCGATGGCTATCTGCAGATAAAGATGCAGGACTAGCAGAGTGCTACAGACTCCAGATAAAGATGTACAGGACCAGCGCCTTGGCAGAGGGAGATTCCACTTGGCAAACAGAATATTAGACAGTAAATTACTGGGGTTTTATTTAACCATGCACACACTGGAACACACTGTTGGAATAAAAACTAATAAAAGCAATAAGCTCCTTTTAGTCTTCAAATGGTCATAAAAAGTATAAAAACAGGGTCCAAGGAGTGCATGTTGAATTGCATAGGATAGTGGTTCTTAACAGTTTTCATGCCATGGAAATAGATCTACGTCATCCGTTATCATTATGATTTACAGTAACAACTGATGCCGCTGACGTTAACGCTACTGTACGTGACGTAACTTACCGGCGCCGGTTCAATACGATCCCCATGCTAACAGCAGCTAGCAGCGACCGCGGCGACCATTGCTAGAGCATAACAAGGGACGGCCTAACCCGGAACCAAAAGTGTTTGTCCGTCCACTAACTTGTCCGTCGGGAAACATGGACCGAAATATGAAATATGATTTTTAGATGAAAATCGCTGGCACTGGCGAGCTCCAAAAATATGAAAAAGGGCTGGCACTGAGAGAGTTAACCAGTGGTCCGGGGACCACCAGTGGTCTTTGAGATGGTTAACCAGATGTAACTCTCGAGAGCGTATAAATGAAACCAAATGAACCCTTACATGACTTCAGGAAGTAGAGGAGTTGACCAAAAACAACAATACAGCAACACAGAATGGACAAAAAAAAAAGATGGACTTACAAACACTCGATAAGAACAAACTTGTTAAATTTTGTTTTAATAGCAAGTTAAAGTAGTGTGAGTACCCCTATGGAGAAAAGACAAAAACTTTATCTTAACTTTTGTAAGTGGCACCTTTCATATAAAAGAATAAAGTTAATATAAGATCCATATATTTCTTTGCAAAGTGAAAAATATATAAAACATATCATTCTGTGATTAATAAGAATTATATATGACATTCAAAAAAAGATATGATACATAGTATTTCTTTGTAAAGTGAAACATATACCGGTATAATTTTGTAATTTATAAGAATAATATGACATGCAAAACAGATGTATGATCCATGTATTTTTCTTGTAAAGTGGCTTGTATGAACAGTGCCACTTTCAAGCGTCCGCATACTGTATAACGTTTTTTTCCCCCATATGAGTACCGCAGGCTTCCATTCTAAGCTGTAAAAGCACTAGAAGGATCTGAGGGCTAAGCCAGGTATGGTCCAAGAAGGATAAAAAACCCTTCTGGACATCTTTAAAGGACTTTAACAAGACGACTAAAGGTTAAGAAAAACATTTTTAGGGCAAAACTTCCCTTCAAGCTGTTTAGAAAAATCTTCACCAAATTCTCACCTATAATGGCATGGCCAAGATAAGGATGCCGCGGGCGATAGTGATTCACTGTTAATCAGTGTTAGCAGACATGATAATAACACTGAGTGGAAAGACAGGAGGTGAAGCCGGAGGGGGCACAATTACTGAGGATGCTCTGATTCTCATTAGGAGAGACAAGGACATGATCAGAAATGACTACATCAGAGGATCAGGCCTGGTGTGGAACTTTATCTTGTTCAGGGATTGAAGCAAGAGAGAGGCAAGTTTGAGATGGTTTGGACGTGTGGAAAGGAGGAACCAGGGGTGACACCAGGAGAAGGATGCCGACAGTAGTGTAATTTGCATATGGTTCGTGGGTTCAGTAAACCCACAGGCCCTCCTCTAGCCCACTAGGGGGCCCTCATCTAGTCCACTAGGGGGCCCTCATCTAGTCCACTAGGGGGCCCTCATCTAGTCCACTAAGGGGCCCTCCTCTCACCAGTGACTGTAGGGCTGACGGGAGGAGGAAGAACAAGCTCAATGCATGTAAAACACAACTAACTAGAAAAGCCAGTCCCCAGCCTAAATGATGGAAAATTGGTTAACCAGATGTAACTCTTTGAGAGCGTAAACATGATACATGATACATGAAACCAAATGGACCCTTGCGGGCCCATTTGGTTTCATGTTTACACTTTAAAGAGTTCAAATATTCATCATCTGAATTAGCCCAAGTCTACACAACTAGAGAAGGTAGCAGATTAATGGTCATTCTGATCTGACTGTTTTGTTTCCCAAATCCAGCCTGGAATTGTGGACAAAAGCAAAAGAAATCTTTAGTTTTGGGTCTCTGGGACTTAAATGTCCTCCAATGGTGGTCCGTGTGGTTCAAATGCTGAATAAATAGTGGGCCCTGGTATCAAAAAGGTTGAAAACCACTGATCTAAAATGTCATAAACACATGGTATGACACGAGGGCATGTGCTTCAGAGATTTATATTAGTCAGTTGTGCAGTAAAATACATATATTTTACTTAATTTCATGATGCACTGTTTTAGTTTGATTAAAAATGTGGGTTTTGCAGTATGTGGCAGATTGACTCCTGGGGTATTTTGTATAAAAATACATGCCGCTGTATTTATGTCCATCCCTGCAGGCCGTGAAGCTGCTCTGCTTAAACACATTAGGCTATAGTTAATATTAAAATCTGACTGTCTCAGATACACTGCTAGCTATCATGGAGTGCATGACTGATCGTCTGGCTTGGAGCAATGCAAAGATTCTTAGTCTCTGTAATTAGTATTTTCATTAAGGAGAGAGGCAGGCCGTGCTTGCCTTGCCCTCTCCCTGCATTAGAGGAGTTTTAAAAGCCAAATAGAATTTATTGTAGTGGAATTTGACATGGTTGGCACAGTGTTGCCAACTTGGCGCATTTGTTGCTATATTTAGCTTGGCAGAAAATCTAGTTCTTTTCTAGATTTCTAGTTCTAATCTAGTTCTTCAACCAAAATTGGTTGATAGGCGTCTGAGATAAAACACGTTTTTTACCATTTTTCCTCCTTTGATAGAGTCCTCCTTCCTTCCTAGAAAGGACCGTTGGTTTTCCAAATGGGCCCTTATAGATCTGTAACTCTTGAGATCGTAAAATGAAACCAAATGGACACGTAATGGATTCATTTTACGCTCTCAAGAGTTAAATTATATGTAAAGATTTGAATTGCCTAATTTTATAGAATCTACACATTTAGAAAATGTAGAAGAATTGCTATTTTGACCAACATTTTGCCAGTGATTTCTCCTAAATTAGTCTGAGAGACTAAACTCAACATCAAAAGGTGGTCCTAAAATGCAGAATAAATAGTGGGCCCTGGTATGAAAATGGTTGAAAACCACTGCTCTTGCGCATTGTAGTGCATTTTGGATTTTGGCAGTTGGCAATACTGGGTTGGCATGGGTTTAACATGGAGGCAATGGTGGGTGTGCATGTTTGTGTACTCATGCAAGTTCTTTCTTTCTTTCTTTCTTTCTTTCTTTCTAGTCCTAATAGGCAGTGAGTGATGCTGAGCTGAGCTATAACAGCCTATACCATACTGCCATCTGATGG
>CM076974.1:37694711-37714711 GCA_039105355.1 Benthosema pterotum
AGCTAAAGGTCTGACTCAGAGAGTTTTCTGTTTTCAATGATGAAATGCTGTTGGTTTAGTGGTGACACAACTGTAGGCCTAGTTAGTTAGTAGCAGTAGTAGTGTTTCAAATCATTTTAAATATAAGCACTTTAATTTGAAATATCTTGGGTTGTTTTGCATGCCATCGTGTTTGGTGGGGCAGACTGAGCATTTAGGGGGGCATTGCCCCCCCATACCCATGCCTAGATGCGCCCCTGTCACGTACGAGTAGGCCACCAGGACCTGATCGGTCGGGGTTGACATTACATTAAGTGCTATGTCACCCCCTTCCCCATCATAAGGCCTCGCTCGAGCACCCTTCGTTGGTTCAAACTGAAGTTTTCTTCAGTTCCCCTTAATCAGACATAACGATAAGTAACATCCTTTTCACATTGGCCTATAGAGATACGCAGTGACGTCACCGCCCCGGTTCCGGAAGTCTTTTCCCCATTCATTTTTCTCATAGACTTTTCGAAAATAATTTATATCATGACGATTACGCCGCGGCCAAAGCCAACCAGTGTTGGGAATATTACTTTACCTTGTTAATACAACCCCAAATCCGTTGAAATTGGGACGTTGTGAAAAATGTCAATAAAAACAGAATGCATTGATTTGCAAATCGTTTTCAACCTATATTGAGTTTAATACACTACAAAGACAGTATATTTAATGTTCAAACTGATAAACTTTATTGTTTTTTGAAATTATACAATCTTTTGTAAATTGATCCCTGCAACACGTACCAAAAAAGTTGGGACGGAGGCAACAAAAGACTGGGAAAGGTCATGAATGCACAAATAACGCCTGTTTGGAACATTCCACAGGTAAACAGGTTAATTTTAAACAGTTTAATATTGTTATTGAGTATAACGGGACCATCCCAGTCGCTCACAATCAAAGATGGGGCGAGGTTCACCACTTTGTGAACAATTCTGTGAGAAAATCATCTAACGATTTAAAAACAATGTTTCTCAACATTCAATTGCAAGGAATTTGGTGATTTCATCATCTACAGTCCATAATATAATCAAAACATTCAAATAATCTGAAGAACTTGCTATACTAAAGCATCAAGGCCGAAAACCAACATCTAGCACTTGTGACCTTTGATCCCTCAGGTGGCTCTGCATTAAAAACTGACATCATTGTGTAAAGGATATTACTGTGTGGACTCAGGAACACTCAGAAAACCATTGTCAGTTTACAGAATTTGACGCTACACCTGCGATTGCAAGTTAAAACTCTACCATGCAAAGCAAAGCCATACATCAGAAAGGTTGGTTTGAAAAAACAACTAGAAAAACAACCAGAAATGCCTTCTCTGGGTACAATATCATTTAAAATGGTTATACACAAAGTGGAAAAGTGGGCTGTGGTCTGATGAGTCCACATTTCTAATGATAGTGGACCCAGAGAAGGCATTTCTGTTTTTTTTCAAACCAACCTTTCTGATGTATGGCTTTGCTTTTCGATGGTAGATTTTTAACTTGCAATTGCAGGTGTAGCGACAAATTATGTAAACTGACAATGGTTTTCTGAGTGTTCCTGAGTCCACACAATAATATCCCTTACACAATGATGTCAGTTTTTAATGCAGAGCCACCTGAGGGATCAAAGGTCACAAGTGTTTGGTGTTGGTTTTCGGCCTTGACGCTTTAGTATAGCAAGTTCTTCATATTCTTTGAATGTTTTGATTATATTATGGACTGTAGATGATGAAATCACCAAATTCCTTGCAATTGAATGTTGAGAAACATTGTTTTTAAACCGTTGGATGATTTTCTCACAGAATTGTTCACAAAGTGGTGAACCTCGCCCCATCTTTGATTGTGAGCGACTGGGATGGTCTTGTTATACTCAATAACGATATTAAACTGTTTAAAATTAACCTGTTTACCTGTGGAATGTTCCAAACAGGCGTTATTTGTGCATTCATGACCTTTCCCAATCTTTTGTTGCCCCCGTCCCAACTTTTTTGGTACGTGTTGCAGGGATCAATTTACAAAAGATTGTATAATTTCAAAAAACAATAAAGTTTATCAGTTTGAACATTAATTATATTGTCTTTGTGTTGTATTCAACTGAATAGAGGTTGAAAACGATTTGCAAATCAATGCATTCTGTTTTTATTTACATTTTACACAACGTCCCAATTTCAACGGATTTGGGGTTGTATATTAGTTATTAATTATTACCTTCATTTTAATGCAATATATTATATTACAATATTACTGTCTGAGCAAGTGCAATATATTAATGTTACTATTACATATTAGTTTTAAAAACTTTTTACAAAATATATGATTCAATATTTAGTATCACTATTAATCAAATATTGCGTAGGCCAGTGGCATACCTACAATAAAGAAAGCACACTTGGCTATCTGGAGTTAAATGTATTCCTAGAATTCATGGAAGCCAGTAAATAATTTGATGACAAATTATAAAAAAAATAAGTCATTATTTAACTTCTGCAGTTGTCAAGATAATTTCACAAGAACACTTTTGTCCCAAAAGTTTGTGTGTGTCATCATGATTCATCACGACTCGAGTTGGCTTTGGCCGCGTCGTAATCGTCTTGATATAAATTATTTTTGAAAAGTCTATGAGAAAAATGAATTGGGAAAAGACTTCCGGAACCGGGGCGGTGACGTCACTGCGCATCTCTATTATAGTGCCACCAGGAGGCCACAGCCTGATCTGGCCTGGTATGGTGGAGACCTGTGCCACGAGGGGCACTGATCTACAGTTGATCCTCCTGATGTGCTGTTTGTACCTTGCATGGGTTCCGCTGCCATCAGTCTATGAATGTGTGTTTGAATGGGTGAATGTGATGCACAATCTATGTAAAGCGCCTTTATCCAATGCGCCATTTACCATTTAGGGGGAAAACTATGTGGGAACTTTAATTTAGGGAACAAAATAACGCAGGGATAATGTGCTGCCATCCGTCACCATTTCCCATGCGAACCACGCTATACCCCGCAGCCTCTCAGAGAGCCATAATCAGCGCAGTGGAGATTGAATAAAGACCAGAAGTGACATTTTCCATCACCTCGGCATTGTGAGGTGTCTAGAGCTCCGAATGGCCTGAGAGGGAGAGACGGTGCAAAGACGTAGTGGGGGGGTCACGCTTTCATTAAAGAGGCTAATGGCGCACAGAGACAAGGGCCTGATATTAGCCGTGGGGAAACCTATTAACAGTGAGATGGAGACGGCCGTGATGAGGAGCTGATTACAAAATCAGTGAAAGGGAAATGACTCGGGGAGATAAGTGGAATTGGAGCTCTGAATGCTGTAAAGGAACCACGAGCAGAGGGTCGGACATGGAGGGGAATAGCATGCTTTACAGAGCAAGGCGGTTTAAGGATGACATTTGATGAGCCCCAGATAATTCTCCCAAAGAATATTCTCACAAAGGATCCTTTCCATTTGTATCTTCTGTTTCAAATTAGATTTCACTCACCGCCGTGACTATGGCAAAAAGGTTAATCATTTTGACATTGTCCTTGACATAGATAAGGTATAAGGTTTCTGCTTCCACGGAACATTTCTCGAGCTACTGTATAGTTTGACCCCCTGAAGAACTATGCTGTTCTTGCAAGACTTTATCGGTGCAAATGGTGGACATGACCACTTCCAAATATAGGCATTTATTTTTGGAGTTATGAAACGACTCCCTATAGACGGATTTCACAACGGTTGTCTCCAGTGGAAATCGATTCATTTGCCATAGGAACGTACATGTTGGGTCGTCGGCTTGGTTTTGATGCCAGCACAAAATGGCAGCTGTGATTGGCTAGGCCAATCACATGACTGTCAGTAGAACGGTGCATAAGGGTGCGTTCACATTTAAGAAATCTAT
The DNA here is from genome assembly GCA_039105355.1 of Benthosema pterotum. Taxonomy (NCBI): domain Eukaryota; kingdom Metazoa; phylum Chordata; class Actinopteri; order Myctophiformes; family Myctophidae; genus Benthosema; species Benthosema pterotum. The sequence continues at coordinate 37,698,601 of CM076974.1, forward strand.
GATACTGCAAAATTTCTTCATATTGGCTTAGTCCAGCTCCAGTCATATAAGGAAGGAAATTTGGCAGATTTAATGTCTCCACTTCACACGGGTGTGATTTTTTTTAATGCAAATTTGTTTTGTTAGGCATGATGGGGTTGAAATATAAAAATCATCCTATTCTGAAATCAAATAAATTGCCTTGAATCCTCTTCCTGGGGACTCTTGAATCCGCTTGAATTCTTGAGTGGTGACCCTAAGCCAGTGGTTTTCCACCAGTGGTCCTGAGAGGATTCCTGGTGGTCCCCAGCGAAATGATGGATCACTGGTAACCAAATTGACCCTTATAGATCTGTAACTCTTGAGAGTGTTAAAATGAAACCATGCTCTCAAGTAAAATGAAACCAAGTATATATTTTTCATTAATACCACTGCTTACAAAATTAGCCTGTGGCTTAGTGTCAGTGCGGCCTGATGTTTGAGACGCATCAGTGAGTCAACAAAAAAGCTTTATACTGAAAGGAAAAAGGGGAAAATAATCCTTGATGACATATTGAGTTTCAGTTGGACTTTTGATCAGTCAGTGGATGTTTATTTGGAGAGTGTTGATTTGGGAGTTGTTTGATTGCTAGTCAAAAAATCCTATAGGATTCCAATAGAAAAGTCCTATCAGATTTTAGAAGAAATCCTATTGGATCTCCCATACGACTCCAATAGGATTGTAATAAGAATGGTATAGGATCTTATAGGAATCCATAAGAAAATCCTATAGGATTTTCTTATAGGATTCCTATTGGATTTTTGGGGAAATAGGATTTGTTCCAAAATCTGATAGGAGGAATCCTATAGGATTTTTTGACTATAGGGAATTATCATTCACCAGCATTAAACTGATTTTAAAATACATTTCCTTGCTTTGAGATACATTAGCAGGATACTGTGCGTGGCATACAATACATACCAGTAGCGGGGCAGCGGCTGGCCTAAAACGTAGCTGAGCACACATGTTGCCGAAATAGAATTGGGAGGGAAGTGTCTCTCAACACACACTAAGTGCCCTTCAGCCAGGCATCTTAACCCCAACCGCTCCGGTGAGTGAGTTCAGCCTACTGCAGTGGCTGTGGTTTTGTACTACAGCTGCCAGGTATGAGTGTGAGCCTCTGTACAAGTGGAGTGCATTCATGCTTAGGAAACTTATACCCCGGATAAATAAAGGTTAAAAAAAAAAGAATGGACAAAGAACAACCTGAGCAGAGTAATAGCTGCGCTTACTGGCATTTGTAGAATTATTAACTAGTGCAAGCAGGACAGCCATGGTTTTCTCTGTTGACAGATTGCTGCACTGAGTCCTTAGAGAGTGGGACAGAAAACATCCATTGGCACAAAAATACATCACTGTGCCGAATGCAGACTTTGCCAAGTTCTTGGCAGCCAGTGTGTGCTAAGCATGTGTACTGTACAGGTACCTACCGCCTGTGTTAATGTGCGTACACACGCACATGCACATGCACAAACACACTGTATTCTTCGTCTGTAGTCTGGTTCAACGTAACTTATGTAAAGCTAAGCCTAAACTCAATCATGTTCCTAATTAACATTGCACAAAAAACTCCAATCAAATTTTATTGTCAAATTTAATTATTAATCAATCGAACAAACACATCATATCCATGACGGATGTGATGTCAGACAGTACCTTCGTTACATTACCTGCATTACCTGTAACATTATTCATGGTGGCTGGAAGTTTTGGAGCAACATGTAATCCTTCCATGACTGAGACTGTGTGCCGAATTATTCGGCGTCTCCCCTCCGTTGTCTCACATGTTCCTTCTCCCATGCCTCTCTTTCCTCTTTCCTTCTGTCCAACTCAAACTTACAACTGTCTTTCCTGTCTTTTCCTCTCAGCTTCATACTCTGTCTATCCCCAATGTGTCTAGCTCATCCTTCAGACTATATTTATATGTCTCCCCTGCACTGTTTTCCTTAGCATTTCCACTATACGGTCTTTTTCAGTAAGAGGAAATGGACTGTATGTTTTCCCATTCCACACTTAGCCATCTGTAAAGAATTATTGAAATCTGTGGCATTTGCAATGGGACTGGGGAGTGTTTAGAAAACGGAGAGACAAAAGTGAGATTTAAAAAATTGTAGAGAAGGCAACGCTACCATTGAGATAGAGCTTAGTGAAGCATATGCTAATGTTTTGTCGTGTTAAGCAGCTAGAAGAACACACATGCACATTATTATACTGTACAGTACAAATCCTTGGCACACACACACACATCATATAGACCCTAAGCACACACAACAAGACACAAACAAACATGCATAACATACATAACGGATGCATGTGCATGGCACACACTCAAGCACACCCACATACAGTACATATGCGCACACACAGAGCAGGTTTTGAGGCAAATAATATCTGACACATAATTCAGTGGTCTTTGGTGGCTCTGCACGTTTGTCTAGAGAATAAATGCTGCGGCCTGTGTGTGTCCCCCTCTGGTGCTATGACTCATATGCTAATGCCTCTGAACTCCACCGAGGGACAGAAATCTTGGAGGGTGGCCGCTTAAAAATAGCAAAAAACAAAACGACACGACATTCACTCCATGAAATCGTTGAGGAGGAAAGGGAAAAGCATCGGTCGGGAGGGTGAAAGTCAATGATGGGTCGTAGGAGTCGTTTGTTGATAAAGAAATGAATAGAATAAAATGAAACAAATGCTGCTGCATGAATATTTAAGAGCTTCACTGTGCTGTGTGTGTGTGTGTGTGTGTGTGTGTGTGTGTGTGTGTGTGTGTGTGTGTGTGTGTGTGTGTGTGTGTGTGTGTGTGTGTGTGTGCGCGCGCGCCCCGAAGCCATTTGCATAGCTTTTAGTAGACTCATGGTCTGGATGCATATAAACTAGATAAACATTATAATTAATTTACGCGTATTATATATGTTCTAAAAAAAGGAAAACCAGCCATACATATTGTACCTGTAAAATGCATTGATTGGTAAATTAATAGGTTATATTTTGATAACCTGATCATTCAAGTTTTAAAAATCAGACCTGTTTGACGTGAGTGGTACTGTACTTGTAGTCCTCCCTGGCCTCTGTGTGTGTGTGTGTGTGTGTGTGTGTGTGTGTGTGTGTGTGTGTGTGTGTGTGTGTGTGTGTGTGTGTGTGTGTGTGTGTGTGTGTGTGTGTGTGTGTGTGCGTGCGCACTACTCAACAGTGCCATCTAGTGGTATTAGCGGGGCGTTTCAAGTGCTGGACACTGTGCTGGCACATGTACAGTACACACACACACACACACACACACACACACACACACACACACACACACACACACACACACACACACACACACACACACACACACACACACACACACACACACAGCAGCAGCAGCAGCATATGAATATGAAGTATTAACTTAATATTCAAAATTTCAAAAATTAGCTTGACTGTGATCTGTCTGATTCACATAATTATATTTGCACTTAATTTCTAGCAGGCCTAGCCATGCCTGAAATCAGTAGAGACTAGAGAACATCTCTAAAAATAACTATATTATGCATGGTTTGTGCTAGAATGGCGTGATGCCTCTTCTCATTCTGGCATTCTGTTGGCTTCATTTAAATACTAAGTAGAATGCAGATCCTCTTACACGACCAGCCATCATCATAGAGTCCAGAAACATGTGTTGGGTTTATTCATCAACCCTCTGGTGTCCCTGTTTCAGGCATGTTCTATTGCACAAAACAAAGTCAATATTCACATTCACAATTCATTTACTGTTAAAGGTAACAGAGGCGACTTTAGTGTGTACAAACACTGTGTTTGTAAACAGATTTGTTTACAAATGCGTCCTGTCTAGGTTTCTAGTTTCTGAATAACATAATATTCAAAGATTTGCACAATTTTTCAAAAATAGCAGAGATACAAGCTCATAGCGCGCCACTCGGTGGCGCGCTATGAGCTTGTAGATCTGCTATTTTTCAATAGTTAAAACATAATGCTTAGAACACCAAAATGCGCTCAGTACACAAAGGGTTAAAAACAGAATATAACTCCACTCTATTGGCTCATTATGAAACTGCTGGCGACTGCTGTGCAGTGATTGGCTAAAACGCTGCCTCACCCCACACACGCCCTTCCCCCCTGACAAATTAGCACCGCCTTTCCGGGTCCCGATGAATGTTTCTTTTGGTCATGATTTGTTGACAACAACAATGTTCTGGACCATCTGCAGAATGAAGCAATTAAGTGTCTGCTTGCAGGGAAACAGCTGCGGCATCAAAGTAGAAGCAACGTAGAGGGGGAAAAGGGAAAAAGCCATAGCTATACATTTATGTTTGATTTTTGGCTAAAAGTTGCAGGCCTCCTTGTGACGTTGCCCCTTTTCCAGAAACGGATTCCCCATTCATTTTTTCTCATAGACTTTTCGAAAATGGTTAGTAAAAAAAAGCGATGATGCCGCGGACAAAGCCAACTCAGGTCGTGACAAATCATGATGACACACACAATCTTTTGGGACGATCAAATAATTAACATGAAAAACAAAACTAAAAGTGTTGTATCCTGCTGTTTTCTACTTCTTGCTAATTAATCGTGTTTATGTTTACCATTTTTGAAAAGTCTATGAGGAAAATGAATGAGTATTCTGTTTCTGGAACATGGGCAACGTTATGAAAGGGGCGGGACTGCGCAGCTCCTTATTACCTTTAAAATAGTTTACCTAACTGTAAAAACAAATCTTGCCATTTAAAACGTTTTCCCCAGGCTGTTAGAAGATCACTGTAACGGTAGCAGTGGCATCTATTCATGGTAGTAACTAGATGATGACAACGTGCTGTAGTGTTTTTATGGTGAAGTGTCTGTTGATGAATAAATACCACCAAACTGGATTTCTGAAATAGTCTGAAATTCACACACAGCGCTTTGTTGTTGGCAGTTAAAGTTAGGGTGTCCTTTTTTTCTTTCATATTTTCTTTCTTTTTTTTAAAGAGACACACACACAGACACTTTGAGTTAGGCAGAAAGTTTGTTGAAATTTGATAAAAGTTAACAAAATGTCCCTCGATTTCCCTTGGAGAAAAACAGCATTGTATAGATTAATCATCATTATTATGTGAGGAACAGGAAGGAAGGCTGTCATGAAAGCATCCCCAATTGGTTGGATGGTTATCATGGAGGTTATTAAAAAAGCAATTTTACACCGCTATGGATATGGTGGATATGATGGCAGTTTATCTAATTGCTTTCATGACTCTGAAAGAATATTCCAAAAGAGAAGTTGAACACAATGTCGAACACAAATTGTTACTATAATAATATGCAGCCCAGTTACCAGAGAAACTGTAGCACAAAATGTTTTTTGAATGTTTTTTTTAACCCAAAATGGTGCATGTTGTTTAACTTCAAAGTAGTTGTCAGTAAATAAGAATGTATTATTTACTACTCCAATATTCTCCAGGTACAGGGTTTGGCTTCACACTTACTGGTACAGTATTAGGGAAACATGCAAGGGCCAAATGTTTTCTTTTGCGATTTGGCTTATTACTGTGTATGTATTTGATAAATCTGATAAAATATGGTGTGAGTGATTGACTTGAGGTAACTACTAAAAGGTAAGGTAGAAAAGATACAAAGCCACAAATGTATTTTTGTGTGTATACCACCATGGGGCAGACTGTATTTGATAGACTTAGTTTTGGAAGCATACTGTATACAATATGTTCTAAATATCGGTTGACAAGAATCATGCGGACGATTTAACTATATTGTATAGAAATCCATATCTACCTGGAAATAAATAAAGCTTAGTTTGTTTACCATTTTTGATTTATCTTTGAACCCAAATGACAGATAGGAAACAGGAAATTTGAGAAAAAATACATTAACTCCTGAAATGCTCTGTGGGTCAAAGCTTAAATGTAATTCTATTACCATTGCTATTATCATTGCTTGTTGAGACTCATTTTGACGGAACATCGGAAGCCTGTGGGAAGAGTGCATGCTCACAACAAAGGGTTTCATTTATTTATTTATGTAATATTCCAGCGGCATGCATGCAAGTTTAATCTTGATGTAAACACTTGTGCCCTCATTTCTGTATGCAGCCTTGTGTGAGTTTCCCTCTTTCAGCCAATCTAAGAAGTATTATTCTTTCCTCCACAGATGGAGAAGTGTGTCAAACAACGAAGGTGACTATGAAGAAAAGGTCTTGCAGCACATAATACAGGAGCACTCATCAATAGACCTTTAGGTAGGCCCCTCCTCCAACCCAGGCTTGAATTCAGCAGCCTGAGGTCAAAATAGTTCAATGCAATAAATGAATAAAGTCCTTTAAAAGAGTTAAAAACGGTCTAAAAGTGTATTAAAATCTCACACACAGTGTTGCTCTAAAAATACAAATGTCCTGCATTTGCAATTGCAGTCATATACATTAAGGAAAAAACTATACCGAAGTAAACCAACAGGTGTCTTACCTACACTTACCTAAGGTTAAAACTACCTCACTCCCTGATTGACACCCCAGTGGGCCAATCAGTGAGCTCGGAGTGTGTGTATCCTACTGTAGTATCCTGTCAGGCAGGAAGCAGTCAGAGGAACTTCCTTCTTCTTGTCACTTGCAAAATGGTGGTTCTCATGTGCTACATGTAAACAACACTGAGAGACAATCTAACGCAATCTGCATGGTAAGAGTAGGAAATAACCCTCACAACTACACCATCCACATTCTTTACAATGTTGGACAGCTTCTGATGTGTATATTGTATCGTTTTGGGTTTATAGAGCACTGTGAGACCGATTGCATATCACCGTCCAGCCAGGTGATATTGCAGCTGAGCCAGTCCATTCATTGACCAGCGGTGAGTGAGACAGTATATGTAAACAGAATGGAGTTTAGCCACAAGCTAACAACAACCTATGTACACCAATGTACAGTACTACATGATGATGGAAATGATTGTTTTACTTTTCGTTTGTTGTTAATGTAATGTAATCTGATTACATGATTACTTTTGGTTATAGTATGCTAAAAGGTAATTTTTAGTGCACCTTCTCACCTGTGCTAGCCAGGGGAAGGTACTAAGCATGTCCACGTATATACCTTGAAGTTACTGTACCATTGTTATGGTTATTTGATGCACTTTATGCAATCTACCTCATTTCCATTTCAATACGTAAAGGAGTATTGCAACTATTTTTATTTTGTTTGAGGAAAGAACATGTTATTTTGGTATTTGGAATACTGAAAAGAATATAAGCGCTTACTGACATTATTATTTGTGTATGGATGCACATGATTATTATTTTGAATAATGTGAATTAATGCACATGATTGATATTATGTTCAACAACATAATTACAGAAGGATTAAGAACATGATTAAGCTAATTAATGCAACTTAAAAGGAAGTATTAATACATGCTGATGCATGATGGTTTAAAACCATGGTTTACAGTTCACAGTGTGTGTGAATAACACATACTATATCGAATGTTGTCTGGCCTACTACAGGTCAGGTTTTTTGTAAGGGTTGGTGATCGCTTCCATCCTCTTCATCGCCTGGAGTGTGGAGAAGAGGACGTCGCATCCCCCTGTTCCCCTCTCAACTCGTTGAGGAGTCCGGGTGCGTCTGAGGGCCCCACGGTCCCAGTCCAACGACGCAGCATCACCAGAGAGATTCCCAGTGCAAACTGGGTGGCGAGCTAACCCAAGTGGAGTCTGGATACTAACGGTAAACCGGTGGGAGAAATCACCGGAGTCTCCTCCCTCTCGGACTGTGTGGTAGGAACAAAGACTAATCCGTACGGTGTCGCGATTCAAGATTAAAGGGCCCCAACGTGCACAAAACAAAAACTGTGGGAACTAAGGGTTTTATTATTTTGCCGGCTGTTTATTATTTTAGTTTGTTATTTTCTATATTACTGCAGTTGTACAATTTTCATATGTTCAAATATTTCACAAGAACAAGTGGCCATTCAAATCAACCTGCTTTTGTCTGCGTCATTATTGGTATGCATACTGGCTCTTAAAAACACTAGAAGTCTTCTGATACTAGTCCAGTTACTGAAACAGCTATTGACTATTTCCTCCTGTATTACCTATTACCATCCCGTAACTAGGGGTTACAGAGCTTGGCGAGCTAGCCAGGAGCCAGTAATTTGCATATCAATAGTGAAATATCTTCCAATATGGATTTTGTACAGAGGTCCGGAATTAAAATCCCAAACGCAGTAATCGTCAGTGGAGTGACCGGTGTCACCGAACAGGATGAACAGGTCTTAGACTTTCTCAAACAGAACGGCGAAATTGAAAAGTCCATCTATGTTGATGATGATTCATCCCAATTTTACAAAAACCTGATCGTTGAATATTCAAGCAGTGCCACAGTAGACGATATAAAGGCAACTTTGCCATACAAAAACCAAATGATCCTGGGTGAACAACACACTGTTATTACAGTCAGAACACTAAGCAGTGTGTACACTACTGGTATTGGTGGTGACATTACCAAAACCTATTTAGCTGAGCTTAAAAACTTAGCAAAGCTGAGCGGCAGTGAGTTTGAGGAGGTGCTGAAAGAAATGATGTCTCAGATTAGCCAGGATATTGAAGCTATGCACCCTGTGACCAAAGAGGCCTCACCTGCGCGTGTTGAGACCACTGTAGGGACCCCGCAGCTTCTTTCCCCCGATGATCAGGCCCCCGTGTCATTCTCAAATGTCCCTCAGGGAAACATAGGTCTTAATGTTACTAACTCAGTTCCACTTACTAGTGAAAAGAGAGCACCTTCACTTACAGTAAGCGACATAAACCCTCCAGAAATACAGAAGGTTGTGGTTGAGCATATCGTGAGAAGGGAAGATGCAAACCCGCATTCACAGTCAGTTGTAAGGCTCCGTTCCTTCTCAGGCAAATCACCCAGACCCAACAATGAAACCGATTACGACACCTGGCGATCACACGTCGATCTACTCCTGAGCGATCCGAGCATGTCACCTCTCCAAATATCCAGAAGGATTTTGGAAAGTCTACTCTCACCTGCAGCTGACGTAGTCAAAGGGCTACGACCTGACTCACCACCTTCAACGTACCTGCAGCTTCTCGACTCAGCCTTTGGTACGGTCGAAGAGGGCGAAGAGCTTTTCGCCCAGTTCCTGAACATTTATCAGGATCCCGTTGAGAAGTCCTCCACTTACCTCCATCGGCTGCAGGCAGCTCTCAACATTGCAGTGAAACGAGGTGGTGTTCCACCAGAAGGAGTAAACAACCATCTCCTTAAGCAGTTCTGCAGGGGGTGTTTTGACACCGCTCTGCTTACTACTCTGCAGCTTGAGCAAAAGAAACACAGCCCACCTGCATTCTCAGAACTCCTCCTAATGGTGCGCACTGAAGAGGATAGACAGCAGCAGAAAGCCAGTCGCATGAAGAAACACTTTGGTGCCACAAAGCAGAGAGCTCAGCTCCAGTCTCAAGGAGCGTGTGCCTGGACTGAACCAGACGAGAAACCGGAAGTCAGTCCTAACGCCATTGAGGATCTCGTGAAGCAGGTGGCAAGCCTACAAAGTCAATTAACTAATTTCATGACTAAGAAAAAGAACAAAGGTCCTAAAAATAAGGGAAGTGAACAGAAGTCTCAGAGCCAAGCGCCGAGCAAAGACAAAGCAAATACAGACAACCAGAAACATACACAGGAAAAGCAGAAAGGAAAACCCAGACCCTGGTATTGTTTTAACTGCGGCGCAGATGGGCACATTTCCCCGTCATGCACGGAAACCGCAAACCCTGCCTTGGTAGCTGAAAAGAAAAAGCAGTTGAAAGAGAAACGGCGTGCATGGGAGGCACAAACCGATTCCAACTCTGATTTAAACTAACAGCAGTTCCTGTTGCGGGACAAACAGGGGCTGAGAAGAGTCAACGTCCCCCAGACGTGAGTGCCAAGAGCAAAGCTCAAGTATGTGCCAGCATAGAACAGTCGGATGAACCCCGTTCATTCAAACTCCCAAAGGGTTTGGTTGGTACCAAGAGTACAGCCCTAGTTAAGATAAGAGATGAAGATGTGCAGTGTCTACTTGACACTGGCTCGCAAGTTACAACAGTGCCCGAGTCATTCTACCAAGAGCATTTCTCAGAACAAGACATCAAGCCATTATACAATCTCCTAGAGGTGGAGGGAGCAGCTGGGCAGACTGTCCCATATCTAGGTTACATTGAATTGGCTATAACTTTCCCAAAAGAGTTTGTAGGGACACCAGTTGATGTAACTACACTTGCCCTGGTCGTCCCTGACATTAAAGTCAATGAGTCCCTCGTACTGATAGGCACCAACACGCTTGACGTGCTGTATGACATCTACTTCAAAACTGGAATGACACACCAGCCGATTCCACACGGCTACAGAGCAGTCCTCAAGATACTCGAGGTGAGACACCAACAGACGAACAACATTGTGCCTCGCGGTGCAGTGAGGTTGCAAGGGAAGAGCAGCCAAGTCATTCCAGCCGGTGAAACTGTCGTACTTGAGGGAATCGCCTCAGTGGACGGATTGCAGAACGAGAGGTCAGTCCTCATCGAACACCCTTCCTCACCCTCCTTGCCTGGTGGTTTGCTAGTGAAATCTGGTTTAGTCGATCTTCCCCAACGACAGCCCTACAAGCTACCAGTCGTGATCTGCAATGAGTCCAACCACGATATTGTCATTCCAGCAAAATGCACAATAGCCGAGATCTGTACTTACCAGAGTATCCTGCTAAAAGAACACAGTGTAGTCAAGTCTGCAGAACCTTCCCAAGAGTCCACCTTAGCCTTTAACTTTGGTGAGTCCCCGATCCCTCCTGAATGGAAGGAACGCATCACTCAGCAGCTCAACACCATGCCTGATGTGTTTGCGCAGCATGACCTGGACTTCGGTCGAACCGGTAAAGTCAAACACCACATAAAACTCTCTGACGAAGCTCCTTTCAAGCAGCGCGCTCGACCAATACACCCACAAGATATCGAGGCTGTTCGAAAGCACATTCAAGAACTTCTCGACAGTGGAGTCATCAGAGAGTCAGAGTCTCCATTCTCTTCACCTATTGTGGTGGTCAGAAAGAAGAATGGCCAAGTCCGCTTGTGCATTGACTACCGACGTTTAAACCTTCAGACCATAAAAGACGCATACTCTCTCCCGAAACTGGAAGACACCTTCTGTGCACTCAACGGCTCCCAGTGGTTCTCTGTCCTCGATTTGAAGTCAGGATTCTATCAGATAGAAGTTGAGGAGGCAGATAAACCGAAGACCGCTTTCGTTTGTCCCCTCGGCTTCTGGGAGTTCAACCGCATGCCTCAGGGTGTGACGAATGCTCCTAGCACCTTTCAAAGGCTAATGGAAAAGTGCATGGGAGATATGCACCTGAAGGAGGTGTTAGTCTTTATTGATGACTTGATTGTGTACTCAAAAACCCTAGAGGAACACGAAGAGAGGCTGATGAAGGTACTCTCTCGTCTCAGAGAGTTCGGTCTCAAGTTGTCCCCGGAGAAGTGTGTCTTCTTCCAGACATCAGTCCGTTACCTTGGCCACGTGGTATCCAGTGACGGAGTTGAAACCGATCCAGAGAAGATCAGCGCTCTAAAGACATGGCCAGTCCCCCAAACCTTGCGAGAGTTAAGATCCTTTCTCGGGTTTGCTGGGTACTATAGGAGATTTGTGAAGGGATATTCCAACATCGTAAAGCCACTTCACGAACTTACCTCTGGCTATCCACCTTCACAAAAGAAAGCCAAGCAAAAGCAGAAGTCAGACCAATACCGAAACCCTAAAGAGCTCTTCGGAGAGCGCTGGACCCCTGCTTGCCAGCAAGCATTCGAGCAGGTTATTCACAATCTGACCACTGCCCCTGTGTTAGGTTTCGCAGATCCGCAGAAGCCCTACATACTCCACACCGATGCCAGCACCACCGGGCTCGGTGCCGTCTTGTATCAGGAGCAGGAAGGCCAGCTGCGAGTGATTGGCTATGCGAGCAGAGGGCTGTCGCGCAGTGAAAGTCGCTACCCAGCGCACAAATTAGAATTTCTGGCATTAAAATGGTCAGTCACTGAAAAGTTCAGCGATTACCTATATGGCAACCACTTCACTGCCATTACCGACAGTAACCCGCTGACATATATACTGACATCCGCAAAATTGGACGCGACGAGCTATAGATGGCTGGCAGCGCTATCTACGTTCTCGTTCAAGCTCCTCTACCGCCCTGGAAAGCAGAATGGTGATGCGGACGGCCTGTCCCGCAGACCTCATGGGAAGTTGGCAGATGATTCTAAGTCTCAAAAAGAGAGAGAACGCATTCTCCAGTTTACCCAAGACCACCTTTCCGACCCTGAAAACATCGATGCGGTGGAGCAAGAAGTTGTGCAAGCAATCTGCGAGAGGCAACTTGTCTACAGTGTCAACCCTGACGACCCCAGCAGTGCTGATGATGTTGCCTTAGTCGAATGTCTTGCCATCTCCTCTGACGCTGTACCAGACAGCTACGGACAAGAGGACCAGTCAGGATTGCCAGTTATCCCCCATCTAACCGAAGCAGAGATAATTGACAAGCAAAGAGCTGATCAGTGTATCAGGCATGTCATTGCTCAGATTGAGCACGGTGACAAACCACCACCTACCTTACGGAGTGAACTCCCCGACCTTCCACTACTCCTGAGAGAACTAACCCGCCTTGAGCTCTTGGATAATGTCCTATACAGGCGACGCCAAGAAGGTCCAAATACAACCTACCAGCTTGTACTCCCAGCTGAGCTGCGTGATACAGTTCTGACCAGTCTACACGACCACATGGGTCACATGGGAGTGGACCGTACCATGGATCTTGTAAGGACTAGGTTCTACTGGCCGAGGATGGCTGTGGATGTGGAGCGGAAGGTGAGGACTTGCGGCAGATGTGTACGGAGAAAGGCACAGCCCGAAAGAGCTGCACCCCTAGTCAACATCAAAACTACAAGGCCTCTGGAGCTCCTCTGTATGGACTATCTATCTCTCGAACCTGACAGAAGTGGTACCAAAGACATTCTCGTAATCACGGATCACTTTACCAAGTTTGCGATGGCCATTCCTACGTCCAACCAAAAGGCCCGCACAGTTGCAAAGTGTCTCTGGGAAAACTTTATGGTGCATTACGGAATGCCAGAAAAATTACACAGTGATCAGGGCCCAGACTTCGAGTCTCGGTTGATAAAAGAACTCTGTCAGGTGGCTGGCATACAAAAAGTAAGGACAACCCCGTACCACCCCAGGGGAAACCCTGTTGAGCGATTTAATCGCACCTTGCTAAATATGCTAGGCACTCTGGAGAACCAAGACAAGTCCCGTTGGCGTGACTTCGTAAAGCCCCTGGTCCACGCCTACAATTGCACCAGAAATGACGTGACAGGTTTCACGCCGTACGAGCTGATGTTCGGGCGCCAGCCTCGCCTTCCAGTTGACCTGGCGTTCGGATTGCCAGTGCGTGAAGTTCGATCTACATCGCACTCGGACTACGTGCAAAACCTCAAGTCAAGGCTTGAAGAAAGCTACAAAATTGCCATGGACAATTCTGCTAAGACAGCACACAAGAACAAAACAAGGTTTGACAGGCGCGTAACTGCCTCAGACTTGGAAGTTGGAGACCGAGTACTGATCAGAAATGTTCGTATCCGCGGGAAGCACAAAATCTCTGACAAGTGGGAGTCAACTATCCATGTTGTGGTGAGCAGAGCAGGTACCCTCCCTGTCTATATAGTAAAACCTGAAAACAAGGATGGTCCGCTAAGAACACTGCATCGAGACTTACTTCTCCCGTGTGGATACTTACCTACAGAGGAAAGCAATGAGCCTGTCCAGCAGCCTGTGAGGCGCAGGCCAGCAACTCGTGCCAATCCAGCAGTAGATGCCGATCCTTCTGCGGAAGAAGAGGAGGATGATCTCACCCCAGTCTACTGGTTCAGAGAGTCCTCAACTGCTCCGGTTTGCACAGTCTCCAAGATTCCAGTACCGCCTGATCCGCCTGTGACAGCTGAAACACAGCATGATGCAAGTCCAGCAAACAACCAAGATGTTGCTTGCAGTCCTGAAATTGACAACCAACCTGATATGTCTGACAGTACATCAGATAGTCCCCTGGCGTTTCACAAACCTACCAGCGACCAGGGTGATACTGAGTACTTACCTACCGGAAGAGTCATACCTACCGAACAAGTACAAGAACCAAACACAAATGAAAGTAACTTACCTGAAACCGAGCGCAGCGACTTACCTGAAGAGGAATGTCCTGTGGAAAGAGGAAACTTACCTGATGTTGACCGTATCCAAGATGAGCAGCTTCCTGTTCACACTAATGTGACAGAGAGTGAAGAGGAGATCACTGGAAATGAGAACTCTGAGGAGAACAGACCAACAACTGAAGACGAGACAGAGGAACAAACAGGAGTGGACAACTCTGTCAGGAGATCCGAAAGGAATCGTCAACCTTCCAAGCGGCTTGACTATGCAGAACTTGGAAATCCCTTTGTCACAGTTGTTAAGACATTTCTCCAAGAGTTTAACACGGCTTTAGCCAACGTTTTCAGTGAGGCTGAGAACTATTCTCTTGCCCTTTCCCCTAAAATACCTACTCCATGTTCAGGGACGTACATGAGTTCAGGAGGGGAGGGTGTAACCCAGGCTTGAATTCAGCAGCCTGAGGTCAAAATAGTTCAATGCAATGAATAAATAAAGTCATTTAAAAGAGTTAAAAACGGTCTAAAAGTGTATTAAAATCTCACACACAGTGTTGCTCTAAAAATACAAATGTCCTGCATTTGCAATTGCAGTCATATACATTTAAAAGGAAAAAACTATACCGAAGTAAACCAACAGGTGTCTTACCTACACTTACCTAAGGTTAAAACTACCTCACTCCCTGATTGACACCCCAGTGGGCCAATCAGTGAGCTCGGAGTGTGTGTATCCTACTGTAGTATCCTGTCAGGCAGGAAGCAGTCAGAGGAACTTCCTTCTTCTTGTCACTTGCAAAATGGTGGTTCTCATGTGCTACATGTAAACAACACTGAGAGACAATCTAACGCAATCTGCATGGTAAGAGTAGGAAATAACCCTCACAACTACACCATCCACATTCTTTACAATGTTGGACAGCTTCTGATGTGTATATTGTATCGTTTTGGGTTTATAGAGCACTGTGAGACCGATTGCATATCACCGTCCAGCCAGGTGATATTGCAGCTGAGCCAGTCCATTCATTGACCAGCGGTGAGTGAGACAGTATATGTAAACAGAATGGAGTTTAGCCACAAGCTAACAACAACCTATGTACACCAATGTACAGTACTACATGATGATGGAAATGATTGTTTTACTTTTCGTTTGTTGTTAATGTAATGTAATCTGATTACATGATTACTTTTGGTTATAGTATGCTAAAAGGTAATTTTTAGTGCACCTTCTCACCTGTGCTAGCCAGGGGAAGGTACTAAGCATGTCCACGTATATACCTTGAAGTTACTGTACCATTGTTATGGTTATTTGATGCACTTTATGCAACCTACCTCATTTCCATTTCAATACGTAAAGGAGTATTGCAACTATTTTTATTTTGTTTGAGGAAAGAACAGTTATTTTGGTATTTGGAATACTGAAAAGAATATAAGCGCTTACTGACATTATTATTTGTGTATGGATGCACATGATTATTATTTTGAATAATGTGAATTAATGCACATGATTGATATTATGTTCAACAACATAATTACAGAAGGATTAAGAACATGATTAAGCTAATTAATGCAACTTAAAAGGAAGTATTAATACATGCTGATGCATGATGGTTTAAAACCATGGTTTACAGTTCACAGTGTGTGTGAATAACACATACTATATCGAATGTTGTCTGGCCTACTACAGGTCAGGTTTTTTGTAAGGGTTGGTGATCGCTTCCATCCTCTTCATCGCCTGGAGTGTGGAGAAGAGGACGTCGCATCCCCCTGTTCCCCTCTCAACTCGTTGAGGAGTCCGGGTGCGTCTGAGGGCCCCACGGTCCCAGTCTAACGACGCAGCATCACCAGAGAGATTCCCAGTGCAAACTGGGTGGCGAGCTAACCCAA
>CM076974.1:37719711-37739711 GCA_039105355.1 Benthosema pterotum
TAAATATAGGCACTTTGATTTGAAATATCTTTTGTTGTTTTGCATGCCATCGTGTTTGGTGGGGCAGACTGGGCATTTAGGGGGGCATTGCAACCCCCCCCATGCCCATGCCTAGATCCGCCCCAGGCACATAGCTTACTCTCCCACACACAATGAGACACTTGAACCGCGCACATGAGGACTTTCGTGAAAAACAAATAACTGGTAGCCAGTGAATGTGTCCATGTAAATGTTTAACAGGCGTGACAGCAGTAAATACACTGTCAACCTGCGGCAAGTCTTAGAGCTGGAACCATGACAACAGAGAGCAAGCGGCTAATCCCAGCACTCTGCATAGGCTAGTTACTGCTTTTCAATATGTATTATTGTAATTGAGGATTATTACTGATTCCTTTTTTTAGTCTGCGCTGTTGGAATTAGGAGAGAAAAGCATGTTATTATCCAAGGCCTCTGCACAATTATCTCTCATGGAGTGAAGTGAATCGTTTTGGTTGTTGCTTCTTCACTTGAAGTGAATGTTGAGCTTTAAATTACGGGCCTTTGGTCTCAAGCAAAATCTCTCAATCTACTGGTTTGATTGCCATTAGATGTGCAGTGTACTTTCATGAGCCTTTCCTCTAGTCTAGCATTTACCATTATGTAAAAATATTCACTTGCACACATGACAGTTTCTGCCCAATGCTTCCATGATCCCCAGAGAATAACCATATGAGCCGTTTCTCTATGGAACCATTGGTGGTCAAGATAATGTTCAATATGTTCAATTTATTCAGGAACAATTTGACTTTATTCGATTTCAATGTAAGTATGGATGTCTTCTGATATGGTCTAAATATCTATTATTATAATAATAGATTATAATAATAATATCTAACTATTATAATATAATATCTAACTATTCTACACAACACTATTCTACATCAATCCTGTAATAATTCCAACAATCGCTGACTGAAGGAATAGTTTACCCCTCAAAATGACTTTTCTGTCACATTCCTGAGCCAATAATTCAAGGAGACTCTTTGGATCTCCATATAGGGAACAACCAAGGCCCCTTTTGTCAAGGCACCACTGCTGGTCATCAAATTATTATTATCAGCCCAGTGTTGCCAACTTGGCGCAATTGTCACTATATTTAGCTTAGGAAAATCTAGTGCTTTTTTGCTGTTGAGTTGGGGCAAAATCCTCTGACAGGCACCAGATATAAAACCTTGTTTTTCACCATCTTTCCTCCCATGATTGTCCTCCTTCCTTCCTAGAAAGGACCATTGGTAACCAAATGGACCCTTATAGATCTTTAACTCTTGAGAGCGTAAAATGAAACCAAATGGACCCTTACGGGTCCACTTGGTTCCGTTTTACGCTCTCAAGAGTTAAATTATATTTACTTACATCTGAATTACCTAATTTTCAAGAATTGACACATTTAGAAAATGTAGAAGAATTTCTATTTTGGCAAACATTTTGACAGTTTATCTCTCCTAAATTAGTCAGAGACTGAACTCAACATCAAATGGTGGTCCGTGGAATAAATAGTGGGCCCTGGTATGAAAATGGTTGAAAACTCACTGCTCTAACGCATTCTAGTGCATTTTGGAAGTGCCACTAGTGCATTTTGGATTTGGCCGTTGGCAACACTGTATCAGCCAATGTTTACTGGAATGCAAATGGACATTTGCAATAGTCATGTTTCACCCTGCTGTCGATCAAGAACCTATACCCAAAATGTTGTATCTGCAGTGGCGTGCACAGAGAGTTTGGGCAGGTGCTCAAATGTAACCAGGAGGGCACTCTTGGCGGAAAATTGAGTTTTGGGGGGTTAAAAACGCATAGAAAACAGCATTTCAGCATCTTTTTGCTCTTTTAAAAAGGGCATGTTGGTCCAGAGAGGGCCACTAGGGGGTGCTCAAACCCCCCTTGACGTCTATGTATGCACGCCTATGTGTATCTGTGACATGCCAACAGTGTGACTACTCCACAGTCCACACTGAGAGAGAACGGTCACACCAACCGTCGCAACCGTTTGGTCACATGTCACGACCGGTTGTTACAGGACTAGAGATTACATGTTACCACTCAGAGCTTCTTCTTTTCTGTTCCAGGAGCTCAACCACTTGTGCAGGGGCGGATCTAGGCATGGGCATGGGGGGGCAATGCCCCCCTAAATGCCCAGACTGCCCCACCAAACACGATGGCATGCAAAACAACCCAAGATATTTCAAATTAAAATACCTATATTTAAAATGATGTGAAACACTACTACTACTGCTACTAACTAACTACAGCTGTGTCACCACTAAACCAACAGCATTTCATCATTGAAAACAGAAAACTCTCTGAGTCAGACCTTTATAGCTCTCTGAGTCATACTGTATGTCTGTTGCAACTTCAACAACAACTGATGTTATTATTGATGCTTTACTTGACTAATAAAAGTCCTGTAACCGAAAATCGTATGGGGTGGCTTCATTCGTGCCACGGGCGATGAAGCCGCCCCCATACTATTTTCTCTTGCCCCCCCAATTGGAAAATGTTAAATGCGTCCCTGCACTTGTGCAATAATAATAACACTACTACTACTGTCTCTCTCATACAGATTAAAACACAGTAACCCAACAGTGCCACTGTTGGCTAGGCCCAAATGGTCCTTCACAAAACAAACTTCAGTTCCCAAATGGTCCTTCGTAATATAAACTCAACAACCTCATTGACTGTGTGCGTGTGCATGCGTGTCTGTGTGCGAGAGAGAGGGGGGACAGAGAGAGAGTGCATTCAAAACACACACACTATGCCTTCTTTCCAAATGTGCAGGCCCCGGGTGCCAAGCAACCCAAAGTGGTAAGGATCTGCCCTCAGAAGACCACACTTGTCCACTTTGTTGTAACATCATCTGAGGCACTTTGAGTTTAATTTGCTATAATAACATGTGCCTTGACTTGACTCAAAGGGACTTTGGTTATTAATTATGGTCAGCAGGCAGTAAGTAAAACCAGGGGTTCAGATCAACCAGGGGTTCAGATCATGTTAGGATGACCCCAACGTAATTGTCCAGGGGATCTCTTAACAAGTATCTAGCAGTAGCAAACAGCAAGCTACTGCCCATCACTGTATATATATATATATATATATATATATATATATATATATATATATATATATATATATATATATATATATATATATATATATATATATTTGTCAGTGTGGACAAGATATATCCCCCCAAAGGGATAAATGTTAGCAAGGGCAAGTATAATGTATTTATCCATATGAGACTTATTAGCCATTGCCTAGCCTGCATACCTAATGCCATAAACGCCCCTGATTTTGGGCTTCTGCTCAGAATTTCAAAAAGTTGTACATTGTTTGATGCTGCTATACAAATATTTAAAGTTTTGCAGAACACTTGGGCCAGGATTCCAAATCCTCGTTAGAATCGTCAGGCTTAAATGGACGGTCTCCTCCAGCTGTTGTGTTTTCTATAGGCTGCTGTGTTTTTTCCCCACCATTTGGCAGCAGGCTCCCCGTTTGTTTCTGTGGACTGTTGACTGTAAGGCAACACATTCATTTGTACGGCTGACTGACTAAATGGCAACAGTTTGTCTGGTGTTTCACACCCGCTTAGGCAGACAGGCAAACACAGGACGACTTTCACTAACTGAGGATGTTTTTCTTTCTGTCCTTCAGTATAGCGCCTCTCGAATGCTCTGATGACTTGAGAGAACGTAACGCAATAAGGAGCAAGAGGTGTGTGTGTGTGGGGGGGGGGGTAATGAAGATACAGGCACCACACAACCATGTTGTTGTCCTTTTTTCCGCTTGTATTCCTCTCAGCAGCAATATACATTTTCTCTTATTCTCGGCCTCTCCCTGCCTATTTTCGTCTCTCACAAACAGCCTGTTAATTTGTGTCAGTGGGACAATGGATAGTGCCGAGGGAGGGAGGGAGGGAGAGAGAGGGAGAGAGTGAGAGAGAGAGAGAGAGAGAGTGTGTCGGCAGGGCCGGATATAGGCATGGGCATGGGGGGCAATTTCAAAGATATTTCAAACAATATCTCGATGTAACATTCCCCCCCCAATTGGGAAATGTTACATCTGGGCCTGGGGAGTACAAAGCACGTTGCTGAGCTTTTTTGCTGATGCTGCATAATGAAGTTGAGCCCATAACGTCCAGGCTCCCTCATTGCCTCTTCTCACTGAAATGACTCAACTTTTTTGTTCTCTTTTCAACAACGAAAATAGATGCTCCATTATTATTGGGCCGGTTGTATTTTCTACCAGCCAACAGATAAAGGTCTGCGTTAAACTGTTGTTTTCTGTCAGTAATTGGACCCTGTTCGATCTCACCACAGGCCATGCCATGCAGTGAATGAACCCTCACAACTGCTGATATGCAGCCACTCTGTGGCTCCTGCAAATTGAAGAAAATAAATCCTTCCTAATAATGATAATGTCTGATAATGTCCTAATAGACATTATCAGGCATTCATCACGGCTACGCGATAGTGCCCAAATTCTCCCGCGGCGCGATCCTCCCCACCAGGAAAAACAGGTAGCAAGGGGTCCACCTGAATACCAATTATTATGTGTGGTTCATCTGTGTGGTTCGTCGTTTTACAGGAGCATCCTTTTGGCCACAGCCTGCTAATTGTGCACCATGATGTACGTCAGGTGACGAGGAGCGCCACAGGCAGGGTGTCATTGGTGTCTGAGACAAGGTTAGACAGACGGGAGAGCATGCGAGGAGCGCATACGCCATTCATCATCACCACTAGTCATAGATACGTTGTACATGTAACCCTTCTGTGCGTGTCTAGTCTGTCTACTGTGTGTGTGCGCCGTGCGAGCGTGCGTGCGTGCACTCCTCTGTTTCTATGAGAAACGTGTTCTACAAATGTTTACTCTATACAGTATCAGTGGTTTTCAACCTTTTTCATACCAGTGTCCACTATTCATTTAGCATTTGAGCTACAGACCACCATTTGATGACAGTTTCATCTGTCAAAACTAAAATATGGGGTGCCATGATTTTTTTTTCTTTTTTTTCTTCAAAAAAGTGTACAGCGTTTGTTAAACTGTTGTTTTTATGATTCCACTCAACCAGTTCGCTAAGTATACCTGGTTTGCCTGATGAGATCCACCTGAACTGAAGCCACACCCACAGGTTTAGTTGCATGATAAAGGGGGAGGAGTTAGGGGAGGGGCTGAATATGTGATGTCACTATATTGCAGTTTTTTTCATTGGCATGTTTGGCTGGAAAGGTTTAGCTCCAGGAAGAAACCCTGAATACAAAGGGAAGACTTCATTGCACATAAAAAACACACCAAGGGGTCTATTTGCATACTGTCACCTCTTAAAGGTAGGGGAAGTGATTTGAAATTCATGGTGTAGTACCAGCCTGGTGCACTAGGGGCCCCCAAAAGTAGCTACACTATGTGAACCTGCTGCTCGCTCCTGATTGGAGGAGAATTGTGGTGACCTGGGGAACTTTTATTAGCTCCTCTGCTAACGTGGGGGAGGGGGAAACTCCATATGTGGTTTCCACACCTTATAATGGGGCATTTTAACAGAAAAAAAAATTTTTTTTGGGTGATATCTGACAAAAGTGAAATCACTTCCCCTACCTTTAAACGTGTACAAAATTGAAAAAAAAAAAAAAAAAAAATCATGGCACAACTCTTTAAGATTTCTTACGTTTTTGTCAATTCCACACACTTCCAGGTAAAACATTCAAATATACCTCAAAACCATTCTTCTACATTTTGTAGTTGTGTAGACTTGGGCTAATTCACATGAATATGATGAACGATGGTGAATATTTTAACTCTTGAGAGTGTAAACATGAAACCAAATGGCCCCGCAAGGGTCCATTTGGTTTCATTTTTATGCTTACTTACTGGTTAACCAACTTTCCATTTAGCTGGGGACCACCTGGAATCCTCTCAATCCCCTCAGGGCAGCATTTACTGGCTGCCCCCAGGGCTGCAATTTAGCATTGGTGGTGTGCATATCGTTTAAGCTGCCCTCAGGGCAGCAATTTAGCATTGGCCTATGCCTATAATTAAACTGCCCTCAGGGCAGAAATTTAGCATTGGTAGTGTGCATGTCATTTTAGCTGCCCTCAGGGCAGCAATTTAGCATTGGTCTATGTGTATCATTTAAGCTGCCCTCAGGGCAGCAATTTAGCATTGGTCTATGTGTATCATTTAAGCTGCCCTCAGGGCAGCACTAGGGGTGTGAATATTCATGGATATACATCGCCACCCACGTGCGCAATGCAAGTTCATCAGTTCCATCACTCTCTATCGATGCAATAGACCTGTGCAGTGGCTGCCCTCTGCAGTTTAGTATTGGTCTATGCATATAATTTAAGCTGCCCTCAGGACAGCATTTACTAGCTGCCCTCAGGGCAGCAATTTAGCATTGGTCTATGTGTATCATTTAAGCTGCCCTCAGGGCAGCATTTACTGGCTGCCCTCAGGGCAGCAATTTAGCATTGGTATATGCATATAATATGAATATTCATCGATATACATCGCTACCCACGTGCGTGATGCAAGTTCATCGGTGCTGTCACTCAGGGCAGCAACGGTCCAAGACAGAGGAGTAATTTAGGCATAGGTTTTACTGAGGTTATGTTTGGGGCTAGGGGTTAGGGTTAGGTTTCGTAGCAGAGGGTGAAGAATGGTTGTGGCTACCGACTGGTAGTAAAACGGTCAACCGTTTTTCACCGGTTGCGGCTGGTTTAACTGACTTATAACTAGCCACTGCTGCACACAACCGTTTTATAGCGGTCGCGACCAACGGTCGCAGTCTCAAAATGATATCACTGTCTCTCGTTGAAGGGGTGAAATACCTGTCCACTACTGGGGGAGACTACTGTGTCAATACCCTCAAGTGTTAGTAAAATGCAAGACCAGTTTAACAACTGAGTACTGATGCATTAAATGGATATTTCACTGTCAAAAAAAACTTTTGGTCATTTTATGGTCTACTCAGTCTCATGTGAACATACCAAACAGTTCATAAATTACTCCATTCGGTATTTAGATATCTGATGTTCATTTTAGTGCAACCGCCTCCTTCCTACACAAACCCATTATAGCCTAACCTAAAAATCCATTTTAACCATAACAGATTATTCTAAAACAACCCATCTTTTTTTCTGGTGACTGATATTGTCTTCCTAATACGTGAGAGGGCAGTGGAATTCCATTTACCGTTTTCATTTATTTTTAAAATATTGTTTTATTCATTTGGGTGGGCATAGCCAAATATGGAGCATACTACATTTTCCTAAACAATATTTTAAAAATAAATGAAAACTGTAAATGAAATTCCATGGCCTTCTCACGTATTAGGAGGACAATATCAGTCACCAGAAAAAGATGTGTTGTTTTTTAAATAATCTGTCAGGGCTAAAATTTAGTTTTAGGTTATAACAGGTTTGTATAAGAAGGAGGCGGACTAAAATGAACATCAAATATCTAAATACTGAATGGAGTAACTTATAAACTGTCTGGTGTGTTCACATGAGCCTGAGTAGACCATAAAATGACCAAAAGTTTTTTTTTTTTTTTTTTTCTTTTCTTTTTTTGAAAGTGGAATATCACTTTAAGGGACTTCATAGAAAAAAATGTCTGACTAAATGGCAGAATGTACAACTACAGATGAACGTGCTGTCATTCATAGGGCAGATTAAAAGTGAACTGTGTGAGTATAGCGTGACGGTCCTAGCCATCAGAGAAGAGCAATCTACAAGCTATCAAAGCCTGAATTTAGCTTAATATGGTAATAGCATTGGGATGACATTAATGCTGTTACATATGCAGGAGGTCCATTTGTGAAATTGAAATACCAGAAGAAAAGAAATGGCATATTATGCCAAAGAAATGGACCGTGCAAAAGGACGAATTTCAGTAAAGTGGACAGACACTGACTCCACTGCTGGCCACTAGGTCCATTTTAGAAAGCTAATCTTCGTTCCTCAAGTTAAACATAAACCAGCAATTCTCTCAGTTAATGAGCTCAATCACTCTTCCTAAAGGCTTCAATAATTCAACTGCACCCCCCATCGTCGGCCATCCATAATATATAACGTCCACAATGAATTATTTAGAGACTTTGTGGCACTGGAGTCACCCAGTGTCTCGGTTCGGTGCAGGTGTGTGTGTGTGTGTGTGTGTGTGTGTGTGTGTGTGTGTGTGTGTGTGTGTGTGTGTGTGTGTGTGTGTGTGTGTGTGTGTGTGTGTGTGTGTGTGTGTGTGTGTGTGTGTGTGTGTGTGGGGGGGGGGGGTGTGTGGGGGTGTGTGTGGGGGTGTGTGTGTGTGTGTGTGTGTGTGTGTTGTACATTGTCATTGATTTGGACCAGATATCACTTAGATCAAGGTTTTTCAACCCGTGGTCTGGGGACCACCCAGTTGTCCTTGAGAGAATTCCAGGTGGTCCCCAGGCTAAATGATGGAAACTTGGTTAACCGGATGTAACTCTTTGAGAGCATAAAAATAAAACCAAATGGACCCGCAAGGGTCCATTTTGGGTCCAGGGGGGGCTAAAATGTCATCAAATCGTTGTCCGTGGCTCAAATTCTGAATAAATAGTGGGCCCTGGTATGAAAAAGGTTGAAAAGCCCTGAGTTAGATTCATAGAATCATAATGATGTACCACGTAGATTTGACATAGGCCTACTGATTGTGTGTGTGTGTGTGTGTGTGTGTGTGTGTGTGTGTGTGTGTGTGTGTGTGTGTGTGTGTGTGTGTGTGTGTGTGTGTGTGTGTGTGTGTGTGTGTGTGTGTGTGTGTGTGTGTGTGTGTGTGTGTTTTTGTTTGGGCCTTTCTTGTATAGTGGCATTCATGGCAGCACTATCAGTATAGCAACAGTGTCTGAGGATGGTTCAGGTTCAGAGTTAACGCAGCGTGTGGTACACCAGCTCCCCCTTCAGTACAGAGGGCTACCTACCAAACAAACAGGGACATTAGATAAACACATTAATAATTGATCAAATACAACAATACAGTCAACACAACCTATCACATACGCACGCACGCACGCACGCACACACACACACACACACACACACACGTGCGCGCGCGCACGATTGCAAGGTCAGTGTGGCATTGCTACTGCAGCTGCTGCATGGGGATATTCAAATTTGTACCCAGTGGTTTTCAAACTTTTTCATACCACGGACCATTTTTTGTTCAGCATATTAGCCACAGACCACCATTTGATGTTGAGTTTAGTCTCTTGGACCCGAAACCAAAGAATTTTTAATTTTTTTGTCTACAATTTAGGAGAGATATAACTGGCAAAACGTTGGTCAATATAACAATAACAATTTTCTCATTGTGTAGATTATTGAAAATTAAGTAATTCAGATGTTATATAATATAACTCTTGAGAGCAGTAAAATGAGTGACAAATGACCCGTACGGGTCCATTTGGTTTCGTTTTACCGCTCTCAAGAGTTACAGATATATCAGGGTCCATTTGGTTACCAACTGTCCATCATTTAGCTGCATGGGGACCACCTGGAATCCTCTCAGGGAACACTGGTGTCCCCGGACCACCATCAAATCATATCGAAATTTAAACCTGTCCTCGGAAATATCCGAAAAAAACTGTAAACTTTGCCTAGCTCACCAGAGTAAATACTCAGAGTGAAAGTAAAAACCTGTCATCGGTTTCAAATCCGGGAAAGGATATTGGTCAATGCTTTAAACTTTGCCCAGCTTAAAAGAATAAATAGAAGTGCCTGTCAACATGTCCCTGTGTTCAGTTCAGTTACCCTGGAGAGAGCCGTATGTCAACAGCCACCATAATGAGAACAGCACTGATTTATCTCTGCTCACTACTAGCAGGTAAGAAGCTGATGATATCCACTGTTAAATGTATAACGAGTATGTATACGTGCGTGCGTGTGTGTGTGTGTGTGTGCGCGCGCGCGCGTGTGTGTGTGTGTGTGTGTGTGTGTGTGTGCTCCAAAATGTGGTACATGATTTTTTTTTTTTCGAACGAAAATACAAAAATGCAAATACAAAACATGCATTCTAGCGCATCTATATTCAGCTAGCTTTCCGTCCAACACAAAGATTGGAGACATGGATAACGTCAGTATCGGCCTCCTCCGATACTTCTGAAATAACGTATCCGTTGCATCTGCATTTTAAAATCTATTGATGAGATTCAACTGGCGCTCCTTTTTGTTTCAGCAGCAACAAATCCAGCAGCGGCGATCGACATGCGTACACCAGCAGAAGTGACTGTGTTTGAAGGTGGCACAGGAATTCTTAATTGTTCCTTCAAGTCAGAAGAAGTAGTCAGCAGTCTTGCTACAGTGGCCTGGACCTTTCGACCAACTGGATCTGAATCAGCTCAATATGTTGTGAGGCTCTTCGTCTAATATGATCTTTTTATTATTTTATTACTATTGTTGTATTATTGTTATTGAAGAAATAATTTCAACATATTTTGTTTAAATCGAGAAATGAGAACTTGATGGCTCAGTGTCCTGCTCTGGCCCGGATAAGACATGTTCCAATTGGGGGAGCAAGTGAAAATGCTATGGGGTGCGGCTTCATCACCTGTGTCGACACTTCGTGCCACGGGCAATGAAGACGCACCCATACCATTTTAGGTTACTGTTATTAGGCAAGCATCAACCATCAGTTGTTGTTGAAGTTGCAACAGACACGCAGCATGCATAAAGCTAAAGGTCTGACTCAGAGATTTCTGAATCTTTTGAACGATGAAATGGTGTTTGTTTAGTGCATGGTGCCACAATTGTAGTTCATTAGTAGCAGTAGTAGTGCTTAAAAAATAAGTGTAAGAACTTTAAATTGAAATATAATAATTTAAATTTGGCTTGTCTTGTATGCCATCATGTTTGGTGGGGCAGTCAGGGCATTTAGGGCCCCCCATCCCCCCCATCCTTGTCCCTGCCTAGATCTGGCCCTGCTCTAGAGAACTTCTTACTTATTCATCCCACCCTTCATCCCACAGGTATTATTCTACACAAACGGGAAAAGTTTCCCATCTGAACAGTACAAAAAAAGGGTTATGTTTAGTGGAGACCTCAGCAAGAAGGACGCCTCCATCCGCCTAGAAAAGGTGCAGTCCAGTGACGCAGGAACCTACTTCTGTGATGTGAAGAACCCACCAGATATAGACGGAACGCCGGCGCGCACAGAGCTCAGGGTCACACTGGGAGGTAAATGCACAGCCCAAACAAAGGAGAATCTAAATGGAAATCAATGCATAATAACCATTAACCACATCAAACCCAAAATGAATATTTTCAAGTTTGTCCACCATTTAGATAATTGGCAAAATGTGGTCAAAATAACAATTTTTCCACATTCTTTCACATTTTCTAAATGTGTATGTTCTTGAAAATTAAGTAATTGATATGTTTAAATGTAGTTTTACACTCTCAAGAGTTACAGATCTACACAGGTCCACTTGGTTACCAATTGTCCATCATTTAGCTGGGGACCACCTGGAATCTTCTCAGGGACCACTGGTGGTCCCCGGACCAGTGGTTTATAACCAGTGCCGTATGTCATGGTATATGATGGTATATGATCAAACACAATGCTGACACCATAGCTTGCAAATCCAAATCCAATGCTCCAACTCACCAGATAGCCTACTCTGACTTACCTTTATATTCTTCTTTTTTGTTTTTATTACTATTATTATTGTTACCCTTACTATGTGGGCTCCTAGTATGTTTTATTTTATGTTATCTGTATCTACACATACTGTATGTTGTACATTTCCAAGACTTACAGCCCTGATACACCTAGCAATGTTTTGATCAATATCAACAAGCAACATCAATCATCAAAGTTCACTTTTCACTATTCTATAGAAAATGATCAACTAACTCCTGGTTGTTCGGAAAAACTGCTAGGGTCCATTTGGTTGTTTTATATTTATTAATAGCTGTTTCAATATGTGACACGATTTGATGTGGTCCTGTAGAGTAACTTTTTTGTTTTGCCTCTTGGCCAGTTCCCACTTGTAAAAGAGAACTTAATGTGTTTGCTTACTGGTTAAATAAAGGTTAAATAATAAATAAATTTGTACACTCTCAGGGGGAAAAAAATAAAATGGGTGGAATTCCTCTTTAATGGGAGGTGTTGCCTGTTGCCATGTGTCTCATCATGTTGCCCATTGATGTTGACATTGTTAGTTGATATTGATCAAAATATTCTCATCAATTTCACTCTATTTCCATAGGCCTACACGTATATGTTGTCTAAGCAATACGTTATTAACACAAAATGCTTTGTGTTTGCCTTACAGCGTCGCAACGCACACATGGGAACTGTTCAGCGGATGTTCACACAGACCTCTTCAGCATGCTGGAGGTAATGTGTGTGCAGCTTGCATCCCACAAACATAAAACCCTCTACCTCATTTGCTTCCACTCATACACGGTGATACGCTTGTCATCCTTATCAAATAAGAAAGACACAAATAATACACACTCAGACAAAACAACGAAGTGAAGGGCTGTGAGTTGTGTCTGATGTTGGCCAACAGATGGCGCTAGAATGCAGGGAGGATCTGCTTCCTCAGTGGAGCACTGAGCAGGCTGCCAAGATGCTCCTCCTCATGAAGAATCTCACTGACAGCATCCAGGAACAGCAACAGAAAGGTAATACCAGTCAGCAAGTAAGGTAGGGTCTTTATTTGTCACTGTAGCCTATGTGTACGAGGTGTACACTGAAATATTGATTAGTGCAACTATAATGCACAAGTAGTATCAACAGAGAAAAAAGGGAAAGAAAGAAAGGAAGAAAGAAAGAAAGACTCAACTGTTAGTCCATCATAGAGCAGTCAGTGCAAGTCATCACTGTATTAAAAACATCTATGATGCACCATTAAAAGTAGCAAAAGACAAAAATAAAATGATAATGTATATAAATAGCTAGAGACCACGCAAATCATATCATTAAATGCAGAGAACAGAGTTCAAAGTTCATGTTCAACTTAATCGATCAGTAATGTACAGAGTGTACTGTTCTAGAATATTACAGTATAGTAATAATAAAGTAAATAAAGGAATTTGGAAAATGAAAAAATGCAGTATATTTTTAATAACAGTATCTTTCTAACCTATTAGCATGTCACCAGAGCAGTCAGTGTCCTGTCCCTGTGGTGCCTGATAATGGTGGATTGGCATGTGTCACGGTCGGCGGTTATCGCTACTGCAAGCCTATGTGTAACAAAGTATGTCCTACAAACAACATTCACATCACATGACACATTTTTTCTGACTAGATTCTAGTTTCTGACACTAGATTCTAGTTTCTTACACTAGATTCTAGTTTCTAACACTAAATTCTCGTTTAGTGAGACTAGATCCTACTTTCCGACCCTAGATTCTAGTTCTTGATGCTGGATTCTAGTTCCTGATAGTAGATTGTAGTTTCTGACACTAGATTCTATAGTTTCTGATGCTAGATTCTAGTTCTTGATGCTAGATTCTAGTTCCTGATAGTAGATTCTAGTTTCTGATACCAGATTCTAGTTTCAGCCGCTAGATAGTTCTTGATGCTAGATTCTAGTTCCTGATAGTAAATTCTAGTTTTTGACACTATATTCTAGTTTCTGACACTAGATTCTAGTTTCTGATGCTAGATTGTAGTTTGCAACACCAGATTCTAGTTCCAGACATTCTAGTCTCCGATGCCAGATTTCTGACCCCAGATTCTAGTTTCTGGGGCAAGATTCTATTTTTTTTTCTCTGAAAAAAATCTGTTCTGTCAGTGATGCTCAAAATATTTTCTGCCAAGGAGCCCCAGAATGATGTTGTTGATGATGAATGTTTGGCTACCAACCATTGCTATTTTCAAAAATAGCAGAACTGCAAAAATATCAGATCTACAAGCTCATAACGCGCCACTCGGTGGCACGCTATGAGCTTGTAGATCTGATATTTTTCAAAAAGGCGTTCAGTACAGAAAGAGTTTATGAAAAACAAGCAAACACAAAAGAAAGGCTTTTTGATATGTTTTTATTCATTGGTTAAGCTAGGTTTATTGGTTAATCATTCATGTTGCTGTGTATTTCCACAGGGTTTTGACTTTAGTTTCCTCAGGAGAAGTCGTCTGTATGAGAGGTGTGGAGCTGACACTGGGTTCTCCTGGCAGTCTCAGTTCATAGGAGGGAACAGGCTTGCAGACTGCATCGGTAAATCTCGTTTTTTGTTTTCCCCCTGAATTGTCTTCATTAACATTTCCCCTGAGTCTATGACAATTGAGGTTAAACCACTGACTGGTATCAATTTGTCTCATTTCTTACCTTTTCAACGGAATATATTCCACATTCACCTTAACCGTTTTTTAAAATCTATTGAACTTCATGTTTTCTACAGTATGCTGTAACCCAAGATTTGGATTCTGACATGATCACCTTATGAGAGTCCAAGATCCCTTATCGTGTTTTTGTGAAATAGTTTGGCCGTTTCTGCTTCAAAGTAGCTCTTAGCGTGTAAAATCTGACATGTAAAATATTGAACAGTGAACATAGACTTCCACATTACCCTACGTCCAAAAATTACATGACGTAGAGTCGTAGTTTTAGATAAATAAAATGTTTATCTTCCGAACGGTGCCATCTTACCCACTTCCTCGCTTTCTGCCATTGGCTTCGGAAAATAAACAGTGGAATAAAACATTTTATTCATCAAAAACTACAACTCTACGTCATGTATTTTTTGGACATATAGTAATTAGTAATGGGACATGTGGAAGTCTACATTCAGTATTTTACATGTTGGATTTGTACACGTTAAGAGCTACTTTGAACTTACTTCTCTCGTTCCCTCCTCTAGAATCATCCATCCAGGTCGCAGGGGCTGCGACTGCATACTTTCCACAGGACTGTCTGACCACCCAGAGCAGCAACGACTCCACCATTCAGACATTTATCGCTGAGCTGAAGGAACAGGGTGTAAATGGACCAACGAGCCACGGCTGTCTCACATGCGCGTGACCGCGACAGGGGAAAAAGGAACACATTCAAATTGAGGACATAAGTGCTGTTCTGGCTACTGTTTACTCTACTGAAGGTCACGTGAAACTCAGCAAGTTCCTACTTTGTCTTATTTTCTTTATTGTGTCGGCAATTATTGGTTAATTTATCCCACATTCAAATTTGAAAAAAATAAATAAAAAAATGCAAAGTTGACACTATATTTTCAACATAACCTAATATTACAACATATTAGTCACATGCCAATAAATGAAACAAAAACTACATTTTTGAAGGTATCTGGAATAATATTCTGTGCTGTTTAAGTTGGTATTCAGCTGAGCACATTATAGCTGGGCCTGCCAGGCCTGGGTACAGTAATTTAAGTTTGACAACCACTGATCTTACACTGAGAATCACACCACAAGCAGCAGTGCTTCGGAATATTGTGACCATATTGTGTTGCATCCATAATATAGCCTTTCACAGCATACTCTTAATGGCACTAAACATTTATCTGATTACACCTGCTCTGAAACAAGAAAGTGGTCCTTGATATCGATATTTAGGGCACAGATTAAGATTTTGGCACTTAAGTCTTCATATGTGAATTATACTATAAAATGAACACACACTTTATGTGTAGTGCAGGTTAGCATTGAGTTAAGTGTTATTATGTGTGTTTAGTTTGATGACCAAACAGCAGATCACTGGTATGGGTCAAAGAGTCAAACGGGATTTTACAAGCTCAGTCAGTAGTTACAGTATTGACATCTCAAAGAAATCCATAAGCAGTCTCTTATCAGAGGTAAAAATGAGACAGACAATGATCCTGCCAGACTACACTAGACGACTCCATCTTATCAATTATGGCAATGACCGTTAAGCCCATGCAGTTGTTGGCCCATCAATGGGCCGTGACTTATTTTTACGGACACATCTCGATCGCTCAGTAAATAACAGGGTCACTTTTTTCCAACAAAACATGTTTTAATTATTTCAAAAATGTATTTATAATATTATATTTAAATTATATTAAAACAGACTGATCTAGATCCTCACTACGCTTCACAATGCAAAGTGTTGTGAGCTTGCAGATCGGCCTGCAGTGGTCTGCAGGATTACATGAGTTGGTAGTGTTACACATGCACCAGTAGGTGGTACAGAAAGCATACAAACAGCATGAGAAACATTTGGGCTATTTTCTTTAATGTTGAATAATTGAAATTATTATAGATAGCAGACATATTGATATGGTCAAAAACCCAAGCACATATTATTTACCAACAGCAACTGCAGGATAACTGATAGTCAATTTTATAATTTAAGGACAAGTGGAATTTATTTGACTATATAACAACGCTGGAACAATCCACTAGAGGTCAGCATACAACCACTTTCTTTGTGAATTTGCCCTGTTGAGTGAATAGGCCCACAAACCATTGAGTAAACCTGCCTCCTGCATTGAGTAACAAACAAAACTGTAAACGTGTGTAAACAATTTGATTAATGGCCAAACATTTGGATTGATTGAGCACTATAGATGATCATCAGTTCATCAGGGTAGCAGGTCCTGCATCATCGCACTACAGTCTCTTCTGGCTGTCTAGTTTCTAGGGGCGAAAGAGATGAACACATTACAAAAAAAAAGAATAGTAAAAAATACACTTTTCTGTCAAAGGTGCAGCTCAACTGTGTGTGTGTGTGTGTGTGTGTGTGTGTGTGTGTGTGTGTGTGTGTGTGTGTGTGTGTGTGTGTGTGTGTGTGTGTGTGTGTGTGTGTGTGTGTGTGTGTGTGTGCATGCTTGTGAGTAGAGTATCTATTACTCTATGTTGTGTAGTGGACTTTTAGTTCACTATATACAGTACACAACAGCAGTGGTTTTCAACCTTTTTGACACCAGGGCCCGCTATTTCTTGAGCATTTGAGCCACGGACCACCATTTGATGATATGTTAGCCCCTCAGACCCCCAAACTAAAGATTTCTTTTTGCTTTTGTCCACAATACCAGGCTGGATTTGGGAAACAAAAGCAAACATACAGATCAAAATGACCATTAATCTTCTACATTCTCTAGTTGTGTAGACTTGGGCTAATTCAGGTGATGAATATTTTAACTCTTGGAACTCTCTCAAGGACCACTGGTTGAAAACCACTGCGCTACAGTGTAGGAGTTTCTGTCTGCGTGTCATGGAAGCAGATACTTAACTGTCTGCAGGAACTGCATCTCTGAGCTGAGTGCCTCCCGCAGAAGCTCCAGCTCTCCGTCCTTATGCATCTCCAGCTCCCTCTTTAGTCTGGAACATCAAGACAAGCTTTATGTCACTTTACTTTGTCTGTGTTGCTGGCCAGTGGCCACGCTATGAAGAGTTTAAAGTTGAATGGTCAAACCTGGAGAGGTGAAATCACTTTTGCAACCGTGACCACTATAAAGACTGACTCAACGGTCGTGACCTTTGGCACAACGGTCTGGGGTTAAGGTTAGGTTTTACTGGGGCTTAGGTTTGTGGTATAAGACTTCAGGATTTTGTATCTTACAACATTATGTATGAGTACAATACAGAGAATGTTTGCATTCGCCATCTTTGTTGATCTATGTCTGAGATAACTAATCTTACTTATCTTTCATAGTAGTTTAAGCCCTGTGGAAATGTTGTATTAAGTTTTAAAATCCATTGTTTTTCTGCAAACTTCCTCTCTCCTTCTGTCTACGTTAGGGTTAGGTTTAGAAGCAACCGATGAAGAACAGTTGTGACCGTGGTCACAACCGGTTGCAACTAATTTGTAACAAGTCTGACCATTGGCCACCAGTCGCGACCATTCTATCGCGGCCGCAAAATGATTTTGTTGTGTTTCAGTCAGACAGTTCTTGAGGCATCCAGAGACTTCCAGTATGAAATAATAGTGAATAATAGTTTTAAAATGTATAAAGCAGAATATGATGATATGAAATAATACTTGTTTTCCTACAGGCCTTGTGCAGAAAATATTTGGCACTGATCGGTACAGTGGTTTCTGGTTCTGGGGATTAGCCATGCACACACGCAGAATATGAATATTTTGGAAGGTAGCGGTCTGAAAAGGTGGAGACCTACTGCTGTGAAAGAGGAGAAGGAAGTTTGAGCCTTTGAGGAGTTGAACCTCTTTTAAAAAGCATTCCTTCATTCAGATACCCACCAGGAAACACAATACAAAATAACTCTAGTTCATGTATTAATTAAACTGCACCAGGGCAGACATGGTCCGTGACCCACCAGCAGCCAAGCAGTGCACAAGAGGGCAGAAGATCAGAAAACAAGATTTTTACTCTGTTACAAAATGTGCACAATAGAATGCCATAACATCTAATATCCAAAGACGATACATGCTAAATAATACTGAAATACTTTGCCTCAAATATGAACACTTAAGATAGAAGATTGAATGACAGATAAATACAATTATACTGCAAATTATTTTCAAATTGTTAATACGCAGATCTTAGGACAGCCTCTTACAAACTACCGTAAGCTCATGGTTTGATGTAGTTAAAATATTATTCCATGTAAAAGGATTGATGACATAAATATGCCAAGCGCATTTATAATATTTTACACATGCAGGGTTTGCTTGGAACATCCCTGCTATATACACTATGACAGTGAACCACATACAGCAGTTCTGCACAGTTAACACATTTTAAAAGACTCTGCTACTCGTTCAAATCGACAACGCGCTCAATTTCCAGCAATCAATAAGTGGGGACTTAAATATACGTTTTAAAGGAAGGCTAGCGGTGATTGAAGACCTGATTGATGGCTTCAGTTCAGGATGGATGATCATAATAGTGAGTGCGAGGGGTCTCTCTCTCTCTCCCTCTCTCTTTTCCAAAGCGACATCCTCAGCAATTCTCAAGGCTAATCAGTCTGTAGGTAATGGAGTGACATGCTTAGCACACGCATGATTTAAGACCAGAGGGGGGGACGGGGGGATAGAGACGGGAAGAAAACAAGCACATGAATGGAGAGAGAGAGACCTGACAAGTGAATGAGTGGACAGCAAAGCAAGGATAATGGGGTGGACTGTTTTGCATGTCAGTGTATAAAAGCTGGGGCTAGTGACCTTAGTGAATCTGAGTAATAGAGTGGGGTGGGTCGGGGGTTGTCAGAGGTAGCAGCAGGGGCAATATAAGAATGACCCCTCGTTTCCTTCCTGGTACTATGCAATGTATTGATCTCCGATCCTTAATTAAATAAAGGAAGAGTGCGTGTGTAGAGCCATCGTGCATGACACTCATCCTGTAGGGAAGCTTCAAATGAAGCTCCTTGGCCCCCTGATTTATAATGGAAAAAAACGCTGGCCTACCTGACTAACATTGTTCATTTCGGAAAGATGTTTAATTTTCATACATCCTAATCCTACAAGTATTGTTATCCTTTTGCTACCAACTATCTTCTATGGTTGTCATAGATCAATAGTTTTCAACCAGTGGTTTGGGGACCACCAGTCGTCCTAGAGAGAGTTCCAGGTGGTCCTCACCTAAATGATGGAAAGGTGGTTAACCAGTTGTAACTCTTGAGAGTGTAAAAATGACCCCTGCGGGTCCATTTGGTTTTATTTTACACTCTCAAGAGTTAAAACATTCATCCTCTGAATTAGCCCAAGTCTACACAACTACAGAATGTAGATAATTTTCATCTATGTTTGCGGTATTATTTGTTTCCGGAAACCAGCCTGGAATTGTGGACAAAACCAAAAGAAATCTTTAGTTTTGGGGCTCTGTGGGGCTAAAAAAAAATCAGCAAATCGTAGTCTGTGGATCAAATTTTGAATAAATAGTGGGCCCTGGTATCAAAACGGTTGAAAACCACTGTCCTAGATTGTTACTGTAGGTTGAGTTAGGAGAGCTTTATTACCCATTATGAACATGCCATTATTGCATATTGGCTTAGGTCCCACTTACGATATACTGACGGTGATGTGCTTTCCAAGGAAATACAGTTTCCATTTTCATACCAAATGATGTATGATTTGA
>CM076974.1:37744711-37912980 GCA_039105355.1 Benthosema pterotum
AATGATATCATGTGTCGCTTTGCACTTGCAGTGTGTACACCGAAAGGTATTTATATTTACAAATGTCAGTCACTCTTTATCTTTATTATTGTCTATGGTGATTGCATTGCATATGTCAAATACATGGTTAAATCATCATTGGTTTCATAATATGTACCTCACATGAATTTCCTAAGCAATATCATTGTTGATTAAAAATGTGTTCACCATCACCATATCACCATCTCCAGCTATTAATGATTAAACGGGTATCAGTGACCTTTGCAATCTCATCACGCAGTTGTCTTTTCTGCTCAGCTGTTGCTTTGTCAACACCAGGAAGAGCACAGCGATATTTCTGAAAGGTCAATGAGCCTGTATTTGACATTACATCTGACACATGCTAAAAGGCTTCCTACAATACTAATGTTATCCGGTGGAAATTAGCCATTGATTTTACAGTGGCACTTGCAATCGATCCCTCCACATTGTTGATGAAGCAACTGGGATGGATTAAGTGGTTTAATCATAAAGCAGATTAACTTGTCAATATGCCAATAGGCTCTTTTTCACCCCGTCTGTCAATAGGCTCTACCTCCTAACTGACTGAGAGATTCTGGGTTTTTAAACCATTATTCTCTAGTGGTCTTAATGCTCTTACACAGACTTACCTTGTCATCAAGCTCTTGGTTGACTTGTCCATACTTTTCAGTGAAGGACTTAATCTCCATGTGGCATCTGATGATGGACTCTTTGACTGAAATGACAAATACGACAAATATTGATCAATGACCTACAGAAGAGCACTGCACCTGCACGTGCACCTGCAGTTGAGTGTGTGTACAGTATGTGTGTGCACATGCAGGTTGAGTCTGTGTGTGTGCGCGCACACACACACACACACACACACACACACACACACACACACACACACACACACACACAAAGGGATAGTTTGCATAGTAAGGAATTGGATACAACTGGTAAAATTGTATGACAAATATTAGGGACAAGTCCTTGACAGGAAGTATACCGGTAGGCAGAAATGCATTGGACTCAGGCAACAGCTCAGCCCTAACGATCTCTTTAATTTAGATAATACTTTTAAACAGTTGTCATGTCTATAATGCGCAACCGACGTCCAAGGTGCAACCGATTTGAAGGGCTTTAGGCTACACTTACTTGACCAAGTGTTTAAACTGTTTGCGGCTCCCAAAATTGTCTCCAGGGACCGCCAGGATACCTTGAGGGAGTTCCAGGGGGTGTGATTGATTGATTTTTCCCCCAGCTTGGAAATTTACAGTAGCCTAGGCCTACAATTCAAGCAAATTAGAGCCATATGGACTCTTTGGGTCTGTAACTCCGAGTGTACAAATTGAACCTCACTCTCAGAGTTAAATTAACCTGTTTTTTGTTTTGTTTGTTTTGTTTTTGTTTTATAATATACAGTAGGTTGGTGGTCCCAGAGGAGATAGATTTTTTTTTTTTAAATATATATCTGTAGCATGACTAACTGGGAAGGGCCAGGGGCCCTTGAAATGAAACAGGTTGAGAATCACTGTTAGTTGCCATAAACATCCTCTGTGGGGGTCCCTGATAGGCCTATATGTTTTTAATGGGGGGAGAAGTGTGGGTCCTTGCCTTGGCGTGAACATTGGAAAACCATTTGTACTTTACACAATATTTAGTGATGCGTGGAATTGTGTGACTCCAGGGGGCGCCATCGTTATTCGCCACGTTATTCAATAGGTCAACCATTTCGGTGACACTGCTGGCCGCAACTTCCTGCTTTTGGCAAAAGGTAAATAAATTGTTCTGTACAGCGGCGTTGCATTTTTATCTCATACACCTACCTTCTTGGAGTTTCTTAGTCTTCTTAGTTGTCTCCTCTTCGGTTTGGAGAATTTGTTGAAATAACGTTTCCAAACTCATTCTGTAAAGAAAATGCTGTAAATCGAAAAATCAATGGCAATGCTCAGACTTGCAGCTGTTTGTGTTTGTAACATTTCCCGCGAATCGCGCCCTAACAAATGGTTGTGGCTCAGCCAGGCTTAAGAAAAGTTACACAGCCAAAGAGGGCTTTTAAAGTAGCCCCACAACGCACAGACGGTGCGTTTGCTTCATATTTCAAAGAGTTACATCTGGTTCACTAACTTTCCATCATTTGGCTGGGAACCACCTGGAACTCTCCCAAGGACCACTGGTGGTCCCCGGATCACCTGTTGAAAACCCCTGCTGTAAACACTGGGGTGGGTCGTTCCTTACTCGTGACACGTCTTCTCTTTCTGGGACTCTCATGTGTAAACTTACTAAAGTGCATGTTTTCCATGTTTTAGTTGCTGCCAGGATTTCTATTTCTCCTTAATCTAGAGAATTTGTCAAAAGCAGGTGGTCTCAGTCTATTTTTTTTGGGGGGGGGGGCTAGATGATAGATCACAAAATCCGAAAAGGAGGCAACTCAGGCAAGCAAGCATACATTTCAGATATCGTGCACTATTTCATTTTTTGTTTTTTTGTATTTATTTTTATTTTTTGACAGACAATATTGTAATAAGCTATTCATAATGCGTCAACCTGTTGCTTTTTTGGCAAATTATCCCTGACAGACAATATTGTAATATTTGAATGAATGAATGACTGAATTAAAAATTTGTTAATAGAAAAGATATTTACAGTACAAGTCAGGTACACACTGCAACTAAACTGATAACAGCTTGGAGAATTACAGTACAATTCAAGTAGGCCTACGACGCAACATATCTGAAAAACTGGTTGGACACCCTAGTTAAGAATAAACTTGTTTACAATATTGGCCATGGTTCATTTTATTAGGACATTCAAATATGTACAAGATAATTATGATGCAGCAAATTGTGGAGATAAAATCATAGCGGAGGGAAAAAGGGAAAAGAGAAATGTACAAATAAGAAGAGGGGTGGGTGAGGGAATTATGTATACATTTTTTGTTTTACAGAGGCCAGTTTACAATTTGCAGCCATCTATAGGTGCCCTTTGAGAGCTGTTTTGAAGGAGTCAAGGGATTCACATGTCTTAATGACTGTTCGTAGGTCACTCCACATTTTGGTGGCATATGAGCGTAAGGAATTAAGTCCCTTGTTTGCAGTGTTGTTTTTGTCGACTAAGACTAAGACTAAAGACTAAGTCGACTAAGTTTTTTGATATTTAGTCGACTAAGACTAGACTAACAAAAATTAATTTCAGAAGACTAATTGGGACTAAAAGATGTGTGTTTTCAAAAGACTAAGACTAAGACTAAATCATAACCTAAGACTAATGGAAATAGGAAACATTTTAACTTCTTTTTTTCATTCTTTTTAAGTCTGTGAACATATCTGCAGTATAGATTGCATACGTTTTCAGGAAAGGGACTTATTACTAATCATTTTATACACAGAAATAAAACAAGACATCTTTCATACTAAAAACTATAAATCTGCATAACATATACAAACCTACAATGCATTTGTATGTAAGACTAAACTACCAAGACTGAGACTGAAAGACTAAAAAAAGACTAAGACTAATTCAATGTTGATATTTTCGTTGACTAAGACTAGACTAAAAAAAGAATTTCAGAAGACTAAATGGGACTAAAAGACTAAATGTGTGTTACTCAGAAGACTAAGACTAAGACTAAGTCAAAATATTCTCAAACAACACGGCAGTGCTTGTTTGTGCCAAATCTGGGTTGAACATGGTTAATACCACTCCCTCTAGTGTTGTGGGAGTGGACCTTAAGGAAGTATTTGGACAGCTACGTGGGTATTTTGGTAGAGTATCGAATCTTGTGGACCAGACCCATTGCGAGATGTCGTCAACCCTAAGCCAACCCAGACTGTCAAAGTGGGCAGGGGTGAGGTGGGTTCGGGCCGGGGTGCAAGGCCAAGTAACAGCCGACCAGTTTGTTTTGGGAGGTCTGTAGCCTTGTTTTCAAGGTCTTCAAGGTGCTGTGGTACCAAGAGGTGCAGGTGTGTATATGTATATAGGGCTCCCTTATTGGTATTTTCGTCACCTTTCCTCTTCCCATAGCCACTATCCTTTATGCCGACACCTTTATTTGTGACTGGAGGTGTGGTCATAGGCGTGTTTGTCGTGCAGTCCCTTAAGTTGCTAATTTCGTCAAATAGATTTGGGAACTAGATAACGCGATTTCAAAGCATCCGCTAACCCATATGAGAAGGCAAAGCCACGTGCGCACTGTGTGGGCATCTGTGCGCCTTGGAGATGTCCACGACTCCACGTGGAAAGGCGCCAGTTCAATTCATCTCCTTATTTCTGAATTGTCCTATAAACAGCTGTAGATTGCCTGCTGTCGGTCACTTCCTTGTGTTTAGGTAATGTACAGTATATAATATAATTAAATACATTAATTAACTTGCGGGGTCGGGTATTCGGTGGAAACGGTCCACCGAATCCCCAGTTACGTTTCGCTCGATCCCGCATCGTAGAGAAGAGCTACCCACATATTCTATACAGCATCTGAGAGAGTGGTCTTTGCCCGCTAGGCAGTATAGCAGTAGGGATAAGGGAAATAGATATGGGATGAATTAAAGGGAATGGCAAGACCAACATGGATTGGATGAAAGCTAAAAACGACCAAACCACACCTATGCATAATGTAACGGATATAGGAGGTGTTTAAGGGAGATGGCATGGTAACGAAATTACCAACTTTCGCGTGGGAACGCCTCTTTCCCAATGCTAAGTGCGTTAATTGCATATAAGGGCTAATGTAACCAAAATCAGCCCATAGTGTATAGCAGGGGTGGCCAACCGGTCACAGACTAAGAGCCACGTTTTTCATTGTGTTACTGCAAAGAGCCACATCAAAGAGGATGCCAGGTGGTCCCCAGGCTAAATGATGGAAAGCTGGTTAGCCAGATGTAACTCTTTGAGAGCGTAAACATGAAACCAAATGGACCCTTGCGGGTCCATTTGGTTTCATGTTTACACTCTCAAGAGTTAAAATATTCATCATGTGAATTAGCCCAAGTCTACACAACTAGAGAATGTAGAAGATTAATCGTCATTTTGATCTGTATGTTTGACTGTTTTGTTTTCTCTGAAATCCAGCCTGGAATTGTTGACAAAAGTAAACAAAATCTTTAGCTTTGGGGTCTGTGGAGCTAAAATGTCATCAAATGGTAGTCCATGGCTCAAATTCTGAATAAATGGTGGGCCCTGGTATAAAGAAAAGGTTTTTGATGGTTTCGTGGAAGCCCCTTAAGAGCCACATGTAACCAGCTGAAGAGCCGCATGCGGCTCGCGAGCCACGGGTTGGCCACCCATAGTGTATATATAGGAATAGGATATATTAATGGGTCAACCTGTTATATGGGTTGATGGCAACTTATCCCTGGCCCAGGAGCCTTCCTTTTCCTATTTCCTTATTGTCTACCCAGCTTCTGCTGAATGTTAATGGTGGTGTTAGGGGTGCCTCTACACTTGGCTTGGGCACAGTCCGTGGTTTCGACCAAACTGTGATGAATGGGTTTTAATGGGCACTTAATTCCGCCTTTGTTCCGGTCTGCATTTTCGGCCTGAAAAAGCCTGCACTTGCCGAAAATACAAGCCGGAAGTGTAATTGTCACCCATACAGAAATCCAATGGGTATCCAATCCATACACACAGAACTTTGATGTGTGTGTGTGTGTGTGTGAGTGTGTGTGTGTGTGTGTGTGTGTGTGTGTGTGTGTGTGTGTGTGTGTGTGTGTGTGTGTGTGTGTGTGTGTGTGTGTGTGTGTGTGTGTGTGTGTGTGTGTGTGTGTGTGTGTGTGTGTGTGTGTGTGTGTGTGTGTGTGTGTGTGTGTGTGTGTGTGCGCGTGTGCGTGCGTGTGCGTGAGTGAGATTGCAGAACGTGTGTGTGTGTGTGTGTGTGTAGAACGGATGTTCTCTTATATTTGAGTGTTGAATATATTTGTAGGCTAAGCACAGTCAGCATTACGATCAATAACCTTAATCCACTGACCACAGCGCTCCATCTCCATGCCATAGATTTGTCACGTAATTTTGACTTTGACCAGTTTCCCTGAGCACTGCTGCTGGTATAAAGGAATTATTTTGATTCCGTGCCATGAAGCACATTAAAGTGTGAACGTCTGGTCATTTATACGACCTGAAGACTACATCATTCTGACGTTCATTTGCAAAATTAATATTACATATTGATTGAAGCTTTTCATAAATCAGCGGACTGATGTGGCTAACC
This sequence comes from Benthosema pterotum, assembly GCA_039105355.1. Lineage (NCBI taxonomy): Eukaryota > Metazoa > Chordata > Actinopteri > Myctophiformes > Myctophidae > Benthosema > Benthosema pterotum. Next base: position 37,750,920 of record CM076974.1, read on the forward strand.
TTCCCCTGGCTGGCTGGCACAATTCCCTTTGGGAGTTGGATTTGCACTGTCATCAAATTGTCAGCAGAGACAATTAGCTTAGTAACTCAGTCCAGTCATTCTGTTTTGGACCTTTTTAATGTTTTTTGTCTCTTAAGCCACGTGTGCTTCTAGTGTTGTAGGAATTGGACAGAAATTACATTTAAATATTCCTTTTAAAACACCATGTGGATTTCGAACAAATATCATTTTTTTCAAATATCGAATGTATAATTTCAATATGAAATGGTGCAGCCTAATATGCTGTAAAACATCCTCTTTGTTGCTCTATATTTTCTCTAGTTCTGTGTTGTCCACGGTTGATCTCTTAAGTCTTGTGAGATCAAATTAATGATGAATTATCTTAATAGCCTATTTTTGTATAATCGTTTTGTTTATGTGGGCCAGATTCTTGTTGGAACTCGGCACAGCATTTTTATTACTATTTATTTTAAATTCGAACCTTAAATTATGATATTCGAATATTCTTTTGAATATGGAATATTCGTTTGCAGCACTATGTGCTTCCATATTGAATTAACAGGGTGGTGTACTGTACATGGCTGGTTGTGTCGTCATAGGGTGGTTAATAACATAGAGCTCAGACTTTCTCCATCCCCCAAATGGAACTGCCCACATTCTATCTCCATCCTTCCCTCTCCATCTGTCTCTTACCTTCACAACATGTTCCACACCTGGCCCGGATATAACATTCCCAATTGGGGGGCAGGTGAAAATCGTACGGGGGTGGCTTCATCGCCCGTGTCCCTTCATCGCCTGTGTCGCTTTGCACCACAGGCGATGAAGCCGCCCCCCATACCATTTTCATACCATTTGTTTTAGTTCTGTGACTGACAAGATTTATAACTTGTACATGACTTATATTGTTGAACTTGCAAAAGCAGACTGACTCAGAGAGTTTTCTGTTTTGAATGATGAAATTGTTGATTTAGTGGTGCGACGGTTGTAGTCAGTAGTGTAGTGTTTCAAATCATTTTAAATATAAGCACTTTAATTTAAAATATCTTTGAAATGTGGGTTGTTTTGCATGCCATCATGATTGGTGGGGCAGTCAGGGCATTTAGGGGGGCATTGCCCCCCCCCCCCCCCCATGCCCATGCCTAGATCCGGCCCTGATCCACACGCACATAGAATAGATCAGGCTGGAAACACCGGCATTAGGTGCTTTTTGTCCTGGCGAGTCGTTGAATGGCCTCCCTCCTTCGTCACACTGCAGACTGACACTCACTCCTCTTAATCTTCTGGTGCCCAGGGGCGGATCTAGGCATGGGCATGTGAGGACAATGCCCCCCCTAAATGCCCAGACTGCCCCACCAAACACGATGGCCTGCAAAACAACCCAATTAAGATATTTCAGTGCTTATATTTAAAAGTATTTGAAATAAAGTATTTGAAACCCTACTATACTGCTACTAACTAACTATAATTGTATCACCACTAAACCAACAGCATTTCATCATTGAAAACAGAAAACTCTCTGAGTCAGACATTTAGCTTTATTGATGCCTTACTTGGCTAATAAAAGTCCTGTAACTGAAAATGGCATACCATCCAGCCTGGATTTGTGGACAAAAGCAAAATAAATCTTTAGTTTTGGAGTCTGTGGGGCTAAAATATCCTCAAATGGTGGCTCCATGGCTCAAATTCTGAATAAATAGTGGGCCCTAGGTATCAAAAAGGTTGAAAACCACTGTGGTGGACAATCGCCATGTCATGCTTATGCTTATGCTGAGTCAGACATCCACCCACCCAATCCAACACCCACAAGCACTCTTCATAATTGCTTTTCTATTCACTCTACTTCCAGGACCATCTACCCTTTTGTTTCTGACTAAAGTTCTTGCCACCTATATCTGCACTGGTAAGCGGCAATGGAAAATTCCTGAATTGTAAAATGTCATTCTCTTGGATTCACTTTCACTCTGCCCCCCTCCCCCTCCCCACTGAGTAAGCAATGCTAATTTACTGGTATTCTTGATTGATTCTTCATTGATTGTCGCAGCACAGTCAACGGTTTTAATGCAGAGAAAAGTTCATTGACATTGTTTAACCAAGTGGGTTAGTGTCAGTCAATGCATGAGTTACAGGACATGTTGCTTCATCTACAATTTATAGTCTATTCATAATGTTTCTATTTGTTGAATTTATATCCATCCATTCACTTGTGAAATAATACAATAGGAGTTGGTGTCAAATTCCATATATCTTCTTATGGAACTATACAGTACATTCGTTCACATTCTAAAGACTGGCTACAGCTATTTCTTGTCTTTGGACAAATGATTCACACGAGGAGCTTAACATACCGCACAGAACGTACTGTATGAAATGATAGTATCTTACCAGTGTTGCCAACTGCCAAAATCCAAAATGCACTAGTGGCCCTTCCAAAATGCACTAGAATGTGCCAGAGCAGTGGGTTTTCAACCATTTTCATACCAGTGCCCACTATTTATTCTGCATTTTAGCCACAGAGGACCTTCATTTGTTGTTGAGTTTAGTCTCTCGGACTAATTTAGTAGAGATAACTGGCAAAATGTTGGTCAAGATAACAATTTTAGAAATGTGTAGATTGTTGAAAATTAGGTAATTCAGATGTTTAAATATCATTTAAATCTTGAGAGCGTAAAATTAAACCAAGTGGACCCGTAAGGGTTCATTTGGTTTCATTTTACACTCTCAAGAGTTACAGATCTATAAGGGTCCATTTGATTACCAATGGTCCTTTCTAGGAAGGAAGGAGGGCTCTCAACTAATTTTGCCCTAACTCACCAGAAAAAAAAAACACACCAGATTTTCCGCCAGGGGTTTTTCACTAATTTTGACGCTAGGGGGATCTGGAAAAAAGTAAAATATAGTGACAATTGTGCCAAGTTGGCAAATGACTGTATGAAATATAGTATCTTACACTTTTTTATGAGGCTTGATGCGCACAGCCTATGTGTGACGCTAAAACAATTAAATAGTGCACACACGGGTTCAACCCGGGTGCACACTCGGGTTCAAACCGGCCACCTTGCGGTTACCATCCGGTGACACTACCCCTGAGCCACTGCCCTGATGTTAAGATACAGCACAAATGTAAAATGCAAACAGCATTGTCCCTTGTAGCATTGAAGGCTGTTTGTATTTACAAATGTACATTTTAAATGTGTGCTCATATAAATTTGTATAATCAGACAAAAACTTTAGCTCGGAAAGAAAATCAAGTTAAGTATTGCTGTTGTGATATATCAAAAATAACTGATACATTAATTCATGAACACTGCAGCTGCACTGGACTATGTGAAACCGGGCTGTATTTTTACACAACCGGCAGTAGATGGCGGTAGTCACTCATGCCCATCCGCTAATTCCCACCATCAACCACACCACGTTTATCGTCTCTTTGCAGTGTCTACTGTCTGTCTGTAACAGTTGCCATGCCAGATATTGTACTTTGAAATAGTAGTAGGCCTAGTCTGTTTCAAATAGTGTTTTCTTTTTGTATCATCTCTGCCATTCCACAGCAAATGCTAATTTGCATGTAAAAGCGTTTCATAGCTGCAGAAACACTGTGTGCAGTAACAAGTTTTTGTTGCACAGCCTATAATTTGCACGTGTCAGCGAATGATCTTGAATTATAGCCCATTAACAGGAAAGAAATTATAGTTGCCACTAGCTTCCATTGCGCACTTTGACCATGAGCTCGGAATTAACTTGTTATCAGGGAATTGTGTTGTGTTGACTGTAGTGCTTATTGCCGCGCGCTCGCTGTGTGTGTGTGTGTGTGTGTGTGTGTGTGTGTGTGTGTGTGTGTGTGTGTGTGTGTGCGTGTGCGTGTGCGCGTGCGCGTGCGCGTGTGCGCGCGCGCGCGCGCGAGAGAGATCTGTGCGTGCGGCTGTCTGCGCGCCTCGGCGCGGGGGCTAAATACAAAAAGTCAAGTAGAATTAATCGGAAACTCCATATTTAATTACGAAGCTTTATTCCCAAACGCTTTACCTCCCTGCCCAGCCAGTCAATTATACTGAAATCCAACTCCGAGCCCACGCAGGGACCAAGTAGCTTTTGATTGATTTCATAAAGGTATTATTAATGCGAGTGCACCCAGCCTATTGATCCTATAGTTATCCTTTCCTTATTAGAATGGGTAACTATTCATTCAGCATCACTATAGGGCCCACTATTTATTCAGCATTTGAGCCACGGACCACCATTTGGTGACATTTTCCAAATTAAAGATTTCTTTTGTTTTCTTTGTCCACAATTCCAGGCTGGATTTGGGATACAAAACAGTCAAACATACAGATCAAAATGACCATTAATTTTCGACATTCTCTAGTTGTGTACACTTGGAGCTAATTCACATGATGAATGAATATTTTAACTCTTTAGAGTATAAACATGTAACGCTCTCAAAGAGTTACACCTCGTTAGCCAACTTCCCACCATTTAGCCTAGGGACCATCTGGAACCCTCTCATGGACCAATGGTGGTCCCCGGACCACCGGTTGAAAACCCCTTGCTATAGGCCTACGCGTATTTTGGGTATCACCGAAAGTCCCAGACAATAGGCTATTATTAATATTTTTTGTATTATTATTATAGTCAACGTTGTGCTGTTTAATTTGGCGACGAATCGAGACGGTGGCTGGCGGCGTCAGTCATCGAAACGTGACTGTGTTTTATTGTTACTACACTTTTACATTATTCGATTCAGAGTGCTTGTTAACTGAGCCGCTAGCCGTTCTGCCTGCCTGTCTGTTGGTTTAGAACAGGAGTTTTCAACCAGTGGTCCGGGGACCACCAGTGCCAGTGGTCCTTGAGAGGGTTCCAGGTCGTCCTCAGCTAAGTTGGTTAACCAGATGTAACTCTTGAGAACGTAAAAATGAAACCAAATGGACCCTTGCGGGTCCATTTGGTTTCATTTTTACGCTCTCAAGAGTTAAAATATTCATCACCATTTTGGAATGTATGTTTTGCTTGGTTTGTTACCCAAATCCAGCCTGGAATTGTGGACAAAAGCAAAATAAATCTTTAGATTTGGGGTCTGTGGGGCTAAAATATACTCAAATGGTGGTCCGTGGCTCAAATCCTGAATAAACGGTGATCCCTGGAGTCGAAAAGGTTGAAAACCCCTGGTTTAGAATAACTGCGCCTGACTGGGCCACCGTGTCCGTGTCTGGGAGAGCAGAGAGAGTCCTGCTGAGTGCGCAGAGTGCGGCGCTCTGTCTGCGCACAGACGCACAGAGAGGAGATAGACAGAGAGAGAGAAGCAGCAGCAGCATCTTACACTGCTGGAGTTCCAGGACACAGACTCGCTCTACTAATCCCCTCTTCGCCTTTGTCTCCTCTCGCGTTGATTAGAAAAAAGGAACCCCGTTTTTAGAATAAGCCGAGTCAGCCGGTATATACAGTAATACACCACCAGCCCAGAGACAATCTGGAGGAGGATTCGGGATCACTTTCTGGAGGTGGAATATTATTATCTCTCGCATGAAGCGAGCCGGATCTCTCCTCGTTCTTCTCCTTGGCCGTCCGGCGGAGCGCGCAGCACAGCAGCAGCAGCAGCAGCAGCCCCGCTGCGTTTCAATGGATTTCAATACGGTGGAAGTACCCTGGGAATTAAATTACCGTTAATAGGTCGTTCTTTTGTTTTTCTTTACGAGATTTTTTTTACGAGAAAACAACACTGTTGTTTTTACATGGATAGAAAGACGATGATCTTCGCAGCTCTCTATGTCGCTCTACCTCTTTTAGGTAAGTTGGAGTCTTAGTCTTGAACAAATATTCAACGAGTCCAGTTCATAATAAGCAATCCTTTGAGAGAACAAGTGTTATTGCCTGCTATGGGGTTCATGAAACAAACGAAAAAGTTTACAATGACACCCCGCAGTTCCAGTTATTTATTCTCTGGCTGCTCCGCTAAAGCTTTAAACCTTGCCGAACTTTTGTTCAACTCTGTAACCCATCATTGAACGCGCAATCAAATTGTCTATCGATTACATATTGTTCTAAAACCACAGTAGAGAGAGTGTAGCCTATTATTCGTTCCCCTTGGATGACTTTGATTTTGCCCTGAAAACAAAACAGGCGCTGCCCCTGATCCCTCCATTAATCCCTAAAAGCAGCTTTAATGTGTTAAAATCGCTGTATATTTACTGTAAACCAGTGCTTTACCACCAGTGGTCCCTGAGAGGATTCAAGGTGGTCCCTGGGCTAAATGATGGACAGATGGGCCCTTATAGATCTGTAAATCTTGAGCGCTCAAGAGTTACATTTAAACATCATTTCAAGAATGTACACATTTTAAAAATGTAGAAGAATTGTTATTTTGACAAACATTTTGCTAGTTTATCATCTCCTAAATTGTGGAGACAAACTTGAAAATCCTTTAGTTTTGGGTCTGAGAGACTAAACTCAACATCAAATGGTGGTCCTCCGTGGCTAAAATGCAGAATATATAGTGGGTATGAAAAAGGCAGAAAACCACTCTTTGCAGGTCCTCAAGAATTAGAATTAGCCCAAGTCTACACAACTAGAATGTAGAAGATTAATGTAACTTTGATCTGTATGTTTGACTGTGTTGTTCCCCCAAATCCAGCCTGGTATTGTGAACAAAAGCAAGAGAAAATTTAGCTTTGGAGTTTGGGGGCTAAAATGTCATCAAATGGTGGTCCTCCGTGGCTAAAATGCAGAATAAATAGTGCACCCTGGCTATGGAAAAAGGTTGAAAACCTCTTCTGTAAACAAATGAAGACGGCTGTTGTTATGATTCCATATTACTATTATTAGTGGGGTTGCTTCAAGGGGAACCCCACTATTGTCATTGTGATTTTTCTCTAGCATTTATAATAATTATTATTCTGCTTATTGTCTTTCAGATGTGCTGTCCTCTGCGGAGCAGAATGTGCTTGGCAGCGGCTCCAACAACAGGCTGGACTGTGTAAAGGCCAGTGAGCAGTGCCTGAAGGAGCAGGCGTGTAGCACCAAGTACCGCACCATGAGGCAGTGTGTGGCGGGAGGCAAGGAGAGCAACTTCAGCATGGCCGTGGCCGGCCTGGAGGCCAAGGACGAGTGCCGGAGCGCCGTGGACGCGCTCAAGCAGAGCCCGCTCTACAACTGCAGGTGTAAACGGGGCATGAAGAAGGAGAAGAACTGTCTGCGCATTTACTGGGGGATCTATCAGACATTGCAAGGTAAAGGTCTGAGTTCAGGGGAGGATTATCCAAAGGGCACGTCGCGCCCAGGCCCAGGGGTCCCTGAACTAGCCTGAGGTTGAGTGTCTGTGTGCTCTCTAAGAGGCGAAAAAAGGGGTAACGGTGAATAACAGTGGTGCACCTGGTCCTTTTCACTGTTATTTACAAGGGACATTTTGTGTCCATCATGATATGCTACATTACTTCAAGTGTGCATTTAGTAGGCTTAGTTATTTTGCGTGTTGCTGTAAATCCTGCTGAAATGCATGTGAATATCGCACGCCTATATGTGTCATAATTGATATACCTATGTCAGGAGGAAAAATGCTCCAGTTTTGGGGGGGGGGTCTATGGTCTGAGGGTTGGGTGCAGTACGACAGGCATTAGTCCGAAGCCCTCTACCCCCGTGGTTTTCAACCATTTTGATACCAGGGACCACATTTATTCAGCATTTGAGCCACAGATCACCATTCGGTGACATTTTCCACCCCCCCCCAAAGACCCAAAACTAAATAACAATTTGTCCAACAATTCCAGGCTGGATTTCACAAAACAAAACAGTGTATAGACTTCTTAATTAAGTGGTGCTAATTTGGGTGATGAATATTTTTAACTCCTGAGAGTGTAAACATGAAACATTTTTTATGCTCTCAAGAGTTACATCTGGTTAGCCTGGGGAGGAACCAGCTGGAACCCTCTCAAGGACCAACTGGAGGTCCCCGGACTACTGGTTGAAAACCACTGCTATATACCCCAGAACCTAACCCTATAACCCCACAAGGAAGCTTTGCTTGTTGTTGTTTTAACCAGCCTCGTGTATGTGTATTAACTTGTGTGTATGTCACAAGTCACGGGTGAGTCTGAACCGGCCACACTTGTCTCTTAACCAGCCACATGTGTCAGACATCTAACGTATTGGCTGGCAGGGGACATAGACACTAGTACACTAAGGGACGTGGAGCTGTGGGGAAAAATAAAACGAAATAACATACTAAAAATTCACAATACTGGCCATGCAGCACAACCGGTGCAAGCAGTATAAAAACACCATGAAAGCTCTCTCAACATTCATTTACATTTCAACGCTGGTGGGGTGTCCCAGGGAGGCAAGGCGCTGCTTTTTGACTTCCCTATTTAATTTCCTTTGAAGGTAATGGTGCATTCAAGCCCTTACTGCCTGCCCATGCCATCTTAATGTAGTTGTGCGGGGGCAGGAGGGGGGGATGTCAGGGTCCCTAAACCGCGCCCAGGCCAGAGTCGACTTCCAGTTGTGCAACACAGCTGACCAACCTGCCTAATCAGGCGTGCGGGCTATGTGCCGCTGAGGGTATCGACTGACCCGAATAAACCCTCTCACATGCAGGCCAATGTGAGCGCCATGGGATGATATAAACAATGGACACACCACACACACAACAATGAGTCCGCAACTCTGTTTGTCCCCCCTTCCCCCTCCTCCAGTACTGCCATCATGTAGATGAAACATAAATATTCATAATATGCCGTTTTCTGTTTCTATTCATCTGTGTCTACACCAGTGGTTTTTAACCAGTGGCCCAGAGACCACCAGTGGTCCTTGAGAGAGTTCCAGGTGGTCCCTAGGCTAAATGATGGAAAGTTGGTTAACCAGATGTAACTCTTTGAGAGCGTAAAAATGAAACCAAATCGACCTCTGCGGGGTCCATAACTTTCAAGAGTTAACATATTCTTCATCTGAAGTGAAGTCTACACAACTAGAGAATGTAGAAGATTAATGGTCATTTTTGATTTGTATGTCTGACTGTTTTGATTCCTCAAATCCAGCCTGGAATTGTGGACAAAACCAAAAAGAAATCTTTAGTTTTGGGGTCTGTGGGGTGAAAATGTCATCAAATCGTGGGCTGACCATGGCTAAAATGCTGAATAAATAGTGTGCGCCCTGGTGTCAAAATGGTTGAAAACCACTGGTCTACACAGTTTTTTTTAAACACTTTGTTAATTTAAAGTATCGAGGCTTTTACTGTACTTTGGATCACTCTGTCTGTCTGTATAATAATAATAATAATATTCTTAACAGGCAATGACTTCCTGGAGGACTCGCCGTACGAGCCTGTCAACAGCCGCCTGTCAGACATTTTCCGGCTGGCTCCCATCATAGGTAAGGACAAGCGTCTGCCTGCACTCTCCGCAGTGCAGTGGCGTTATATGTATTGACACACGGCCATGTTGCCGCTGGGGTTTTCATATTGCTTCAAGCTGTGCATGCGCTCACTCTTCCCCTGTCAAGTCTGTGTGTGTGTGTGTGCACGTGTACGTGTGTGTGTCTGTGTGTACATGAGTACCCACCCGTCCACCCTCTCCTCTCTCTCCCCTCATTTTCCTTCCCTCACCCCGACAACCTTCAAATGCCAGCTGTGAGCGCCCTTCACAGGGTGCTGTAGTTCTGAGAGCACCCTGCCGGTTTAAACGGTGCACATTATGATTCATTCAGATGGTTGTTATTTTCTAGTTGATTTTCCTTTCCCACCCCGGACGTCGGTAGTTGTCTCGACTGCATTGTCGGATTTGAACTGGGTCTTTTTTCCCCTCTCTCCGTCTGTTCTACTTTAATAATGGAATGAATAAGTCGATGCACAAGTGTAGGAGAGGAGGACTAGTACATTGCTGTTCATTTCTTGCATGATGGCAGTGTTGCTGGTGGCCTCTAGATGGCGATGTTATTCCCTTATTGGCCAGTGCACCACAGGTGCACCTTGGAGTGTCCACACAGTGAGGCTGTGTTGACTCTTTGAAGGTTTGACATAATGAAGTTTTGCTTGGTAAATGTGAGCCAACGAATAGTATGTTGAACCAAAAACACACTCTACCTTCCATCTTAAAAAAAAAAAAAAAAAAAAACAGCAGACATTTTCCATCTTTTGTTCAGGAGAGGTAACTTTTTTCCCCTTTTTGTTATGTCAGCAGTTCTAACACAGACAGCCTAAATTGCTTGAAATTGTGTTTGTCAAATGGCAGCCAGGTCACTTGCCCAAAAAGTGGGGAAGGTATTCTGGCAGGAATAGGATAAGGCTGTGCTGGGTCATCTAAAATTACGAGTTGTTTTACCACTGCCAAAAAAATTATATTTCTTAAGTCACTATTACGAGAGTATAACTTAAGGCCTGCGCATTACATCCTCCTAAGACACACTGCCTGCCATATAACTACTAACACATTACTACTACTAATAATAATAATGTAAAGCACTTTTCATTTGCAGAGAATCTCAAAGTGCTATATAAAACATTGTAAGCAAATCAGTGTCATCAAAATTAAGATAAATGTAAAAACAAACATGGCAAAAAAAGTTCAACACGAAAACGCATTCTGAAACAGGAACGTTTTCAAGGCGGTCTTAAAAGACTCCTCAGACTGTGGCCAGGGGCGGCTTCATCACCCGTGTCGCTTCGCGCCACGGGCGATGAAGCTGTACCCATACCATTTTCGGTTATAGGACTTTTAATTATATACACTTTAATTTGAAAAATCTTTGTAATTTTGTGTTGTTTTGCCTGCCATCATGTTTGGTGGCATTAAGGGGGCATTTCCGCCCCACGCCCATGCCTAGATCCGCCCCTGACTGTGGCACTCTCAAGTCCATGGTGAGGCTGTTCCATAGATGCGGTTCTGCCGAGGAGAAGGCCTGGTCCCCCATGGTGCGAAGCTCGGTTTCTGGAGTATGGAGCAGGAATTTAGTTGCAGATCTGAGGGTGCGGGTGGAGGTTGTTTTGGTTTTTGGGGAGTTGATCAGTGACTGTAAGTAGGGAGGAGCGTGTCCATTTATGCAGTTGTATATCATCAGTAGAACCTTGTATTCATTCCTGGCTGTGAAACACAGCCAGTGCAGTGTGAAGAGGATGGCTGTTATACTACTATACTTCTCTACACTGTTTCTACACAGTTCCGCGCTCCGTAGCCAGAAAGCCTGTCAGAAAAGAAATCGCTTCCAACATCACCCGTATAACTGTCACAGGGGCTTTAATGTGCCTGCCATGGTGAGGAGCAGAAGCACAGCCTGAAGCCATCAGAGGCAGAAGAAGCATATGTAGCACAGGATCATAGTTCACACAAGCCGCCATGTAACAACCCTCAACACATCCCCTGGCCTGAGCAATAGGCTTTCCATGAGCAAGGGAACGGAGGCGGCGGGGGGAGAGATTTACGGGACGACGCTCCGCCGGTGAAGGTGCTCCTTATTTGCTGTCTAAAAACCTCTTTATGTTGATCGACGGCCTCTGTTTCTCTCCCTCGCTCTCTCTCTCTCCCTCGCTCTCCCTCTCATTCTATCTCTCTCCTCTCTCCCTCTCTTGGCAGTGCAATGATAAGATGCTCTAAGGCTCTGTTGTTAAAGCATGGCTATGGAGGGACGGTGCGTGTTGTGCCAGGGTGCAGGTCAGGGTTGATGGGAGCAGGCAGTGACGGTAGAAAGGGTAGAGACAAGGCCAGAGGGAGGAGGTGTTATAGGTGTGAGTGGGTGAGTGAAGGAGTATTGTAAGAAAAGGGGTATAGGTAGGACACTGGTGTAGTGCTTGTTGCTTTGCAGAGTATATACTATGTATGTATACTTTCTCATGCTAATAAAGGCCTTTCTGGTTGATTTGAAATTGAATTGAAAACATACCAAGGAGAAGGTCATTGCGGAAGAAGAAAACGGATTGTGGTTAAGAGAGGGAAAGCGACAGAGGGACGGTGTGATGCTGTGCTGGTTGCTTTAGAACAGTTGTTTTCAACCAGTGGTCCTTGAGAGGGTTCCAGGTGGTCCCCACCCCAAGTTGGTTAACCAGATGAAAAGTTGGTTAACCAGATGTAACTCTTTGAGAGCGTAAAAATGAAAGAGTTCCAAATGGACCCTGGCGGGTCCATTTGGTTTCATTCTTACACTCTCAAGAGTTAAAATATAAACCATCTGAATTACCCCAAAGTCTACACAACTAGATAATGTACAGTAGAAGATTTGATCTGTATGTTTGCCTGTTTTGTTTCCCAAATCCAGTCTTGTATTGTAGACAAAAGCAAAAGAAATCTGTGGAGCTAAGATGTCATCAAATGGTGGTCCGTGGCTCAAATGCTGAGTGGGGCCCCGGTATCAAAAAAGTTGAAAACCTCTGCTTTAGAAGTTTTCTAAGGACTTTCCAAGACATTTTAACAAAACCAAATTCTGCACGGGTGGGTAGCTTTCCTCTTAAATGCCTTACTCTTATAAGTCCAACTAGGCAAATGTCTTGTTTAAAAAGAAAGGTCTTCAGTCACCTTTTAAAAGCTGTCCATCGACCGTGGTGCTCTCAGGTGGTCCGAGAGGCCATTCCATGGCTGAGCAGAACTCTCTGTCCCCAATTTTTTTTCAGAGCCTAGGTTCAATGAGTTCCTTTAGGTAGGAAAGGTGAGGAGGAGGCAGACATTGTATTCTATCCTGAAAGAGACAGGAAGGTACGGTAGGTACCGTAGGTAATGGAGTATGGGCTTTGCCGCGTGATGTGTTCATATTTCCGCACTTTCACCAGGATAAAAGCGAAACAGTTTTTTACTGTACTGGTGCTTCTCGAAGCCGTTGCTATAGGGATCCCCATGCGAGGTGCGTTGCGGTAGTTGAGTCTCGAGGAGACAACGGCTTGAATGTTTTTTTTTCTCTGTTTTTCTGCATCAGTGTGTTGTTACGGAGGTGAAGGAATATGTTTTGGCAGAGGTGTTTGATATGGGAGTTGTTTGGGGTTTTTGAGTTGTGGCAAGTTGTCAGTCACCCGCTTGCCTTTACCTCCACTAGGCTGATGGTTATAGAGCTGCGCAGTCCCGCACCCTCGTGACGTCGCCCCTGTTCCAGAAATGGATTCCCCATTCATTTTTCTTATAAACTTTCCATTATGCCAGGGACGATTTGTAAAGACAACTCGGGTCGTGACAAATCGTGATGACACACAATCTTTTGGGACAATCAAATAATTTCTAAGATGAAAAACGAAACAAAAAGTGTTGTATGCTGCCGTTTTCTACTTCTTGCTAATTAATTATTGCATGATAATATTGTGTTGTTATGATTTGCCACGACCCGTGTGCGTGTTGATATTAACCATTTTCGAAAAGTTTATGAGGAAAATGCATGAGGGTTCAGTTTCTGGAATCTGGAACACGGGAAATGTCATGAAAGGCATTGTGGCCCTCTCGAGTGAGTGTGACAAATAGTGGACTATAGTGGCCCCCTCCATCATGAAAACCCATGTTACATTCTTTTTCTGGAACCCATGGCAGTGCAGGTGGGGAGGGGGACACATAAAATAATCTGGCATAGGGCCACTATCTCCTAGAACCGACAATGTCATGCCGGCTGATCATCTGACCAATTGGGGGGCCATGTAGAGGGTGAAAAGGGTGGGGCAGAGGACAGAACCTTGGGGTACGCCACAGGTGTCTGGGAGTAAACACTAAACACCTCCCAGGGAGACGAGTTGCTACACACCTGCAGCTGGTAGCAATTAGTCTGGTGTGTACAGATTGCGGGGGTAATGAAGCGTACTAAAATACCAGTATTCTCTATCACAAGGAGTCATTCTACTCGCTATACTTTAATTAAACCGCCATAAAAACAGAACATTGTTATAACACTGTCGGTACTAGATGGAATACCTCCTTCTAGGTGAAGCCTTCTCCTTAGCCACTTGTTTACTTGTTTATCTTTTGCCTCTTATGTGATCTTTCTATAGAATCACATACTTACTGCAGGGGCGGATGTAACATTTCCCCCTTACCAGAAAATGGTAAGGGGGCAGCTTCATCGCCCGGGGCGCGAAGCGACACTGAAATATCTTGGGTTGTTTTGCATGCCATCATGTTTGGTGGGGCAGACTGGGCATTTAGGGGGGCATTACCCCCCCATGCCTATGTCTAGATCCGCCCCTGACTTACTGTATGTAAGCAGCTCTGCTGATGTGCTGATCCTCATATACATGCATGTCCTTGCTATTGGTTGTTAGTATTGTTGGAAGAAGAAACCCAAGCTTATTTTGAGAGTGCTGGCTAAATAGCTAAACCCAAGAGCCTAAATGGCATTCCCGAGGCTCTATAAGAATATCAGTTTGCCTTTGTCTCTGTGAGGCAGTAAGACTCTTGTGATCTTTGGCTGTGAGAACAATAGGGTGCCATAATGAATCTCTAATTCACTAATAGGCTGTGTATACCGCTGACTGGAACCGCACTGTTCTCTAGTGGCAGCCACACACAGTGTGCTAATCCAGTGTGCGCGCACACACGCGTGCACACACACACACACACACACACACACACACACACACACACACACACACACACACACACACACACACACACACACACACACACACACACACACGTATGTACACTGATCCATGCACACCTGTGGGTGTCAATCTAATTTATTATACTGACACACTATACAGACCTAATATCCTTACAATCCACATAATAGTCTTGCACACTTTAATGGCCTTGCACTCTGCGTGTGCCATCTTTGGTAATTTAATTGAATGGGAAAAGGTTACTTATTATGAAGGTGTGATACACAGAGACGCAATGCTGCTAGTATGGCACTGAAAATAAGCATTATTATTATTAGAATGTAAGTATAGGAAACAAAGAGCACATGAAATGCACAATTTATTCATCTGTATTGCCATTCTTCCTCTCCTCACCCCCCATTTGAACTGTTTCAGTACTGCAGTATAACATGTTATAATGCATTATAAATGTGGGCTACATAGAAAGTGTTACAGTTGGCTCATCAGTGCCCATAAATCCCCGAGGCAGGGGTTGGTGAAGGGCCTTTCTGTGTGGAGTTTGCATGTTCTCCACTGTGTCCGCTAGGGTAGATACCATCACAAAAACATGCAGTAATCCTGAGCTGGTTGGAATAACATGTTCTTTCCACGTGGTACGTCCAACCAAGGAAATTCCCCCCTGTCAGGTGAAAAGAAGGCAGGTTGGACTCCTCATGCATTGACGGAAGCGTGAGTGCAGTCCGCTGTCTCCCCAGGTTGGTGGAGGATGTCTAGAGACCAGGATTAGGAATTGGGTTACGAAATTGTGGGGATAAAAACGGTTTTAGTTTGTTGTGATCTTTTTAATATATCCCTGTCTCCATAGCTGTAATGTGCTGGCAGATAGGGGAACGTGAACCTGTTGACTCCCAGGCTCAGTGGGTGCATGGAATATGTCGGACTCGGGGTCAGACACAGAGAGAGGTGGTGCAGTTAATTTAGTTACTTATTTTTTGTGTTTTTGATTCACTGTGATTAAGCACTATAACATGTCACATAACGAACAAACAAAACAATTACGTTTGATGGCTGACTTGCACAATTGCACAATTCTATGATCCTTACCAGCACTGCTTTCATAGTAAAAGTAGTGCTTAATTACAGTGCTTAAATCTATCAAACATCACTCAGCGTTTTTCTGTCTGTTCAAAATTCTGATGCACCGACAGGTCTTTTTTCATGCCAATAAATCAATCCAGTCACCTTAATTCGCATGTCAGATAAAAATATAAAGAGTTTGATCTTAGGGGTATGTAATTTGGTCTATACCTGCACAGCTTTTGTGATCTACTGGTACATCGCGATCTAACCGTAGCTTTTGGGCACCTCTGCACTACAGTCTTAGTGTCTGTCTGTCTGTCTGTCTGTCTGTCTGTCTGTCTGTCTGTCTGTCTGTCTGTCTGTCTGTCTGTCTGTCTGTCTGTCTGTCTGTCTGTCTGTCTGTCTGTCTGTCTGTCTGTCTGTCTGTCTGTCTATCCACTAGACGAGACTTATCACACACCATAGTACCATAGAAGCACAGCAAGGCCGTGGATTAATGTTGTTTTGACCACTCTCATAGCAAGGAGAGCAAGACTGCTGACACTTTTGACCAATTACATTTCACCACAGGTAAGCACTGAACCAAAAACATACCCACCCACCCGTACATTACCTGTCAGCTGCTGATAACAGCCAATCTATATGAGTTTGAGTAGCCTAGATATAAGAGCATCAATTTTCCTTGTTTTGCTTTAGTCACAATCGGCTGAGGGACAAATCAGTCACCAAACCATCAGGGCCAGGCCGATGATATGGTCGAATCTACCAGGGCTGGCATTACTCTAAGCACTCTAAAATCCTGAGTTAATTTAAACCACAATGGTCCATTTTGCAAGTTAAATCAACATTCAGTATATTCTGCCGTGTAGCAATTTGTGTTCATTGTTAACGAATAAACGTAATGAGGGAAATCCATCTCCATGAACCTAACGGACCTGTGTGTTTGTGTCAATTTACTCCCTTTATTCAAAGCCTCTCTCTGTGTTTTACCCTCTGCTCTCACTTCTGTGTGTTTCTGTGAAATCAATGTTCAGTGTTTCAAAGCCTCATTGAATGCTTCTGCTGGCTGTGGAACTGCTGAGAGCCTTCTCATTAGGAGGGAAGTGGATGTTTTATGTTGGAGTGTTGCTTTGTGCTGTCACAAGCACATGTTTATAATATACTCAGACGCGCATTGCACACACACACACACACACACACACACACACACACACACACACACACACACACACACACACACACACACACACACACACACACACACACACACACACACACACACACACACACAGTGGCCTGCTATGTACTCAGCAAAACTTGTTCTGCGCTCCCTAGTTATTTGGATTAGAAATACATTATTTTAAATTTTTAAAATGTATATTGCATGGCTTAAAGTTCTCATTACTGGAGACGGATTTCAAGGACGGAGGATTTCTTAGTTGTCATTTAATGACACCAGTTCAAATGAGCAAATAATGATTTTCAGTCTTAGGTTTTAGATTTTTCTGGGTCTTTAAGGCCTGACATCGTTGAACAGAACATGATTGAATTCATGGTTTTAGTTTTCACACGAGAAACTTAGTATACAAGGATGCAGTAAGTCATTGCACTCTAGACGGAAGGATTGTTCTTGTCTTCAGCTACGTTGTGACGTTACTACCATTTGGCCCAACCCATTAGGAAATGAGGCAGGTGGATGCCAGCTTCACATTTCTGTAATCTTGACAGTTTCCTGTAACTGTTCAATCAATGATCAATACCTATCACACATTTGAAACCTAGACTAGCTTCTTTTGTTATCACCCTTTTTGTTGTTATCTTCCGTTTACTTCTACTACCGAGTGGTGGATAGCAAGGCCATCTGGTAACAGATACCTTCTAAGCTCTTATCCCATCCATCTGCAGTATATCCCTACTATCCATACTACCGTACATACTGTAAACCTAGCCCTGACACATGACTGTCATTATCATGACAGCCATGCAGTGACTTAATGCAGTGACTTTATATAAACATTCTGTTTTCAAATATAAAGTACTTGCATGTTTCTACGGGTTTCTACATAAAGTGTCGAAATTAGGATTGCAGCGTGCCGTGTTGTTTAATAAAAAGCATTTTTATCCGATCCCCCCAATGCTACATTTCTGGGTTGGGGTAAGTTTGGTAAACACACACAGATGCACACCGGGAGCACATCCCCCAATTAGTTCATATTGGCAGTGCAGTCAGCGTGAATGTATGGAACACAGCCAATGTTCAGAGTGCCACGTTCCTCCCTACCGATAGGGGCGCATACAATTGAAAGCCAATGGCGGAAGAAAAGCTTGGATAAAAATGCTTTTTATTAAACAACGCGGCACACTGCAAGACTAATTTTGGGCGCAATAAGTGCCTAACACCCGTAGAAACATGTGTGAGTACATTATATTTGAAAACGGAATGTTTATGTACACGTTATTTATGTAAATAAAACGATCCGCTCGTGAAGTACGACATACAGGTATGTACAAACGCATGCCATGTGTTGTGATTTAATTTAGTAATGTTATGATCCTCACATGGCTGATATTTGGGGATTTCCCCCTCTCGTCTCCCTGCAGTAGAAACATCCCAGCGTTCTATAATATTTTCCCCTTGAAAGCGAGCTTGTAGTGAAGGATTATTTGTTTAAATGGTGTTTAAAAGTTCTGGCTGTGTGCCACAGAGGTGTAAGTTGGAGTGCGCAATCGCTGTGTTTCCATATAAAAGGCCTTTTAATGTCACACGATTGTCATTTAGTGTCCGTGTTGTGCCAGATGAGAGAAGAAATGAAACAGAGATGGGGTGGGTGCTGGCGTTGGATTGGGTTGGGTGTGAAAAGCGTCACGTAAGGTAATAGCCTGACTTGGGCATCAGCCAAAAAGTGACTAGACATAAATAGTTGTGGCTAAATGGCCAAGGCAGCAGCAGGGAAACACAGATAAGGACATCAAAGGATCCCCACCGTGCGAACGGTGAATAGAGATGAGTTTCTTACGGCTGCACATCTCAAACCGGGAACTCCAAGGGCTGACCTTTTTATAGTCAGAAAAGGTTTGGCAGTTTCAAGATGACAACGTATCAGGAGCCCCGAGATATATTGGGGGCATTTATCTCAAACCACAGTTAGTATTTCATAGCTCTTAGGGGGTGGGGATGGGGGGAGTCTGGTGTTCGACGGATAGGCTATACCCCCTCTTGTTCTCTCTCCTTTTCCTCATCATAAATCACACAGCAGCCAATATTTCCCTTATCATCTCATTATCTGCATAGCCACTTTAAAAAGCATGTTCAAGGACATCAGTAACCTCTAGCTGCGGGGGCTGCAAAACTTGTTACGTGTTGATGCTACTTGTCAAACTCCCAGAAACTTTTAACAAGGATCTCTGCGATGCTCATAGAGCCTCTGTCCTTTGGACATTAATTTGGATTTGACCTTCAACTCTTCCTGTCCGTCAGCTCTCTCTTGTAACCATGATTTGTAAAATGCTCACGTCTATATAATATCACCCTCTTCTCACTCAGTCAGTGCTCACAAGCCTTAACCCCAAGTACTCCTCCAAAGCTCTGTGTGTGTGTGTGTGTGTGTGTGTGTGTGTGTGTGTGTGTGTGTGTGTGTGTGTGTGTGTGTGTGTGTGTGTGTGTGTGTGTGTGTGTGTGTGTGTGTGTGTGTGTGTGTGTGTGTGTGTGTGTGTGTGTGTGTGTTGTGTGTGTGTGTGTGTGTGTGTGTGTGTGTGTGTGTGTGTGTGTGTGTGTGTGTCGCCTGGTTGACAGTTAGTGGTACTACCTCTCAGTCCTCTCCCTCTGTGTTCTCTCTCACTCTCACACTCTCTCACACACACACACACTCACGCACACGCACATGTCACATGTACAGTGCACACTATACACATCTCCAACTGTAATTGTCTCCACCAGGCCGGAGGCATGGTGGAGAATATGTTTCACCCTCCGTCCGTGTGTCCGTCCGTCCGTCCGTCCGTCCGTCTGTTACCAGCTAATCTCCGGCGCCGTTTACCCGATCGATGCCAAAATTTGCACACACACTCCCTGGATGCCAACAATGAACCTCTGCTCTCAATTTTCCAGAAGGGCTTAATATAGCGCCACCAGGAGGCTGATTCTTGCAATTATTTGGGAAAAATCTGTGTGTGCGTCTGTCTGTTAGCAGCTAATCTCCCAAACCGTTAACCCGATCAATGCCACAATTTGCACACACACTCCCTGGATGCCAACCATGAACCTCTGATCTAAATTTTCCACAACAGCCTGTTATAGCGCCACCAGGAGGCCGATTCGTGGCATCTTTTTACAAAAAAATGTGTGTGTGTCTGTCTGTTAGCAGCTAATCTCCCAAACCGTTAATGTGATCGATGCCACAATTTACACACACACTCCCTAGATGCCAACCATGAACCTCTGATCCAAATTTTCCACAACGGCCTGTTATAGCGCCACCAGGAGGCCTATTCATGGCATCTTTTTACAAAAAAATGTGTGTGTGTCTGTCTGTTAGCAGCTAATCTCCCAAACCGTTAATGTGATCGATGCCACAATTTACACACACACTCCCTGGATGCCAACCATGAACCTCTGATCCAAATTTTCCACAACGGCCTGTTATAGCGCCACCAGGAGGCCGATTCATGGCATCTTTTTACAAAAAAATGTGTGTGTGTCTGTCTGTTACCAGCTAATCTCCCAAACCATTAACCCGATCGACATCACAATTTGCACACACACTCCCTGGATGCCAACCATGAACCTCTACCCCAAATTTTCCACAACGGCATGTTATAGCGCCATCAGGAGGCCGATATTTGTCATCTTTTTGCAAAAAAATCTGTGCGTGTGTCTGTCTGTTACCAGCTAATCTCCCAAACCGTTAATGTGATCGATGCCACAATTTACTCACACACTCCCTGGATGCCAACCATGAACCTCTGCCCCAAATTTTCCACAACGGCATGTTATAGCGCCATCAGGAGGCCGATATTTGTCATCTTTTTGCAAAAAATCTGTGCGTGTGTCTGTCTGTTACCAGCTAATCTCCCAAACCGTTAATGTGATCGATGCCACAATTTACTCACACACTCCCTGGATGCCAACCATGAACCTCTGATCCAAATCTTTCACAACGGCATGTTATAGCGCCACCAGGAGGCCTATTCATGGCATCTTTTTACAAAAAAAATGTGTGTGTGTCTGTCTGTTACCAGCTAATCTCCCAAACCATTAACCCGATCGACATCACAATTTGCACACACACTCCCTGGATGCCACGCATGAACCTCTGCCCCAAATTTTCCACAACGGCATGTTATAGCGCCACCAGGAGGCCGATTTTGTAAAGATGATGAACACAGCAGGCAATTTACATAAAATTTTCAACACACTATAATACTAGGCTGAGAAAAATATCCCACTCTTTTCACAATGGCTTGTTATAGCGCCACCAACAGGTGAACATTTGAAAAAACACATTTTTGGACAAAATGCCTCAAATCATCCAAATGCTGAAGTCATAATAATAATGGTACCCTATTTTACATTAGCCTATTATAGCGCCACCAGGAGGCCACAACCTGTCCTGGCCTGGTGGAGACCTGTGCCCAGAAGGGCACTTTTCTAGTTGGAGACTGCAACCACATTTTTCTATCTTGCCCTTTTGCAAGGCAGAGTGCCTTGCTAAATGGGACCTAGGTTGGGCCCTATGAGCTATATGACAACCAACGTCCTAAACCAGGGGTTTTCAACCAGTGGTCAGGGGACCACCAGCGTTCCTTGAGAGGATTCCAGGTGGTCCACCGGCTAAATAATGGAAAGTTGGTTAACAAGATGTAACTCTTTGAGAGCGTAAAAATGAAACGGTTTCATGTTTACACCCTCAAGAGTTAAAATACGCACCATCTGAATTAGCCCATGTCTACACAACTAGAGAATGTAGAAGATTAATGGTCAATATGGTCTGTATGTTTGTCTGTTCCAGCCTGGAATTGTGGACAAAAGCAAAATAAATCTTTAGTTTTGGGGTCTGTGGGGCTAAAATGTCATCAAATGGTGGTCCGTGGCTGAAATTCTGAATAAATAGTGGCCTTGGTATGAAAATGGTTGAAAACCACTGTCCTAAACCGTATACCAGATATCTATAATATTTTTTTCCCCTTGACACCAAATCTCCAAGTCAATCATCAATATACTATCCCACTATGTGCCACGTCGGCTTGTAGGTCGGCTGTGAATGTAAATGAATTATTTTCACATTAGTATATAGGGAAACTGTCGTGTTCCTGTTGTTAACTTGCCCTAGCTGGATAAAAATTAGGTGAGATGAGATAACCGTGGGAACATTACGTAAGTTATGACATTTCTCTCGCAGCGGCGGTCGTCTAATTTTATATTTTTTCCTCTCTTTCTATATTTTTTTGGTCGTCACGCTCTTTGAACTTCCATTAAAAACAGGCCTCTTCTTCTCTGACCTCATCCATTTACTCGACGCAGCACTCTGCATCGCTTCCCCTCGCGGAATTCTCATTCACAGCGGTAAACTGTATTACTCATTCCTCACCAAGCCAATTCCACTCCAGCCACATCAATTTACATGACGGGTGCCTCCGCCTTACGCTGTGTGTGTGTGTGTGTGTGTGTGTGTGTGTGTGTGTGTGTGTGTGTGTGTGTGTGTGTGTGTGTGTGTGTGTGTGTGTGTGTGTGTGTGTGTGTGTGTGTGCGTGCGTGCGTGTGTGTGTGCG
This sequence comes from Benthosema pterotum, assembly GCA_039105355.1. Lineage (NCBI taxonomy): Eukaryota > Metazoa > Chordata > Actinopteri > Myctophiformes > Myctophidae > Benthosema > Benthosema pterotum. The sequence continues at coordinate 37,773,247 of CM076974.1, forward strand.
TGTGCGTACGTGTGCCCCACAGGTCAGCTAGAACTCTCTGATTCAGAGTGACTTTAGCGCTGAGCCATCGAGGATGACTGCCTGCTCTCTTTCTCAGAAACATCTCTGTTCCATTTGAGTGACATATGATGCAATGTTAGATTGTTAATCTGCTACTTCTGCCATTGTTTAAAGCAGTGGTTTTCAACCTTTTTGATTCCAGGGCCCACTATTTATTCATCATTTCAGCCACGGACCACATTCTGATGACATTTTAGCCCCTCAGACCCAAAACTCAAGATTTGTCCACAATTCCAGGCTGGATTTGGGAAACAAAACAGTCAAACATACAGATCAAAATGACAATTAATCTTCTACATTCTCTAGTTGTGTAGACTTTGGCTAATTATGATGATGAATATCTTAACTCTTGAAAAAGTCCCCAATCGGGAAATGTTACATCCGGGCCAGACTAAATCTATGTTCTGGTAAAACACTTAAACAGAGGGAAATGAACAGGATACGAGGTGTGTTTTTTCTCCTCCCGCTGTCGCCTCCATGCAGTGTGTTTACGCTGACAGAGCAGTGTATTAGCCGTACGCCTGCCGCCCCCCCTCCCTTCCCTTCCTATTCGTCTTGGCGCTACCACCACCACTCCTCCTCGGGAGTTTGTTCTGCTAAACACTCCCCAAATCTCTCCCTCCGCCAGCGTTACTGTCCCCGCGCCTCGTCTCAGCTGAAGCCTAATCGATGAGGCGCCGTGTTAGATTGGAAACCTGAGGCTGTGTCTACAAGAATCTATTGATTTCTCTGCCTTTTCCCAGTCCCACCCCCACACCCCACCCGCCACCCCCACGCGCCTGTCTGTTCCGCCCAAGCTATCTTCCGTTCAGTGCCAGATCAAAGGCCTTTATCCGTGAGGCAGAGGTAGGTGTTCAGTTCCAGCTCTCCTCCTCCTCCTGCTTGTTTTAAGAGGACAGGAGAGCATGCAGGGGGCTGTTGTCAGTGTTGCCAACAGGGACTGATCTAAGTTCCAAAGTCCCACAGATCAGAGCTCCCATTAGTCCGAACATGCGCTGACAATCCACTATCAGCTTCAACGTGCTTGCGGTTATGGTGAGGATGAGGGTTAGAGGGTTAGAAGGGTTTAGGCATGTTTGTAGCAAAACCCTACCCTCAACCTAAGCTGGAGGTTCAGGGGTTTAGGTTTGTGGTTCTATTGCCTGGTTCAGGCTCTCCAGGGTTCATCTTTCTTCTGCTTTGAGGTTTTCTTGATTATTGGCACATGTACGCGTGCGGTAGGGAATGTTTCTTGGGTTGCTAGGGTTACGGTTGGAGAGGGGTAGGGCTTTGCGTTTCGTAAATTCGGAATAATGCAAGGTTGCAACAATGGGAGGTCGGAATTGTGGAATGGCACCGTTGCCAACTGCCGAAATCCAAAATGCACTAGTAGTGGCACTTCCAAAATGCACTAATGTGCAAGAGCAGTGGGTTTTCAACCGTTTTCATACCAGGGCCCACTATTTATTCTGCATTTTAGCCACAGAGGACCACAATTTTATGTTGAGTTTAGTCTCCTGGACTGATATAAGATAACAGGCAAAATGTTGGTCAAAATAACAATTCTTCTACATTTTCTAAATGTGTAGATTCTTGAAAATTAGGTAATTCAGATGTTTAAATATAATTTCACTTGAGAGCGTAAAATGATTATTTTTTTAATTATTCATTGTACAATCTCAAGAGTTACAGATCTACAGTATAAGGGTCCATTTAGTTACCAATGGTCCTTTCTAGGAAGGAAGGAGGACTCTATCATAGGAGGAAAAATGGTGAAAAACAAGTGTTTTATCTCTGATGCCTGTCAACCAATTTCGCCCCAACTAACCAGCAAAAAAGTGCTAGATTTTTCCACTATAGGGGGGTCTGGGGAAAAAAAGCTAAATATAGCGACAAATGCGCAAAGTTGGCAACACTGGCTGTTTTGATTATCTCTGTCTCTGTCTCTCTCTCTCTCTCTGCCCTCCTCCCCTCTCTCTTTCTCTCTCTCTCTCTCTCTCTCTCTCTCTCTCTCTCTCTCTCTCTCTCTCTCTCTCTCTCTCTCTCTCTCCCCTCCTCCCCTCTCTCTCTCTCTCCCTCTCTCTGTCCCTCTCTTTCTCTCGTTCTCGGTGTTTTCTGTGACCTTGCCGTTCCCTGTACAGTTGATCCCTGCTCTCTCTGGCTGGTGTGAACCACGCAGAGATGATGGAGGAATATGAAGCCATTTTTGGACAGATGGAGGTTGTCATTGTCGAATGTCAGTCAAGACTTTTGTTTTGGTAGTTAGTTACTTTCATTACGTAATGGTAATTGTGATGCGTGGTAGTGGCTCAGGGGTAGTGTAACTGGATGGTAACCACAAGGTTGCCGGTTCAAAACCGGGTTCCACCAGATTTTGTGTCGATGTGTCCCTGAGCAAGACACTGAACGCCTAATTGCTCCTGATCTGCTGGCCAGTACCTTGCATGGTTTCTTCCACCATTGGTGTGTAAATGGGATCTACTATCTATGTAAAGCACCATTTACCATGTATTTCCACTGGGGACCACCTGGAATCCTCTCAAGGACCACTTGTTGAAAACCACTTGTCTAGGTGACAGCAGACTGCTGGGTGAGTGCTGGCGGTTTGGCTCAGGAGGGACAGATCAGCTTATGGTATGAATTATGCACTGGCCATGTATGGAGTGTATCTTGAGGGTACAGGGTTTGATAAAGTCGGATCAATATATGGAATGTCAGAACAGGTCAGCTCTAATTCTGTATTTACAGATCTAAGCTTACAGGTTTCACATTTGAAACCCATAGAGTTGCTGTATTATATACAGTAGTTGCAATACTGTATATGCAGATCTAGTTGATGATAAAGTCTTCTCCATGTAGGGCCATCCAGGTTTTGATGAGGTCACTGCCATGATCTCCATATGTGTCCCAGCACCACCCAGGTTGAGTCTTTGAGGAAATTCTCATTTTTGTTTTATCATGTCATGTGAAAGCAGAGAGTCATAGCTACAATTTGACATATTGGTTGTGCAATTTGACCCACCAGTTTTTGAGATATGGTTTATAGAGTAATGTCTTGCAGAGAAACAGGAATTTGAGAATTTGGCTTTTAAAGATGTAGTTCTTGGTCTGGGCATTGAGGGGGGCGCTGTTTCCTCTTCTTTGCTGAACAGTTGAACAGTTTGGGCATGGGAACACCTCCTCAATACTGGGGGGGCATTGTTGAGTCAAGGTGTTTGAATAGTAGCCTAATAATAGTAGCTAAAATGAATATAGTAATACATTTCGCCTTTATACGGCTATTTTTACTTTAAAAGGATACTTATACATAGTAACCATTATACAAGTGTACATGGTGAAACACAACTCTATTGTCGTGAAGTTGTGTTTCACCATGCTAATGTTTTTTTTTCCCCAGACCTCCATTTCTAGGAAAAAAGGTATATTGACAGTAACAGAAAATGGGTAGAATTCCCCTTTAACTAGTGTCCATTCATACAGTGGTTAATGCATATTAAATTAAGTATTTGCTTTTGTTGTATTGATCTAGTGGTTCACAATGTGTTAATGTCCCACTTTCAAGAAGGTGACAATGGCCAGAGCCTATCCCAGATGTTCACAACAACAACAGCTTCTCTTGTTCCAAAATGTTTAAAACGTAATCTATTAAACAACATAACGTGGTTAATGTTCATAATGTACTGCACTTTGGTTCTTATTAAGTCTACAAATAACGCGACTCTTATTTTTATTATTTACCGCGGGTATGTTGTATAAACTTGTATTGAGAATGGGTCAACAAATAAAGACAAGTCCTGGACCGAAAGTAGGTCTATGCAGAAATGCATTGAACTCAGCAACGGTCCACCTAGATCTCTTTATTTTAGATCGTTTTGTAGTAATAATAAAAGATAAACATCCAGAGACTTTAGTTGTTTGTCTTATTTGCGCCGCCCTCGTTGTATAGAACGTATTTCCAACTCCAACTTGACTCTCTTCTCTCTCCGTCTGTTCTCTGTTGTTGCCAAGTATTTGGAGAGAAGTAAGCCAATAACGCCAAAAAGTCCAATAATATTGTATAGTTGAAAAATACTACTAGGCATCCGGGTTTTTATAGTTAACTAAAACTAACGAAAAAACGATAACTTTTTTCTTAAAGTAAAAACTAGTAGGAAAAAAAACAATTAAAACTAAAGTAGAATGAAAAAGCCATAACTATAATAACCCTGCTAGGCACATGTACTGTATGTCTATAATTAATAGTATGCTGTGCAGGAATGCCAACAGTAGCCTACTACAGTTTAATTGTTATGGACATTGAGTACATTGGCCAATTTGCAGGTACTTACTCCACGTTTTTTTTTAGATAACCATCCCCACAGTCCATTGTTTGTATGCATGAATGGAACAACAACAATAATTGTGATGCATTATCATTATAAATACTATGTATCTAGGGTGATTTTTTGCCATTATTATACAATCACACATAGTAGTCACCAGAAACAGATGAGGATAATATCCAATAAAATGTTGGTTAACATGGACGGAAAACAAGCCAACAAGCCAACATGGCAACCCTTTGTCTGTTTCCTCTGAGAATAGTGACGTAGTTCCGGCTCTAAAAAAACGCCACGAAGAAGAATCCAATGTTTTGATATTTTATACATGGATTTACTAACAGAACGTCGCTACTAATAGGTTATGTGGAATGCCACCTGGCTGTTATTTGAGCTCAAAATCACGCGAAGTCCGCGTTCTGTTGATGACGGCGGGCATCGCATATTTACAGAACTAGAGGCACTTATCAGATTACAACCGTTAGCATTTTAAGCTAATTAAGCTAACGGCCCGATCGCGGCCCGGAGGAATGAGGTAATAATGGTCAGAACTGTCATTACAGTTCACATTAATTCAATTATAACATGTTTACACTGCGTTTAAGGTCTAACATTCACCTCATGTATGCTTTAGTATGAAACAACTAATAAAGTTGCTTCAGGTCATTTTTCACAGAAAATAAAAAATAAGAGAAAATCAAGTTTAGACCCCTCTACTGACAACTTCATTTCCCCGAGATGACTCAACGTGGGTGGGGTTTAGTCACATATATGGAGTGTCACAAGACGACCAGCATGGAACTTTGTGGTACCACTTTTTCAGTTGATACCAGATACCATCCACGGTGGTACCACTAGTGACAATCTCAAGTGCTAACCACTGTGTGATTGCGTGACGGAACAACAGACTGGTTTTCATAGTAATCTGCGTCCTACGGTCCTATGGTGTGCTTGTTTGAATCTTGAAAGAGATAAAGAAATATAAGCCGTCATTCGTCAATCCCCTCTTTTGTCCTTGACCTTCCTGCGTGCCGGCAGCTAGCCGCACTGCAGCCGCATTTTCCTGTCATTATTGATTTCAGCTATGCCCCCCCCCCCATACACGCACACACAGACAAACACAACAACCATTTCCCAAATCGCACAGGTGCACACAGGTCAGACGGTGCTTTTCATGGCCTGTTAATCCGGCATGGCGTGGTGTAAACGACGGCCCCAGCTGCGGCCCGGTGGCGGCAACGCGCTAACGGCATGCCACGTCGCTGCGCTGGCAGTTCAGCCACTACAGACCCACTCACCACGGGCCAAGAAAAATCATTTAGTTAAAGGTGACCAGATTTGAGTCCCCCACGAGAGAGGCTTTTGATTGGACGTGAAGTGAAGGGGTGATTCATCATGCTTAATGGATGCGTCTGACAGGTCCGGGGATCGGCAGGAGGCGGCGCGGCGCCAACCCTGCATGCAAATACAGAACAATTACCTCCTCACACCCATGCATGCGCGCTGACGGATGCACACGCTCGCTGTGCACTGACGGGCACGCGCACACACACAGATATGGGCAGAAATATAAAACAGGGTAGAGTCTTATCACGGAGATGAAGAGACAGACACACAAACATACACACACACACACTACTGTGTTGCATATGATAGATATGATTTCAGTGTTTGAAGTTCTTGAAACTTTCTTCGTTTGTTTGTTTTTTAATTGCTATTTCAGGGAAATTCAATTGAGACCAGAGACTTTTTTTAAACTGATTTTTCGACAGATTAGCAGAAAAGCTAGGCACGCTCCCATTAGGCCCAATAGTAACACAATGATTTATAGAAAATCCTCTGTTGTGAATTTGTGCAAATGAATGAGATCCAAAGACAGCTTAAGGTGTTTACTTTAAGGGAAAATAAAATGAGTTGATGATGTGTTTCAGTTTTTTTTTAATACATGGGAGAAAACGGCCTGTATTTTCACATTTCACTGTTTCTAGGGCTCATTCACAGATGCGTAGATGCATTTAAAGTTATATTATCAATTTATCATTTATCAATTATAGTTGTAAAATGCACGAGGTGTTTTATGGGTTTTGTAGTGCAATCACCACTTAAAGGACTTCATGAGCTTTTGCAGTGATAAGCAGACAACAGAATAATCAATAACTCCAAAAGTCGTGGTAAATCTGATAAGGAGTTAATGGCGCCCTGTTTACGCAAATTAACTTTACAGCGATAAAAATACATGCAAACATAACATGAATACAAGGTACAACACATAGATATAATACACACACATAGAAACCAGGAATTACAAAAAGAAGATGCAAGTGCGAGTGACAGAGAAAAAATAGGAAATGACACAATAACATCCAACTTTTGTTGGATGTTTTGTTCTCTTTGTTCTTTTGTTCTTGAGAATTAACCCATGACGGTGGAGCATACACCCTGAAGGCAGTACCGGTATCTCCCAGTTCATTTGCAGTTTTGGTAGCTTCAATAAAAGCTTGTTTTGTGATCCAGTCCCACGAATAGATGTATTGAATTCTAGCAACTGTGTTAAATATAGAGGTAGTAATGGTGTTGCCGTAATTGTACTGTACCTATAGGCCTGAAGCCTCAGTAGATTTTTTTTTAATAGTTAAGAAGATACAGAGCTACTTTTTGACAAGTACTTCAAAGATTTCACTCAGGGGTAGAGTCTAGATTAGTAAGCAAATAGTGTCAGTGGTAGAGTAGCATTTAGCCTTGTATTGTGTTTCTCCTACAGTTCTTTGTTTCTTCACAACTGCCATTGGCAGTTGTGCAGAACCCCATGGCCTTGTGTTAAAGCCCCCTATCTAATCCTTAACCGTGCACACTTGCTTCACATAATTAACTTGTTAGGGCCCCAGCTGTTTGGGCTTCTATTGCCTTTCTATTTCTATTGCCTTTCACCTACAGCAGCAATTCCGCGTCTTTTACTCGTCCCTGTGTTGCCACATAATAAGCCAAGTTTTTTTTTTTTAACCTTTTTGGCACCAAGGCCCACTATTTCTTCAGCATTTGAGCCACGGACCACCATTTGAGGAAATTTTAGCTCCACTGACGCCAAAACCAAAGATTTCTATTGCTTTTGTCCACAATTCCTGGCTGGATTTGGGAAACAAAACAGGCAAACATAGATAAATAAATGACCATTAATCTTCTGCATTCTCTAGTTGTGTAGGCTAATTCAGATGGTGAAAATTTTAACTCTTGAGAGCGTAAACATGAAACCAAATGGGCCCGCAAGGGTCCATTTGGTTTCATGTTTACGCCCTCAAAGAGTTACATCTGGTTAACCAACTGTCCATCATTTAGCCTGGGGACCACCTGGAATCCTCTCAGGGACCACTGGTGGTCCCCGGACCACCTGTTAAACCCCTGTAATAAGCGACACCGTACTTGTCACTTCTCTGTCACAAAGCAGCAGCATGTATAATCAAAAGCCACAGTATACAAAGTTCTGTCCTGGAGCGGCCCCTAGTAGGAACGCTAATTGAATCCCAGCTCTACCCATGTTATCAATAACTCTACAACCACAGCCTGTCTCTAAACATCTCTCTGTGCCAGCTCTAATTTCTACCTCTTCTGATCATATGGTTTTCTTGCTACAGAACAGAAGCAGTGTGTACAGCCGAGGCTTTCCTCGGTGATGTCTGTGGGACGTGTTAAATGAGGGCATTGATACATAAATTTGCATTTGTTTCATCCACTGTAACTAGAAATCTATAACTGTGTGCCCCCAATTTGCCTGTGAGCGTTAGATGTTTCTATTCTGGGCCTGCTTCATGTGAAGCTAGTGTGCTAGCTTTCGATCGATCTGTGTGTGTGTGTGTGTGTGTGTGTGTGTGTGTGTGTGTGTGTGTGTGTGTGTGTGTGTGTGTGTGTGTGTGTGTGTGTGTGTGTGTGTGTGTGTGTGTGTGTGTGTGTGTGTGTGTGTGTGCGCACGCGCGCACGCAACGCTGTGGGGTAGTTTTTCCACCACGTTGCTTGTCAGTGGTGATCTATGTAAACACAGGGAATGCTTGATGTTTCTTGTTTAGCCAATAGCCATCTGTGTTTATCTTCATGTATCGTGAGCCTTGTCATTATGAAGATCTGCCAGGAATTCAGAAGAAAAATCCCACTTTGAGAAAATAATCAAGAGTTGCTTGATTATTTTATTTTCGCCCTCGGAGAGACGTAAGACAATAAAGACAGAATAAAGAATAAAGAATAAAGTCAGCAAAAATAGGCTTTCACCCTCTGGACATTAAGTTGTCATGTTTATTGTAGAACAGGGGTGTAAAACTCAAATAGAAAAAAATCGTACAAGTCGAGGGACGGAGCCTCCGGACTGTGTTTCCACACACAGACATTCCTTCAAAAATATGTCCCTTAATAGCAAGATACATGCAAAGATGAACCTGTAGCCATTATAAAACTCAAAGTGCATTATTAAAGCTTGGTTTCCCCTTCTGTGACACTCAACAAGCACTAATTTCAGTGTAAAATGAATAATAAGTATATAATAAGTAATAATAGTAATAATAATCAAAAGAGTGGAGAAAGTAAAATGTATTTGGTTGCATTTCTTATCATGGTGTGTGGGGTATACCAAAGGGCCAGTTCTAATAGTAATTAAAAATCATCCTGCAGGCCGACAATAATTCATTCACAGGCCTGGTTTGGCCCCTGGGCCTTGAGTTTGACATATGTGGCGTCGAAAGTATAGTGTCTCTGGACATTCCTTAAGTAAACACAAGCTCCTGCAAGCTCTGTGTGTGTGTGTGTGTGTGTGTGTGTGTGTGTGTGTGTGTGTGTGTGTGTGTGTGTGTGTGTGTGTGTGTGTGTGTGTGTGTGTGTGTGTGTGTGTGTGTGTTTGTGTGTGTGTGTGTGTGTGTGTGTGTGTGTGTGTGTGTGCGCGCGCACACCAGTATGAAGAACTATAGTGGATCAGAGATGTTGTCAAACCTTTCCCTTCCTATCTCCTAATACTCCTCTCTTCATGTGCCATCCTGAACCTGTCTTACCGTTACTCCTATGTGACAAGGTAGATTACTAACAGGCTCGGATGTAACATTTCCCAATTGGGGGGGCAAGCAAAAATGGTATGGGGACAACTTCATCGCCCGTGTCGCTTTGGGCCATGGTGAGGAAGCCGCACCCTTACCATTTTCAGTTACAGGAAATTAATAACATCAGTTGAAGTTGCAACAGGCACGCAGCATGCATAAAGCTAAAGGTCTGACTCAGAGTTTGTGTTTTGAATGATGAAATAGTGTTGGATTAGTGATGCCACAAATGTAGTTAGTTAGTAGTAGTGTTTCAAAACATTTTAATTATAAGCACTTTAATTTGAAATATCTTTGAAACTTGGGTTGTTTTGCATGCCATCATGTTTGTTGGGGCAGTCTGGGCATTTAAGGGGGTCATTGCCCCCCATGCCCATGCCTAGATCCGGCCCTGATTACTAACCCTATTGCACAGCCTTTAGCTGTGCAACCTTTAGCCCATGTTGTGCCAAACCCTTACGTTGGAACTCTTACCTGATGGAAGAATGCCACGTTTCCTTTTTAACCTCCCCCTTGACCTGTGGGTATGCCGTCTGTCCCTCCCTCTGTGTGACCTCTGTTTAATGTTGACCCCCTTGACGGTGTGGCCTGGTGGTCTTCAACACGGCGCCTCTCTTCTCGCAGAGGGAGGGGACCCTGGGAGCAGCTCTGCGTCTCCGGCGGTGGCAGGCAGGGGGGGTGGACGGGGCAGAGAGGCTCCATCTTCTACCACCGACCTCCAGGACCCCAGTAGAAACAGGAGGGCCCACCCCAACTGGGCCGTACTGGGTAATTACAAGGACTATGTAAACAGTGTGTGTGTGCGTGTTTGATACGTGTTTGTATTACTAATTCAGTTCTAAATACGTATGATGTGTTAAGCTCACCACAATCTTATGTATGTGTTTGTGATGTACCTCCACATGGTGATATAATAAGTTGCAGTCAGTGCTGAATTTGTAACTCGGGAGGTGCCAGAGTGCACCCCCCCCCCTCCCGCACATGTGCTGCATGTGAGTGCACGTGCGTGCGCCTGCCCACCTGCCCGCCTGCCGAGAAGACGTTTTTTGACAGGTTATTTGACTTTAATTCCGACCCACAGTGACAGCATGATGGAGCTTCAGATTTTCTGCACTTCATTTCTGCGCTGCTTTCCGGTGATTTTTGTTCACAAACGAATTTCCCTTAGACATTTTGTGTACAGGTCCTTGCTATACAGTAGGCTAAGGCTACTACTTCACAACAACATCGCAATATCGATGTGTTGCACGTCTCCCTCAGAGTAGTCAAGTAAGAGAGTGGCGGCACTCCTGTTGACTCCGTTGGATACTACAGCACTGTGCGAACCGGTGCTAGCAAATCCCGTCCCATCCTCTAGAGGACCCTTGATAAAAAAAATCCCATAGCCTGGGAGGGCTCAGCCAATAGATTGGTGTTCCGCTGTTAGTATGGAAGGTGATTGGGCTTGGATAGGACTGCTGTGTCTGTACGGGTATCCTATAGCAACGACCGAAATGAACGAGGCCGGATCACCACTTGTATCTCCTGGATCGGTCTCTGCGGTCATGGGAGCGCCAGTGACAGCTCCCGGAGTGCTAGTGACCCATGCCGGAACGCCGTTCTGGTATGGCTCCACTTGTGCTCTGGCACAAATTAAGCCTTGGTTACAGTTATATGTATTGTGTGTGATGTCATTCATTGTAACCACCTAATAGCCTGAATCTTAGGGTTGGGTCATTTGTAATTACGAATTCTCTGCTGGACTATTATTATTATTTTTTGTATGCTCTGCTAGATCTTGTGTATCAAATGACCACACTATGGGTTGTACGTAGGTGAATCCACAATTGTCTGTCTGTCTGTCCTGTCCATCTGTCTGTCTGTATCCGGTCCGTCTCTATGCTTAATCAGCTGCATCAGGGTTGACATGTCCTTCAGATGAATTTCCACAGCAGATGTGCTCTCTGTTCAAAATAAATGCCCAGGAGAAGAGATGGGGACAGTGTTGCCAACTTGGCACATTTGTCACTATATTTAGCTTTTTTTGCAGACCCTCCTAGCACCAAAATTAGTGAAAAGCTCCTGGTGGAAAAAATCTAGTGCCTTTTTGCTTGATGAGTTGGAGCGAAATTGGGCACCAGAGATAAAACAATCGTTTTTCACCATTTTTACACATGTACACATTTAGAAAATGTAGAATAATTGCTACTTTGACCAACATGTTGCCAGTTAGTCCGAGAGGACTAAACTCAACATCAAATGGTGGTCCTCCATGGCTAAAATGCAGAATAAGCCCTGGTATGAAAATGGTTGAAAACCACTGCTCTAGCGCATTCTGGTGCATTTTGGAAGTGCCACTTGTGCATTTTGGATTTTGGCAGTTGGCAACACTTGATGGGAGGTGTCCAGGGTGTATGAAGAGAGAGAGAGAGAGAGGCAAAGAGAGAGAGAGAGAGAGGCAGAGAGAGAGACAGATAGAAGGGGGTCAGAGAATATGCAACTTTTTGATATTCCCTCTGTGCCGTTTTTGGCTCATGAATTTCCATCTTAGAGGGCAGTCTCAGTGATTGCTGTATTTAGTATCCCTTCCAACAGCTTGATTTTGAATAGATAGAGATGACTTTGCCACACTCAGCCCACTGGAAACGCTAGTTCCTGTGTCTTTATGAATGGTGTTGTTCATTACTTTGCACTGGATGACACCATTCCTCCTCCTACACATCATGTGCGCAGAACTTGCACGCAAGCATGCACGGCGCACAGTATGTTACAGTAACACGCATAAACATACTCCCACACACAATGACTAGCAGTTCCTTATGCTAGAGTGGAACAGCATCAACACCCCTAAATCAGGGGTTTTCAACCAGTGGTCTGGGGACCACTAGTGGTCATTGAGAGGGTTCTAGGTGGTCCCCAGGCTAAATTATGGAAAGTCGGTTAACCAGATATAACTCTTTGAGAACGTACACACACACACACACACACACACACACACACACACACACACACACACACACACACACACACACCCATGCACACACACGTTACACTCTCATGTGCGTGAGTACAGTATGTACAGTGATTCTAAATGAGCAGTTACTGTACGTCAAGAAGACTTGAAAAGGTTGCATCGCCGTCAACATAACAATACTCACACTCACCCAGCTTCTGCATGCCTTTCTCTGTCTCTGTCTTCTCTGCATTATCTGTTGTAATAATAATAATATTAATAATATTAAAAAACCTTATTTACCTTATTTATATAGCATCTTTCAAGAACAGAGTCACAAAGTGCTTAACAACAAAATCAACAACAGTGAAATAAATACACATCAGAATATAATGAAAGATTAAAAAAAAATCACTAGATTGAAAAACAAAACACTAAAAAAAAACAAGCACTGGATTGAGAATAAACAAGAAATACAATCTAAAATAAGTAACTATCATGACTATGCGAAAGTAAAAGGGGTACAGATCAGAGCTTAAAAGCTGCTTTATAAAAGTGGGTCTTCAGAAGGGATTTAAAATGAGTAACAGAGTCAGCAAGTCTGATCTCCAGTGGTAGAGCATTCCACAATAAGGGAGCATGGACTGCCAAAGCACGGCCGCCTATAGTTTTTTTGTGTCCAGTTTTTGGAGTTAAAGGGGAACTCCACCCATTTTCAACATTTTAATATGTCATTAATTACTTGCTGTAGAGAATACCTTACTGTAGAGATGTTGTGTGGACATGATTAAAAAGTTCCCTCATTCCTGTAATTCCTAAGGAGGTCTGAAAAAATCATTAACATGTTGAAATACATCTGATGACATCATCAAGATGTATTTCACCATGTTAATGATTTTTCTTTCAGACCCCTTTTTCCTGAGAGGGTAAAAATGGAACCAAATGGACCTGCAAGGGTCCATTTGGTTCACATTTGTATCCTCTCAGGAATTTTTTGAAAATGGGTGGAATTCCCCTTTAAAAGTAGAGCCCGACCAATATGGAATTTTAGGAACAATACGATAAGCGATACGATAGAGGTATACAAGCACCGATAACCAATTTTCAACCGATATAGGTTTTGTTTTTAGCTAGAATGAAAGTAGACCTTTTTTCTTTGTGAATTATGCGAAGATTTTGTACCGATATGACCATGCAATGATACAGTTACATTGACAGTAGTACCGGCAAACTGCTTTCTTAAACCAATGCCTATTATTCGAGACCTTTCTTTCTTTTTTAGCTTGTTCAGTCAAGTTGTCATTAACAAATGGAGTAGAGTGTATAGTGACACAGACAAACACATGCCAGTCCAACTTACCAGCGCCATTGGCATCACTTTGCCGCATAAATAAAACACGGTAGCAGCTAGTAATACACACTCTGCACTTTTAAAAATTCTATCTGTGACAATTTCACCAATATGATAGCACCACCAATAGAAGGGGGACCCCCATTATAGCTGTGTGAAGTTAGCACTCCATGATTTTTCAAATTTTGGAAAAAAAATAAATAAATAAAAAAATGGTGTCATTCTTTAGTGCTCCATTTGTGCTGAATTGTGCCGTAAATTTCAGAATTTGTGATGCTACCATTCTGGAGATAATTGAAGTTATAGGTCCCAAATTTGAAAAAATCATGGGTGCTAACTTCACACAGCTGGAGTATGCCCCCCGATATGATTTACCGATTCTATCGGGCTCTAGTTAAGAGAGAAAATCTGTTATCTCTTTGTACTCTTAAACATGTACATGTGGTAGACTGGTAGTTGTCTAGAAATTCTTGTCTAGAAACTTTTATCTCCTTTCTATGGCCTGCAACAACATGCTGCAGCTGCTACAGTATGTATGCTATTTTGGTGGATTGTTTTTTTTTGCTTGTGGATTCAAACAGTGACTCTGCCTCTCTAGTTTTCCCAAAGTAGATCAATGGGTGCTGAAGCTTGCCTGTTTTTTTGCTCCATTAAAAGGAGGCCTGTGTTTGTTGTGCCTGCATGGCACCACTTATATCACATTGTAGTTTCAGTTTTATCTGCACATATTATTTGAACAAGTGTGATAATATTTTAACCTATTCAGGCCGGGAATCCATTTTTGGATTCTGTACAGTATATACAGTAATCAAACATTATTTTTTATGTTGCTATATAAAGATTTGAAGTTTTTCAGAAATCTTAGGTCAGGCCTAAATGGGTAAAGAGCCAAGCCATTAGAAAAGAAAGTGAAAATTAGTCACCTTTACTACAAGGTATGGCGTGTAGACATTCGTGTGGGTTGCACCCTTCAAAAATGTGGCAAAATGAAATATTCTGTTGGCTTTCATTCTTGACTTGACCTTCAAGTGCTGGCAGGTGTGTGGCAGTCACAGGTGTGTGCCGCTCAGCCACAGGTGTGTGTCAGGCACATAAGCATGGGTCCTGTCACTTTCTTGGCTGTGTTTATGCTCCAAGCAGCAGAAACTCTGGCTTGTTGGCTTGTTTTGATATTAATATAGATTTCTTGGTGGCAACATTGCATTTTTGATGCAAGCATTGGATGGACCCAGAGGGGTAAAGTTAGTATCACAACTTTGGACAGTGTTTCAGCTCTTAGTAATGGTGCACTGTGCCGCTGTCACCATCCCATAATAGGCTGGAGCATCTCTAGGACTAATTAATGTGGCCTCACCCAGGTCTGCACATCAATAGTGTCCCAATTAAACCATCACTCAGTGAGAACAAGCATGGCAACTTCACAAAGAAACATTCTCTAATGTTGCAGGTAGAGTACACTTGTAGGGTTACATTGTTTGATCATATTTTGGTTATCCTTTGTCCTGTCACTACTCACTGCCCCCCAGGCTTCTATCCAGTGTTTCAAAAGACAGTTTCTCCTTCATTCGGAGTAGAGCGGGAATGGAAGGCTGGCTGTGTGAACCCCAAAGGAACTGTGAGGATGCCGATGCTAGCATTCAGGTTAATTAAAAAAAAAGAAAAGAAAATGTGACTCTCTCTTTGGATTTTTTTTATTGTGTGTCCAAAATCTCCTTTGTTCAAAACCCTTATCAAAGCTGAGTCATGGTGAGTGATCACAGGTAACTAATCATATATCCATTTAAGAAGCCACATCCATTTATATATATAAATATGGATTAAATATCCATTCATGCTTGCTGCGCATATAAACGGCCTACTAGTCATCGTTGTTCATTGTTTCCTTCTCCACGCACGTGTGGTAACAACCTGTTTACATGCATGGTATTTGCCGTTGCAAGGCGCCTCTCCAGGCAAAACACATCCGTTAACATATTGTTGCATCAACTTGCTTGGAAGGCTGACAGTCCTTTGGGAAGATGCTGCTGATATCGTCAGAGGTGCTGTGGGCGTCATTGTGGTTCACTGGGCACTACTGTGGTCATTGTGTGGTGCCAATGCTATACAGCAAATGTGCACAAAATACCAATCTTTATGCCTTTGTGACCTTTATGTCACGTGACGCCGTCCTCGGTGGTACACTGTCAGATTATTACAGGTCAGCTGAGCTTATGAATCATGGAAGTGTCTCAGCTTCACACTGTCCCCATGCATTTTTCATTGAATGTAAAGTCATGACCCAGCCAGCGCTCAAACCATAGACCAGTGGTTTTAAACCTTTTTGATACCAGGGCCCACCATTTATTCAGCATTTGAGCTACGCACCACCATTTGAGGACATTTTTGCCCCACAGATCCCAAAACTAGAGATTTCTTTTAGCTTTTGGCTGGATTTGGGAAATAAAACGGGCAAAAATCTCAGACCATGCATGACCATTATTCTTCTCGTTGTGTTAAGATGATGAATATTCTAACTCTTGAGTGTAAAAATGTATTTGTCACGCTCTCAAGGCTTACATCTGGTTAACCAACTTAGCTGGGGACCACCTGGAACCCTCTCAAGGACGACTGGTGGTCCCTGGACCACTGGTTGAAAACCTCTGCCATAGACAATTAGAGGCTAGTCAGGCTGTCGCAAAATCTTGTATCCCAAGACAGCAACAAGTGGTGGCCATGTCCCACGCTGTGTAGCTGTGTGCCGGGCTTAATTTGTCCTGCGACAGTGTATGTGTGCACTTCATCAAAAAGGGATCAGGCATGATGGCAAAGTCATTTTGCTCCAGAGTCTAAGCTGCTCGCTCACAGACTAACTCACTCCACAGGAATGGACATGGAAAATTCCATAGGATGACAGAGGACACTTGGCTCACAAGTTTTGTCTGTTAGCCGTTTTGTCCTCCAGATCTGATCATGGGAGAATTCCAGCCTATAGTATGTCAGAGAAGAGAGCTCAGGTCAAATATGGAAATCTATTTTTGAGATGTGCCAACCACCTCTATTGACTCTGTCTGTCTGTCTGTCTGTCTGTCTGTCTGTCTGTCTGTCTGTCTGTCTGTCTGTCTGTCTGTCTGTCTGTCTGTCTGTCTGTCTGTCTGTCTGTCTGTCTGTCTGTCTGTCTGTCTGTCTGAGTATGCCCTTTTAACCCCTGTCTGAGTAGAGATCCAGGACCTCTGCAGTTGAGCTATTCATACTCTGAACATCAACTGATTGGAGTTAATTCAGGAGTACAACACTCGTGTGCGCGCGCACACACACACACACACACACACACACACACTTTAGAAAGAGTGGACATTCTGTATCCTGTTTTAAGGCCATGGTGCAGGCTGCTGAAATCATATAGCCAATGACATACAGTATACTGTAGGTAATTGTTGGACTATTATGCCATAGGATAATGGTGTCACATCACAAGGAAAAAAACAGCAATGTATACATTCATTATAAACCTGTCCAGATCAATAGGTTTGGTTACTTCAAATAAAAAGAGCATGATTAGTCTGCGCGTAGTGTCTGCATTATGCCCATTTGGAGCCTAAGAGGATCTACTGTAAATAATTAATAGGTGAGAACAGTTTAAGTTGAACTTTTAGCCCTGCAGTCTCTAGCCTCCAGCCATACCCCGACACAACCCTGGATGCTACAGAATGTATAATCCCTTTGTGTAAGAGTGGAGAAAAGGAAGTTGTCATCTTCTTGACAATGTGCAGAGGCTGTATGGAAGTATAGGCACGACATCTGTTTTATTTTTTCATGCAATTCTCAAATAGCTGGCGGAAGCTGGAACCTGGAGAGAGATGGATGAATGAATGAATGAAATGTTTATTAACAGAAATGAGAGTTACAGTACAAGTCAAGTACACACTGCTGCAATACTGATAACAGCTTGGAGAATTGCAGTACAATTCAAGTACAACTACAGCAAATCTGAAAAACGGATTGGACACACTAGTTAAGAATACACTTGTTTACAATAGTGGCCAAATTGTTCATTTAATTAGGCCATTCAGATGCATACAAATATCTACTTCAGTAAAGTCAGAAGCAGCAAATCATGGAAATAACATCATAGTGGAGGTGAAAAGTGAAAAGAGAAATGAACAAAGAGGAGAGGAGGGCGGGGGGGATTATTTACATTTTTTTGTTATACAGAGGCCAGTTTAGAATTGCAGCCGTCTGTAGGTGCCCTTTGAGAGCGTTTTTGAAGGAGTCAAGGGATTCACATGTCTTAATGACTGTTGGTAGGGCGTTCCACATCTTGGTGTCATATGAGCGGAATGAATTAAGTCCCTTGTTTCTGTCTTCAGACACTAATAACAGCGTAGCACTGCTAATGTGTGATAATAGCATTTTTTTTTTGTTTTTTGTTTCTTGACTAACATAAGATTCTTTATAGATAGGGGGGGGGGGGGGGGGCACAGGATTTCCTAAACATGGTTTGGCGCCCTGTTGAAAGAGGACATTACAGCAATAGAACAGAGAGAGGGAGAGAGCACAAATGTGAAGAGGTTGAAGAGCCACTACATCTCATTAAGTTCAATCATCTCCCTAATGGTGGCTATAGTGCTCTCATTGTCCAGCCCGCCTGTACCCCCCACCCATGGGAATGTTTCAAATTAGGATTTAAAAAGTGTCCTTTGACTTGCTGTAATCCAGGACTGGAGATATGTCTCTTTGAATTGATGCCTTCATTAGTGGGATTTGAGACAGCGCCAACGAGTAAATGAGAGAAATCAAAGGTGGAGACGGCAATAAAGAGAAAGGGAAACAGAGCCCCCCATTTGTGCACAAATGGAACCAGACGGAGCATTACTTATGGCACACTTGGTTCCGTTTTATGCACTTGCTGAACAGGGGCGGATCTAGGCATGGGCATGGGGGGGCAATGCCCCCCTAAATACCCAGTCTGCCCCCCCAAACACGATGCCATGCAAAACAACCCAAAATATTTAAAATGTAAGTGCTTGTATTTAAAATGATTTGAAACCCTACTACTGCTATTAACTACAATTTTGGCACCACTAAACTAACAGCATTTCATCATTGAAAACAGAAAACTCTCTGAGTCAGACCTTTAGCTTTATGCATGCTGCGTGTCTGTTGCAACTTCAACAACAACTGATGTTATTTTTGATGCTTTACTTGACTAATAAAAGTCCTGTAACCGAAAATGGTATGGGTGCGACGGCGGCTTCATCGCCCGTGTCGCTTCGTGCCACGGGCGATGAAGCGCCCGTCATACCATTTTCTCTTGCCCCTCCAACATGTTCTCTTGCCCCCCCAAATGGGACATGTTACATCCGCCCCTGTCGCGAGTTAAATGAACACCGAGGATTTGACTGTGTACGGCGCTCATTCATTATTCAGCGTGTCATGTTGGATGAGAGAGGGGACTTATCACCAGACCGCCAGCACTGAACCATCCAGACCACTGACATGCTCACATGCATATATAGGTTCACATCAGGGGTGCCTTTTGGTAGGTGTGCATGTACAAGTTCAAAGAAACGTGTTGCCTTTGGGTATTCGTGTGTGCGTGCCCTCGTGTGTGTGCATGCGTGCGTATGCGCAAGTGCAGCTGGGTGTCCTCATATCTAGTAGACAATTATCCACCTCTCCCCACAGCCATTTAAACCACAGATCGTGTGAACACTACACACACACACACATGCAGTCAGTTACACTCAAACACACGTGCATATTAGGCCTGTGCATGCACGCACGTGCACGCATGCGCACACACACACGCAATTGTAAACATTATAATTGCGAGAGTAATCACATTTCAGAGGGTCAATTTTACAGCTGCACATTTTTATTTTTTTTAATTACAAGACAGTGGAAAAAGTTGCATTTAAATGTACGAGTTGTCCTAGTGTCGAGGTGATGAAGGCAAACAGTGTTTTATCATTTTCCTGTATGATTTTATATTTATAGGTAGGGGCTTGATTGGCCCCAAACAGATTATTATTATTATCCCATTTTGCAGACTGTGGACTAGCCCTTCATTAGCACCATGGACAGCCGCCGATGGGCCACAAAGCTAATCTAACAGCCTGCTCTGTCCTGTCCTCAAACCAACAAAGACATTTCTCCAAATGTCCAAACAACAAATAACCATCACGAAAAAACTGCATTGCTGAGTCACGTAATGATTTACTCTTATATATTTATCATTCATCACGATTGGTTCGCATTCTCAGCCATGTAATATATATTACAGTATGTGCAGAAAGGGCTGGTAAGTTCAGTTACGCTACCAACAACTTCAGAATATGTAGGTGATGTGGTAATCCATACTATAAATAAGGAAATGTCTGTCTGTCTGAAACCGTTGTAACTCATCAGTGGGGGGAACCAATCACTCTGACTTTTCACACGGGCATTGGCCATAATATTACGAAGAGTCTAACAAAGTCATCTTTTTTCAAAATAACAAATTAATGATTAATCAAGCATTTATTGGGGCATTAAATTCTTCCATCCACACAGAAGCAATTCCCTTTTCAGTCATAGGGGGCAGTGCATGTAATACCATATTTTGGTGATCATATATTCAAACAGGTAAGGTCCTAGTGTAAGTAACTTTGATAGTCAAGGTACTATGGTAGACTTTGATAGTCAAGATAGATTGATAGTCAAGGTGGTACAAATATACCCTTCTGTAGCAACATTTGTTTTCAACATGTGGTTTGGGGACCCCCAGGTGTTCTCGAGGTGGTTCCCCAACATGATTCATCATTGTCATAGGGTTAATTTGGAACTGTTTATAACGGCCTTAGAGGGGTGTGTGCGCGCATGCAGGCAATACGCATGCATGTACGTGCTCTATGAAGGGTTCAAGAGTGTTGAAAATTGCTGGGGAGCTTTACATGATGTGTCTATGTGTACTGTATATACTGTACTGTGTGTGTGTGTGTGTGTGTGTGTGTGTGTGTGTGTGTGTGTGTGTGTGTGTGTGTGTGTGTGTGTGTGTGTGTGTGTGTGTGTGTGTAGTGTGTGTGTGTGTGTGAGAGAGAGATGTAGAGCATATGGGCTGCATACTGAAACTTGAGCGATTTACATGCAAAGCGCCAGCACTCCTGCGTCTTAACTTGAGGAAGTGAAGGTTGAAATGTACTCACCACAAATGCGCTTAGGACCGGGGCTCTGGCGAGGAAACCAATTTCATTTACAAGTGGGAAACTCGCAGTAATGTATTCCTGCACTCCAGCCATACTCCATCTTAAGATGCTCCACTTGTTTCCATGACTAGAGATTTACACTGCCGTGGAATAACCAACGTGTGTGATATGATAAGTTCATTCATTCCCACCTCTCCTCCCCCCGGTTTGGCATTCATCCGCAGACTGAATGGCTCTGCCTTATGTTAATGTATCAGCAGGTGTTGTGATTCTGCAACGACTCAGCTGATGCTGTCTTTTTCTACAACAGTGCTGATTATGTATTATTGTTTTTTTTTTTAGATTGTCACAAAGCAGGTACTGTACTGTTCTTACTGTGGACACAACAAAGCCACAGAGGAGGTGATAAGTAAAAACAACACCTCCAACGTGGTGGATTCATTAAGCTGTGAAAATGAAAATGTTTTCTCTGGAATTGTTTTCCGCAAAAGGAAACTCAATGTCTCAGACGTGGGTAAAGATGCGTTTGTGCAGCAATTTAGCCACTATTTTTTTTTTCTTCAGTTTGACTGAATATCTGAGTTAATCCCTAAATACTGTAGCTCCTCAGAGACATGTAGCTCTATTTTGATTGTCTTAAGTATTAGGTCTTAAGTCAAAACTTAGAGGTGTGCCTGAACTTGGAGGATGTTTTGAGTGGCCAAACAGCTTTGTCACACCTCCAAGTTTTGACTTAGACTTAAGACCTGATACTTAAGACAATCAAAATAGGGCCCCTGGTCTCTGTCAGGCCAGATGGTAGAAATGAATCACCGCCAGGGATCAAATCTGAAAAATTACGGCACGACTAGATACTGTGTAAAAGATTTATGCAATGCTTGGACAAAATTGGGCATGCGTTGCTTGCGTGCGTATGTGCATAAGGCCGGGTGTCCTCATATCTATAGTAGACAATTATCCACCTCTTCCCATTTCCATTTAGATCACAGATGGTGCAAACACTACACACACACACACACACACACACACACACACACACACACACACACACACACACACACACACACACACACACACACACGTGCATATTAGGCCTGTGTACGCGTGCGCGCGCACAGACACACACACACACACACACACACACACACACACACACACACACACACACACACACACACACACACACACACACACACACACATGCAATTATAAACATTATAATTGCGAGCGTAATCACATTTCAGAGGTCAATTTTACAGCTGCACATTTTTGCTTAAAACGGTGGAAAGAGTTGTTCTATTGTTGTGGTGATGAGTTCTGCAGGTGGATGGTGGCCAGATATACATTGGTTTGACCGTTTTCAACGTGCCGGATTTGAACCGGGTGAGCGTGACTTTGCGTCGACGATTCTTACCTCCTATAGACCATTTATTATGAATACATGAAGGCTCGACCCTACAAAAAATACTCGGACAAGCCTACAGTAAATGTTGCGACATTGAGGGGTCAGAAGGGAGGGCTGTTGCTGCCTGCCCTAAAAGAGGGACATTTCAATTTTTTTCCTGAGGGTGTACAAATGTGAACCAAAAAAGGTCCATTTGGTTCCAGAAAGAAAAATCATTAACATGGTGAAACACAACCTGATGGTAGAGCAGCCATTGGACTGATGCCATGAAGTGAACAGTTTGCGACCATAAACCATAACGTCCTATGGCTTCCTGCAGTCCGTGTTCAGACCTTAATCACAGACCTGAGACCAGCATTTAACTAGCCAGCTATTCACATCCATGGAGCTCATACCGCCACTGTTATACAGAGAGGAGGGATTTGCCTTTAGGCAGAATATTTTTGTAGAACTATTCTCTATAATCCGAACAAAGCGGTGTAGGAACTTATCGGATCTCCTCTCATCTAAACCCCTACCCCCCCCCCCCTGCTTTCATCTCATCATCACATCACCTTCACTCGTCTAACCGTCTTTTCTAACACCACACACCATGGGCATGGGAGGGCAATGCCCCCCTAAATGCCCTGACTGCCCCACCAAACATGATGGCATGCAAAGAACCCAAATTTCAAAGATACTTCAAATTAAAGTGCTTATAATTAAAATGATTTTAAACACAACTGCACCAATGAACCAACACCATTTCATAATTCAAAACAGAAAACTCTCTGAGTCAGACCTTTAGCTTTATGCATGCTGTTGTCTGTTGCAACTTCAACAACAACAAATGATGTTGTTATTGATTCTTAATTGCCCAATATAAGTCCTGCCCCCCCAATTGGGAAATACATCCGGGCCTGCCGTTCTCTCTCTCTCTCTCTCTCTCTCTCTCTCTCTCTCTCTCTCTCTCTCTCTCTCTCTCTCTCTCTCTCTCTCTCTCTCTCTCTCTCTCTCTCTCTCTCTCTCTCTCTCTCTCTCTCTCTCTCTCTCTGAATGTGTTCTGTGCTGTTTGTTTTCTTCCCTGCGGCTATAGGCTGGCCTGCAGTTCTGCAATACCCTCTCTGCTACACACAGACTATTGACACAATAGGATAGGAAATATATCGCTTGAGGTTTGGGACTGACCAAAACCTGCGAGGCTTCTCCATCTTCATTATGATTATGCTCCATTATCAGGGGTAACCTTAGGCACGGGTGACAACATTGGCACAGTGAAGGGTGATCACAGGCACACTGGCATGAGACACATAAGGCACACGTATGCGAGAGAGGATTTTCCCCTTCTAAGTAATCATAAATTAGCCTCTCGTGCAAATCTTGCACACAATTCTATCTCCCTTCAAACTGAACTCTGACTAGGGAGGTAGGTGTGCTTGTCCTAATGACGATTACAGTGTCCTGATGTGAACGAAAACAGTCTGGAAGAAGGTTCAAGGTTCAAGCCTCTTTATTTGTCACTCCAGTGTATGTCAATACAGGGATGAAATAACGTTTCCATTGTTCCACAGAGCAATAAGACAATAGACAAAGACAAATGATAGACCAACAAGTGACGGTAGTGCAACAGACGAAGGCAATAAAGTGCTAACTGTAACAACTAACGTGAGGTGAAGGTGCTGAGCTATAACGTAAAACTATATATAATAAAGTGGCAAGTAGTGAAAGCTAAACAGACAGCTAGACAGGACACATTTACAGTACAACTATAGAATACTACAACTAAACTATACAGCTAAACATACTACAACTAAGCACTACTGTACTAACAGCTAAGAAGAAAGACGTTGTTATATTATCTGTTTTTATTTGTACACGTTCTCAGAATTCAACCTAATGTTGGCACGACACACTGATTATTAGAAAAATGAATACACGGCACTACATGTCCATAAATGGACCCTTGTGGGTCCATTTTGGTTTCATGTTTACACTGTCAAGAATTTGATTAACCAACTTAGCATGGGGACCACCTGGAACTCTCTCAAGGACCACTGGTGGTCCCCGGAAACACTGGTTGAAAACCACTGCTTTAGCTGAACAAAACATGGTGTCCTACTTCACTGTCCTTTAATTTATCTGTTTAAATAGTTATTTCCATGCGCGGTGGAGTGGAGTACCTTAAGAGACACGTGGATGGAGTGGTACCGGAAAGCTGACGTGTGCGTGGGCTAAAGCTGAGGGGAAACGGCGTCCGGGACCCTCCCCAGTGTGTCTTTATTGGCTTAGCATGTTTAAAGCCCGGGTTCAACAGCTATAAATCAGTGTGCCTGGGCCAGATGGGAGGCCTGGCGCTAGACTTAGGCTAATCCCATTGGCTACACACAGGATCGAATGGCACTCAGACATGTAGGTGTGGAGTTAATTGGAGAAAGCTGGCGTGAATTCTCTCGCTGCTGCAATTAATTCAAACTCGTCTCTCTTTTTGGCTGCGTCACACGCACACATGCCCCCCCCCCAACACACACACACACACACTGTTCTTTGGAGCAGTGACTGTGTGCGCCCACACATACAGTATGCACGGGTACATTCAATAACTAATACTCTCTCGCTCTCTCTCCCTCTTGCTCTCTCTCCCTCTCTCTCGCTCTCCCTCTCTCTCTCTCTCTCTCGCTCTCGCTCTCTCTCCCAACCCAATCTCACCCCAAGTCATATGTATAACACAGAGCCACTGTCCGTGGGTAACGTACGAATAGAATCAGAATTCTGTTCATAACATACTAAAAATAAGTCTGTTCATATACTACTGTCCACTGATAATGATGGAGTTGTGGCGTCTCTACCAAACTTGAGCGTCGCGAAGCACCACAGAGGGAGGCGTTAGCCGAGCTAATTGCCGTGCTGAGCGTTGCAAAGTTCGGTACAGTCGACTCAGACGCGTCTGAGTTACGATGTGTTATAGACAGAAACGGTAATATATGAACGGACTTATAGGTTTCAAATTTCAATGGTAGGTTCTTTAGTAGGATATGAAAGGACTTACCCCTACTTTATGCGTGTCACTCTGTGCTGTACATACTGTACGACTTGGGGTAAGACTGGGCTGCTCTCTCACATGCACACACACACACACACACACACACACACACACACACACACACACACACACACACACACACACACACACACACACACACACACACACACACACACACACACATACAGAGTGACTACAGCCATAGGGGATGACTGAGGAACGCTTCACTCTCGAGACAAAAAAAACATATTGGATGTCAAGTTATTCACCTGTTGGTGCTCTCACACACACAGGGCCGTCTGTCTGTCCACCTGCTTCGCCCATTTGTCCATCTGTCCTCCGTCTATCTGTAACTGATCGCTGTCTTAGTGCCGTTAGTTCGCTCTTTGGGTTCAGCGCTTTTTTGCCACCCCAAGGTAGTGTTTCAGCAGAGCGGGGGTTCGTGCCGAAGGCAGTCGTGCAACACGATATCGGCCCAGAAATGCACGTATGTTATATGAACACATGGCGCGCAAAAAACACTGTGATAAGCCGTGGCACTTTAATAGAAACGGCAGGCATCAGCACGGGGTAGCAGTAACGCAGAGGGCAGGAAGGAGCTGGATGACGGGCAGCCGGGCAGAGTGTGCAATGCACTCCCAACTGTACAAAGCAGCAGCATAGAGAGTTTTGTACGGAATCTGGAATGGAAGTCAGAAGGTGATGAGAATATAGTAGTACAGGAGGGCGTTTAGAGTTCCCTCGCTGCCTCATTTGGATTAAGGGATAGTGTTACAAAAAGACTTATTGAATTGGAAAAATCCCCGCCTGTATAGTGTAGAGTAGACTGTAATGTGGAGAATAAGCCAGAGCAGCAGGACATTTTAGCCCCACAGACCCCTAAAACTAAAGATTTATTTTGTTTTTGTCCACAATATGGATTTGGGAAACAAAACAGGCAAACCCACAGATCAAAATGACCATTAATCTTCTACATTCTCTAGTTATGTAGACTTGGGGCTAATTCACATGATGAATATCTTAACTCTTGAGAGCTCTCAAGAGTTACGTCGGGTTAACCAACTTTTTATCTGCCAACTTAGCTGGGGACCATCAATAGGGTAATTATTACACCTCTGTCTGCTGCGCTTGTCCCACGGGGGGGGTGCAAATGCGCGTTTGTCTGTCTGTTTTCCCGTCCGTCCATCCTCCTGTCCACATGACGAGGTGATTAGATCAGATGTTAGCGTCTAAACAGATTATGGCGTCAACAACGCGACAAAGCAATAACACTCTGCCGGGCAGAGGTGTGACGTCGTCTAACTTGACGGACGTCTCCTTCTCTCTCCTCTCTCTTCCAATAAGCACGAGGGGCCTCACCAGGGTTGCCAACTGCCAAAATCCAAAATGCACTATAGTGACACTTCCAAAATGCACTAGAATGTGTTGGAGCAGTGCTTTTCAACCATTTTCATTCCAGGGCCCGCTATTTATTCTGCATTTTAGCCACAGAGGACCACCAAATATAGAGACGTTGGTCAAAATAGCAATTCTTCTACATTTTATAAATTTGTACATTCTTGAAAATTAGGTAATTCAGATGTTTAATTATAATTTAACTCTTGAGAGTGTAAAATGGACCCGTAATGGTCCGTTTGGTTTCATTTCACGCTCTCAAGAGTTACAGATATTTTAGGATCCATTTGGTTACCAATAGTCCTTTCTATAGGAAGAAAGGAGGACTCTATCAGAAGAGTGGAGAAAAACTAAACAAGGGTTTTATCTCTGGCGCCTGTCAACCAATTTCGCCCCAACTCACCAGCAAAAAGAACTAGATTTCCCGCCAGGAGTTTTTCACTAATTTTGGAGCTAGGATGGTCTGGAGAAAAGCTAAATATAGAGACAAATGCTCCAAGTTGGCAACACTGGGTCTCACAGCTCTGCTATAGCGGCTGATGGCAAGATCCACATAGACAAATAATCCCCTCTGTCCCCCTCAACTCGATCACTTCCTCCCACTGCCTCCCAGTGGTATGCTGATCTATCCCCGCTGGTTTTTACAATTTACTACCAGTTATTGCAGCGTACTACAGTATAGTAATATCCCCTGCTTCTGCACAAAATGACCGCTAAGAACACCAAATATAGAAGGAGAGAGGAACAGCAAAAAGAAGGAGAAGAATTAGAGAATGCCTGTGGGTGTGCAGGAGAGAGAGAGAGAAAACAGATAATGACAACAAACAAATGAAAGCAAGGGCCAACGTTTTCCTGACACAGGTTCAAAGCCTCCCCGCAGAGCGCTTCGTTAATTGGCTTTCCTCTCCCCAGGACCAATCAAAATACTCGATGCACATAGCAATGGGGGGGTTGGGCCAGGAAGTCTTGGGGGTCATTTGGTTCTATCTTCATTTGGCAACAACTATACTATACTGCTAGCTCTCTCTTTCTTTCTCTTATTCTCTCTCTCTCTCTCTCTCTCTCTCTCTCTCTCTCTCTCTCTCTCTCTCTCTCTCTCTCTCTCTCTCTCTCTCTCTCTCTCTCTCTCTCTCTCTCTCTCTCCTCTCTCTCTCTCTCTCTCTCTCTGGGGACCATCAGTGCATTTACCGGCCTCATTTAGTGCATGTTTGTTCCATCTCTCTGTCCCTGTCTCTCTCTCTCCCCCTCCCTCAATATCTCTCTCTCTTTCTCCCACCCTCAATGTCTACCACCCCCCCCCCCCCCCCCCCCTGCTGGTTTCCTGTACATATTTACAACCTTCATTAGTATCTGCCACAGCGGGGGTCATGTCTACCCGTTGTCTTCTCATTTCCCTCCTCTCTCACTCTCCACTCATTTATTCCTCAACCCCCCCACCTGTGTCTCCTCTCTCTTCTCCTGCCTTCCATCTCACCTCCACCTCACCGTTGTATCCTTCGCCCCCCTGGCCCTCCCCATACCTCCGCCTTCATCGCTGCGGCAAGACAGCTCCACTGGTTTGCCAATGTTTTCTCTTGTATGAGGCGCTGCAGCCCCCTCCCCTAGTTCCTATGTCTAGCTTTGGCGGCCGAAGACAAAAGCCAGGCTGCGGAATTGCGATCTGGCCAAAACGGGATGATGTATGGCGACGTACGGCGGTTGAGAGTAGCCCCTTGCTTCGTGCGGTTGGGCTTTTTTATTTTAACTCGCTCCTCTAGCTTAGTGGTTTTCAACCAGTGGTCCAGGGACCACCAGTGCTCCTTGAGGGGGTTCCAGGTGGTCCCCCAGCTAAATGATGGAGTTGGTAACCAATTGGACTCTTATCGATCCTTAACTCTTGAGAGCATAGAAATGACCACATGGCCCATTTGGTCGCGCTCACAAGAGTTACATCTGGCTAACCAACTTAGCTGGGGGACCACCTGGAACCCTCTCAAGGACCGCTGGTGGTCACCGGACCACTGGTTGAAAACTACACCAAACCTCTTCACTGTAAATAGCCGAAGACACTGTGCTTTTGAACGCCATATGAACACCAAACACTCACCTTATATGACCGGAAAAAGTTCATGTACATTCTCCACGTTAAAGTAATATTGTTAATAATTGTGTATTTCTGTTAAGCTAGCCATTATCCTATTAGGCCCACGTGTCGCCTTGGCAAAACGCCATACCTCCAGGAATCCAGGAAACCGCCTGAGACTTTGAAATTTCCTGTTTCCTGACCCTTCCACCCAGCATGTCTCAGTCCCACTAAGCATATACTAATGAAAATATGCACGTCTGGCTAACGAGTTTACCTTCATCTTTGGGAAGGGATTTCTGCTTGCCAATACCCTTGTGATAACTGATAGGCCGGGACGTTGATTAATCGCCGATCGTTAAGTACAGTAAGACTGGAGTCCTACTGTATATATAATATATAAAATTGGTGCGCCTGTATCAGCAGATGAGAGCGGGCACCGGGCCATTAATCATTCATTGATAATATGGGGAAGCATTAGCATTTGTCCTTCTTACTGTAACGGGCAGCTTTATTCCTCTCTCACATCGCAAACACTAATATCACAGACACCATGCAGCTCGTCAGCACTTTTTCCCTGTGTGCCGCCTCCAGGGAGAAAGTGCAAGTGTGACGCTGAGAGGGAGACAGCTTAGGAGAGACAGACAGTAGGATAGAGGAGAAGAAGACAGGAGAGGAGAGAGACTGGTCTATATGGAGCAGATCACATCAAAGCCCATTACAGCCAATTAGGAGCCCAAAAAGATTATTTTTCTATTAAACCGGTAAAAAATGAAGAAGTGCTGAAAAAACTGCTTGCTCTACAACCAAGCAAGGCCACCGGTCTAGATCAAATTCCCACCAGGTTCCTCAAAGATACTGCTGCCTCCATAGCCCCTATAATAACACACATTACAAATAAATCTATCAGTTCATGTCATGTCCCACAGGAACTAAAGAGCGCACGTGTTATACCCCTATATAAAAAGGAAGCAAATTGGATATCGGCAACTATCGCCCGTTTCTATACTCTGTTCCATGTCTAAGGTCATCGAGAGGCTAATTCATGAACAAATCAGTAACTATCTAGATGAACACAAATTACTTTTCAATTTCCAATCTGGTTTCCGAACATCACACTCCACGGACACATGCCTCTTATTTCTGACGGACTATATCAAGTGCGAGGTAGATGCGGGCAAATACTGCGGCATGGTCATGCTGGACCTCCAAAAGGCCTTTGATACCGTAAACCATTCTATTTTGCTAAATAAATTGGAGGCAATAGGATTCGACAACGCTTCAATAAATTGGATGAAATCCTACCTCGGGGATAGAGAACAGATTGTTGACGTAAATGGAACAATGTCTTCCTCTCTCCCAGTCAAATGCGGGGTCCCTCAAGGAAGCATACTAGGGCCCTTACTGTTTTTAATTTATATCAACGATATGAACGCAGCCTGCAAATGCAAACTGTTCCTGTTCGCAGATGATTCGGCTCTCCTGATATCTGGAGAAGACAAAATTAGGGTTGAGGAAATGCTTAGCTTAGAGCTTTCAAAAGTCCAAACCTGGCTGATTGATAACAAACTGTCACTACATCTGGGTAAAACAGAATCGATTCTTTTTGGTACAAACTATTCACTTAGTAAAGTGGACGATTTTAATGTTAGAATTGACAACTCTATAATTTCGAGCAAAAATGAGGTTACATACCTAGGCTGCATCCTGGACAATAAGCTCACAGGAGAGGGAATGGCAACAAGAGCGATCAAAAAGGTAAACCAAAGGACAAGATTCTTGGGGAGAATCTCCTCCTTTGTCAACAAAAAGGCCCTCAAGACCTTAGCTAGTGCCCTCATACAGCCCATATTTGATTACGCTTGTACCTCCTGGTTCGCTAATATTTCAATTTCACAAAAAACTAAGTTGCAAACTTCCCAAAATAAATTAATTCGACTCCTTTTAGGCCTGGGGCCCATGACCCACCTTTATCCAAGTCACTTTGATGCCATAGGATGGCTCCAGGTAGAAAATAGAGTCAATCAATTGAAAATGGGATTGACATTTAAAATTGTAAATGCAGGTCTGCCATCCATGCCATCAGTGCCCTTTTATTTAGCAGATTACCTCAAAAAGGTTAAAAATGCCCATAAGCACAACACTAGAGGGAGTAAAAATAATGACCTGGTGCCACCAATATTTAGGACTAAAATAGGTAAGTCAACCTTTCTAAGCACCGCCACTCAGGTGTGGAATGCCCTGCCCCCTTCCCTTAAAACAAATACATCAATTTATTCTTTTAAAACCAATCTGAAGATTCACTTGTTTCAATTGTCATTCAATTGTCATTAATGGCGTTTTTTATTTTGTTTTTGCATACATGGGACCCGAATGGAAACAAGACCGAGAGGTCTTTTTTCGGTCTATCCTGTTGGACAAATATGCCTTACTGTTTTATTTGCTTGTACTGTATTTATTGTTTGTACTGTATTTATTTATTGTCTAATAAATAAACAAATCAAAAGACAGGAGAGACAGACAGCGTCGAAGCCGAGAGCGAGACGGTCTGCTGTAAGAGAGACATGTGATTATTTTTATTCAAATGCGGTAAGGAATGTACTTACAGTTTAGATCTATAAATAGTGTACTATATCAGGGGTTTTCAACCTTTTTGACACCAGGGCCCACCATTTATTCAGAATTTGAGCCACGGACCACCAATTGAGGATATTTTAGCCTCACAGGCCCCAAATTTAAAGATTTATTTTGCTTTTGTCCACAATTCCAGGCTGGATTTGGGAAACAAAACAAGCAAAACATACATTCCAAAATGGCTAATTCAGATGATGAATATTTTAACTCTTGAGAGTGTAAAAATGAAACCATTTAGCAGGGAACCACCTGGAATCCTCTCAAGGACCACTGCTGGTCCCCGGACCACCTGTTGAAAACCCCTGCCCTGTATCAACACGTGCGTGGCCTGTGCATAATGCATATAGTGCACACATTAAAGTATTAGACACCAAATCTGTTTAACGTCCTCCTGAGTGAGTGGATGTTTTCCTCTTCATTCTCCACGCTTGGTTTATTCATTCATGGGAGTTAAGTGGAGGTCACAGACAGTATCTTGTTTAAAGAAAGGGGGGAATTCTGCAGCCTTTCTTGGGTTTCGAACTTGAGAGATCGCTGTCACAGGGATAGCCACACTGTAAACAGTAGCCTCTGTCATTAAGCTGTTATAGGCTTTAACATGTTTGGGATTGTTGTTGACACTGTCAAGTCGCTTTCACCGTCAAACACTCAAACACACTCTCAAGGTTTGTTGACATGGACTGAGCACACTTAAGCAAATCTAAATCCTATGCAAAGCCGTTATATGTTTTCCATTTTCTACCATTAACTCTGACTTTGTTTTGGCTCTCTTCTCCGGTGGCGTTTCTAAGCAATTTGGAGCCCCAGGCAACATTCTCCCTGATTTTCCCTTTCCCAGGGAAAATCTCCTGTAACGTCATACCTATGACGGGCACAGTAAAATGGCACCCTCCCCAAGGTATCAAGATATGAGCTATTTTTAAGCTAAAGAACATATTGTATGTGTTCAATTGTTCAATTCTAGTATAAAGTATTCACCCATGAGGCTTATTAGCCTGGGATCCTTTTAAAGCATGTCTGGTGGCCGCCCCGGTGCCCCCCCCCCCCCCCCCCCCTCCATGGCGCCCCAGGCAACTGCCTCTTCTCTTCTCTTCTCTTCTCTTCTCTTCTCTTCTCTCTTTCTCTTCTCTTCTCTTCTCTTCTCTTCTCTTCTCTTCTCTTCTCTTCTCTTCTCTTCTCTTCTCTTCTCTTCTCTTCTGCTGTTTTCTTTTTTTTTTTCTTTTCTGCTGAACCATAATTTTCTCCCTCTCGCCTCCTGGCTCTGATTCAGTGCCATCCGGCCATTGATTTTCCACAGAGATATGGAAGTTGCCAAGGCCAGAGAGTGGTGTTATTGCCAAACACAACTTTTTTTTTCTCAACATTATTAGGGAAAAGGCCAAAGGATGAAGAGCACAGAGAATAGAAGAGGCACGCAAACTGTGTGTGTGCGCGTGCGTGGCGTGCACCCGCACAATGTGTTTAGTGTGTGTCTGCTCTGTTTCTGTATGTTTGTATTACTGTATGCAGACCTTTTCATGCATGGATTTATGCATGTGAGTGCCATATAGTCTGCCCTTGCCTATATGTGTGTACAGTATGTGGTGCATGCGCGAGAGAGAGAGAGAGAGAGAGAGAGAGAGAACGAGAGAAAGATGAATACAAATGTGAATGGAAGTGAACATCCCACTGTGTCACTCAGCAGGGAGGCGGTATACAGAGGACAGATTTAATACCACCGCTGTGGTGTTTGTGCTATAGTGCTCCGGTCTACAGTACAGTACAGTATGCTCCTACCGCATATACACTATATAATG
Organism: Benthosema pterotum; assembly: GCA_039105355.1. NCBI lineage: Eukaryota > Metazoa > Chordata > Actinopteri > Myctophiformes > Myctophidae > Benthosema > Benthosema pterotum. The sequence goes on from CM076974.1 coordinate 37,806,431, forward strand.
GATTCTTGAGAGCAGTCCCAGGGCATGATTGAACTGCATCGTTCTTCTACGTTGAACACAGTTGTTAGTCCCTCTCTGCAGCCAGTCAAGTACTATAGTGTGTTTACGTTCAGCCAGGTCACAGCATCAGTGCCCATGCACCAACATGCCTGAAATACTGCTCTGGAAATGTTTATAGCAGGGCTTTTCAACCTTTTTGATACCAGGGCCCACTATTTATTCGGAATTTTAGCCACGGACCACCATTTGATGACATTGTGGACCCCCACAGACCCCAAAACTAAAGATTTCCTTTGCTCAAAAATGACCATTAATCTTCTACATTCTCTAGTTGAGTAAACTTGGGTTAATTCAGATGATGAATATTTTAACTCTTGGTGTAAGCAAGAAACCAAATGGACCCACGCAAGGGTCCATTTTTAACTTTCCTCTCAAGGACTTCAGTACCGTATTTTCCGGACTATAAGCCGCTACTTTTTGCTTGTGCTTTGGACCCTGCGGCTTATTCAGCGGTGCGGCCAATGTATGGATGTTTACGGCTAAAACACTATAGGGCCCGGCGTTCTAAGTCTAAATGCACGGTATGCACACCATCTTTAAGCCGGCCCGAGCAGAAATGTAGGGAACAGGTCACAGCAGTTCGCTAAGACAGACACTAAATGCATCATGGAAAGCAAACGAAGAAGTGCATATAACGCAGCTAAAGGCAGTCGAGCTGGTTGAAAAATAAGGAAATCGATCTGCTGCACGTAGCCTTGGGATCAATGAATCAATGGTTAGACGGCGGGCCAACGCGAGAACGCCGGCGCGGCGGAGACAGCAGCTCCTCGGAACGACGGCGCGCGGTGGTGGACCCACCAGCGCGCGCACCACGCGAGGAACATGCTGAAAGCAACTTTTTCTCAAGTCTGCCAGTGGATCCTGACTGCGTGGAAAAGTGTCAAAACATCCACGAACGGGTTTAGAAAGGCTGGCGGCAGCAGCAGCAGCAGCCGCGCGAGGAGGAGGAGGAGGAGGAGGAGGAGGAGGAGGAGGAGGAGGAGGAGGAGGAGGAGGAGGAGGAGGAGGAGGAGGAGGAGGAGAGGAGGAAGAGGTCCGTGGAGGCGGCAATAAAGACGCCTCGTCGAGCGTCTTAAACATTGAGAGGATTCCTGGTGGTCCCCAGCTAAATGGTGGACAGTTGGTTAACCAGATGTACGGTAGGCTACCTTTTTTCATGAACCCGCAAGCGCTCATTTGGTTTCATGAAGTGATCGGAGTTGCGTATCTCCGGCTACACTCTATGGCCAGTACAGGCCCGGATGTAATATTTCTCAATCGGGGCGCGATTGAGAATGGCAGTTGGTTTAGTGGTGGCACAAATGTAGTTAGTCAATGTTCAACTCCCGCTATAAGCATTTGAAATATCTTTGAAGTTTTCATTGTTTGCATTCCGTCATGTTTGGTGGGGCAGTCAGGGCGTTTAGAGGGCATTGCCCCCCCCCCCCCCCCCCCCCATGTCTATGCCTAGATCCGTCCTTGGTCTATGGCTCTAGCGTTAATTACATACAGCACGTGCAGTTTCTGTAGTCGTTTAAATAATACAAAGGATGCTTCTCAAACAGCATTTCGTTGCCGACATCTGTGCAAGAACCCTTACATATGGTAATTAAGCATTAAAACACCCGCGGCTAATAGGCCAGTGCGTCCTGTATGTGTACACAATTGATTTTTTCGCTAAATTTGGCCGCTGCGGCCTATTTTCAGGTGCGCTTTATAACCGGAAAATTCAGTAGTTATCACAAATGTTCAAGGGTAGCAGGTGTGTACAACTTGATGCGCCACAAGCTTGTGTACATATATGTTATGTTTTTTTCATAGCAGATTGATGACCCGGATGCTTTTCCCCGTTTTTAATGGGTTAATGTATGTATAAAGAGATTATGCTGTCAGGGTATGATATAGAAATGGACACAGAAGTCCTCTCATATAGGCAGTACTGCACATATAGAATGAACCACTTAAATGGGGAGGTATCTACTGTAAATAAAATAAAAATGATTCAGTGACAGGGTAACCTGTCTCTCTCCAGCTGTTTTGTAAATATAAAAAAATAATGTTCTGATCGGCAGCATGCCGTCTATTTGTCTTTCTTTTGTCAATCGGGACAGAGACACATATTGGACAAACAAACAGATGATAAATAAATACAAATCAGCAGAACTGGAACCCAAGTTTATAACAATATATATATTAAAGGGGAATTGCACTCATTTTTCAAATTTTCCTGGGGATGCAAAAATTGTGAACCAAATGGACCCTAGCGGAAGCATTTGGTTCCATTTGTACACTCTCAGAAAAATAGCTCCTAAAAGAAAAATCATTAACATGGTGAAACACAACTTGATGATGTCATCAAGTTGTGTTTCACCATGTTAATGATTTTTTTCAGACCTCCATTTCTAGGAAACACAGAATGGGAGAAACTTTTTATCATGTCCACAGAACATCTCTAAGGTATATTAATGACATAGTAAAATGTTGAAAAATGGTGGAATTCGCCCTTAATCTATGTCTTGATTAGATTAAATTGGTACCTGACCTGATAATGTAAATGAATAAGTAATTAAATGAAAAATAAAATGAGTAGTGGTTCTGCTGAAGTGTTTGGGCCTATTTTAACCATGACCAGAAGAAGTGTAACTGAAATGGCACTGTCTCAGCCTAAAAAGTGAGCCATGACATGAGTTATGACTTAATATCTGACTGTCTTATTGCTGGTCCTGCTGTCACTATGGGAGAATCTTTAGGGCGACATTCCAGAGAAGATGGTGGTTAAGCAGCGGAAACATTTGCATTAACCCAGGAGGCTACACATTCATAAAAGCTTAAAGGGCTGGCCCTGCGGCAGTGGCCTTGCATTAAGATTGGTTGGCTTTAGGACCGCAGGTTTTCTATAGTCTGATCCCAGGCTCTGCTTTAGAGTGTCTGGCCTTCAGTAAGACACTGAGCCCTGAATTGCTTCGGGTTGGGCAGGTTGGTGCTTTGAATGGTTCCCTCCTCCGTCCTCAGTGTTTGAATGGGTGAATGTGATGCACGTCGTAAATGCTGATACCCTGAAGAAGGCAGTATAACGTTTGGTTTCTCCTCTGTGTCCTCGATAAACATTTCATTCGGCGTTTTTTCCCCGTCGGCTGGCACCTCACAAGGACTTGTGTGCTCTGCTGCCTTTTGCACAGAGAACAACAGAAGAGTGTGTGTGTGTGTGTGTGTGTGTGTGTGTGTGTGTGTGTGTGTGTGTGTGTGTGTGTGTGTGTGTGTGTGTGTGTGTGTGTGTGTGTGTGTGCGCCTGTGCACAATGGCGAGAGAGAGAGAGAAAGCGAGGTGTGTAGATGGTGTTGTGGGTGTACATTTCTCACTCAGGTTTCTAAGCCAAGCAACTATGGGAAAAAGTGAATTAATCCTTTCTGAATTTAAAAATAAATCAGATTTGTGCCACATTTTCACCATTTTCAAAAACATTTTTCCAATGATGCTAACTAATGCTAATGATGCTAAGTAATGCTAAAAATGCTAATTGATGCCGAGTAAGTAATGCTGGTAATGCTAAGTATTGCTAATGCTAAGTAAGTAAGGCTAATAATGCTAAGTAATGCTAATGCTAAGCATTGTCAAATTTGCTAATGCTAAGTAATGCTAATAATGCCAGATGATGCTAAGTAATGCAAATGCTAATAAAGCTAATGCTACAGTATGCTAATAAACCTTAAAACACCAAACGGTGTTCCCGCCAAAATGTAGTTAATGTGACGTTGAGCTATCCTAGGAGGGAGGTGGAGAAAAAATAAAATCCTCTTTAGAAAAAGATAGGAGTTTGCACAGCCTGGAACAGGTGGATTCTGTCTTTATCGCCGCATTACATCATCTCAATGATGTAAGTTGATTTTATTTGAAGAAAAAAACAACGTCTTCCCCCAAACCCATCTCTTTTGTCAGGACAGGACAGGAGGCCGTGCTCCTTGGCTGCTGAAATCAAATCATTTAATAGAACCTTAACCACAAATGCCAAGACTTTCTGTGTGATGTTGGGGAGGGTTGACAGCGCTGGCTGTGATGGTGTTTGATGCTGCTGGTTTAAGTCTTAATACTCCCCTGAAAAAGTGAAGTGTACTATTATGAGGAGGAGACATATCGGTTGTTGAATGTTTGAATTGCTTTGATATCTACAAAGTGGCTCACTGGTTATTTTTTATAGCACCGAACTCAATGTCAGCAGAAACTGCTAAACAAAGGGTTTTAATGGCTCATTCTAATTAAGGATTCTGTGTGGTTTTCAAAATCATGTTTTATTTCATGTCAGTGACCCCAGGGACGTTTTTGCCATTAGGCAGACTAGGCAGTTGCCTAGGGCGCCATGGGGGGCGTGTCTGTACACAAGATAGTGTACAGACACGGATCCCCAACTATTTTGTGCCAGAGACCCCAAACAAGATGTGTGTTAAGTGGACATGTTTTGTTGTTGTTGTTAGTAGTTGTTGTTGCTCCCACATGTTGAAATGAGATGAGCCTATAGGTCAGCTATTGGCTGGTATTCTTGGACGCTATGGTGTAGCCAGGTATAGTGTATGTCTTTTCATTGGCTGACTGGCAGCAAATCAGGTATGGGGCCGTGCTCATTGGCTGTGTGGCGGCAAATCAGATATGGGGCCTTATGTGTAGGCCAAAAGCCTGTACCACCAGACCTGAGCCTGGGCCATGGGCTCATATTACTCATATTAATTAAAACCAGCCAAGAGCTTCAACTCATGATGAACAAATCAGGGGAGTAGCGTAACATTTCTAATTGGGGGGTCAGGTGATTTCTGGACTGAATTGCAGGTTTAAGGATAATTATTTTGTAAGCCCAGGCCCAGGTCTGGTGGTGTAGGCTTTTGGCCTACGCAACAGGCCCCAGACCTGAATTCCACCCATTACCAAATGGTTGATGCTATTTATTAACCTACACCAGCTTGCCCTGCTAAAGTACAAAGAAATGTAAGCAGAAAACAATAAATAACCACACGCCCGCAGCCTGTTGTGCGACAATATACACACTACCATAGGTATAGGCATGGTCAGCATAAACACCACTTACGTATGCTAGCACATGAGCACATTATACTGTACAAATACCTCCTTTGCAACTTTTGTGGGTTAACTCACTTTACTTTTCTCTCATTTTTGCTTGTGTTTTACTATTAGCTGAGATGTTAGCTTCCTTCTAAGTGCTAATGCAGGCATATTCATTGCCTAAAGCCCTAGGGGAGCTGCAGACCGACCGGGCCTCTGGTGGTGATAACAGTGAATGTACATTTTCATAGGTTATTACGCATTGATTTTCCCCATGTAGGATTAAGAGGCAATGCAACGCTATGGAGCAGGAATTTGAAATGTGTTCCGATACGTTGCTATCAGCTTGCTAGAAAGATCTGCCCGCAGTCCAACCAATAACCACACATGCACATGCACGCACACACTCTCACTCACTCAATCACACACACACACACACACACACACACACACACACACACACACACACACACACACACACACACACACACACACACACACACACACACACACACACACACACACACACACACAAAGAAGAGAGAATGTAAGAATTAAGGATGTTGAAAATACACACTGACTCAACCTACTGAGCATTTTCTCTTTGAAAAAAAATGGGTAGAGCACGATTTTAGTGAGACATATAGCTACAGTATGTGTCTCCCTGTAATCAGAGCCATAGGGTATAGCTGGACGGATCTACGAGCATTGGGGACTTGTAGATCACCTATTTTGATAAATATTTAAGAAATAAACAGGTCTTTTTCTCCCAGAATCTTTTACTTTTTTAAACGTTCAAATCATGTAAAGCAAAACATGCCACATTTTTGACACAGTTTGAATAGTGATTAATCACGATTAAATTAATTTTGAAGCTGTGATTAATTTGATCAATTTTCAACAGCCCTAGTAAGAATGTATGCAAATAAGAGCAAAACAGAAAGGGACAGAGAGAGTCAAGAAGTAAAAAAAAAAAAAACGCCTCTAATCAGCATATGAACAGCCTCTCCAATTAGCTCTCATTTTTATTCCAATCTGTCAGAAGGAAGGGAGCACAGCAGTGAGAAATCAAACATCCCCAGGCCAGGCACATTTAGCAGCTCCACTCAGGCGGGCGGGTGGAGCGGACTGGGAAATTAAACAGTAAGATTTCCATGGAGAAACACTGCGCCGGCAGTGTTCAACACCTGCAGCAATCAAGACGTGGTGATTGAGGCTTTGAGTGGAGCACTTTGGGGGTGCACTTGTTTCATCTCTCTGGCTCTCAATCTGGAAAGATAATAATGCACGCGCCGGAAGACATACAAGCAGATAATGGAAGAGGGTTTTTGCGAGGTTTCCGTTCATATTAGGTCACAATCGCTACAGTTTAAGGCGTATTCTCTTTCTAATACAGTATGTATACTTGTATGCATACTGTGTAGGAGAGAGAAACGTTTGTAAAACTGTATTTGCACCAGCTTTTACCATTTGTATTTTTGTTTTCTTTTTGATTCAGTACATACTGAATCAAAAAGATACAGTTACACTCTAAACCAGTGTTTTTTAACCAGGGGTCCGGGGACCACCAATGGTCCTTGTGAGGGTTCCAGGTGGTCCTCGGGTCCCCAGGTGGTCCTTGGGTCCCCAGGTGGTCCTCAGGATAAAGGGAAATTGCTTGATCAGATGTAACTCTGGGTCCTTTTGGTTTCATGTTTACACTCTCAAAGAGAGTGTAAACATGAAACCAAACCAAGAGAGTATTCATCATCTGCATTAGCCTAGGTAGACATGGACTAATTGTAGAAGATTAATAATGGTCATTTTGATCTGTAGGTTTGCCTGTTTTGCTTCCGGAATCCAGCCTGGAATTGTGGACAAAAGCTAAATATATCGACAAATGTGCCAAGTTGGCAACACTGAGATAGGGATAGTAAATTCAGAACAATGGGAAGTCAACAATGAGAGGTCGGAATTATGAAATGGCACCGCCCAACAATATGGACGTGAGATTGTGAATGGCTAAAGGAATCAAAGGTACTGTACACAAGTCATTTCACATTTATATCAGTATCACAGTGATATCAGTCACAGTGTCCACATGGACATGCACTCTGAAGAAGTGCAGAAAGTGCAAGGTGTGCAGGTTGATACGGTACAGACTGCCTCAGGATGTAAGTGCCACGTTGCAAGCGTTTAGTTTTGTTTTGCTTTTCCCAGAGCGAACGGGGGAAACAAAGAGACAACTGGCAGGGTTGGAAGGTTATTATTGGTTATTGTGGGACCAATATAGTGGGCTCTTGCAGTGATCTCTCCAATATATAATTATTAACCACGTGAACTGTTTGTGGTCATTTTCGTTGACTACCATAAACAATTGTTAGCTTGTAGAGATATTGTTTTTTGGCACGTGACTCCCTCTAAGCTTACAATGTTACCAACCCACCCTAATTCAACTGAACGTGATTCCTTTACCTGATTCCGTATACACATGGCAACATGTTTCTGGATGCAGTCATTTAAGAACACACTACCAGTGAGTTGGCTTGAATTTGTATTCTGTAATCATTTGTAATCATGTAAGCTAGTGATGCTCTGTTTTTTGTGGGATGGAAATTATCTTTGCCAACTTAACACCTGCAGATACTTTCATGTGTGCAAAAATGATACTTTTAACCTTTGTCATACCAGGGCCCACTACTTATTCTGCATTTAAGCCACCGAATACCATTTGAATGTTGAGTTTAGTCTCTCAGACCCAAAACTAAGCATTTTTAAGTTTGTGTCTACAATTTAGGAGAGATAACTGGCAAAACGTTGGTCAAAATAACAATTCTTCTACATTTTGTTGGTGTGGATTGTGTGGATTCCTGAAAATTAAGTCATTCAAATGAGTTAAATATAATGTAACTCTTAAGAGCGTAAAAGTAAACCAAATGGAGACGTAAGGGTCCGTTTGGTTTCATTTTACACTCAAGAGTTACGGATCCTAAGGGACCATGTCCATGTGGTTACCAACTGTCCATCATTTAGCTGGGGGACCACCTGTAATCCTCTCAGGGACCACTGGTGGTTGAAAACCATTGCTCTATAGGGTGCAGGCAATAAAAGGACAACTGACAACAATGTATCTGTCACATCTTCATCAAGTCATAATCTTCCTTGGTTTGTAGGTAGCCATCTCTTCGATCCTCTGACTACTATAAATGAATCATTGCAAAATACATACACAACACTTAGTCATTAAATCTGCACCCATTTCTATGCTTGTACTGTGTGCATTTAGCGTTGGTACGCCTGGCAATGGCAAAGGTGTTTCTGCTCACCTCACTGAAGCAGCCTGTCTCCCACAATAAGTGAAGTGTTGATATGTAACAATAGATGATGCGTTTATAATCGGTGGTGGCAGAGGCTAAATTGGGTTCATGTCATCTGCCAGACATTAAAGGACCACGTCGCTGCGTTTCAACCTTATCACCTCACTAATGATTCTGTTAAAATAGCAAAAGAAAAGACAATCTGCTGCTTGGTCTGTGTCTCATAGGAGGCTGTGGGTTGTTCTGAAATCCGTCCACCAGTAACATCACCATGAATCCAGAAACTGCTTGGCTCTCTATTCCTGATAATTATTAGTGGGGCAACCACACTATTGTTATTGTGATGCGTTTTCTCTATGTAATATACAGTATAAATCATTCGATTGGCTGAGCAAGGAACGTGATGTATGATAGACATCACCCATGCGGTGGGTTAATGGTCACTGATGTTATGGTGACATAAATCATACATCACGTTCAACCAATCGAATCATTTCGATGTTACATGCAGGATATAATGATGATGTTAATATATAATCATTCAATTGGCCGAGCAAGGAACGTCGAAATGATTTGATTGGCTGAGCAAGGAAGGTGATGCATGATGATGTAAAACTTTCTTTTACTACGTCACCACGTCACCATTACAACATCATCGAGGCAACCACACTTTGCAATTGCAAAATTCTAGTTAGCAACTGTTCCTCACATTTAGGAACACATTTATGAAGATAGGCTTGAAGAGCGGTCCTAAATGCCTTCTAAATCAGTGGTTCTCTAACTTTTTTCATGCTAAGGAACACCTCCCCCAGACGCCTTTAAAAGCAACACAACACTCTCGCTGCATTGTTTGTGTGACCCACATCCGCATGCGTCTTTCAAGGTCAAACTGTTTCCAGAGTATTAAAAAGTCAATAAAGTGAATCTGTGCTGGCCATTTTTAGCCCCAGAGCCTTAAAAAACACATTATTGTCCAGTGAACATTTTTAGTGCCGTATTTCACAGGGACACAGTGAAATCCTCTGTGTTGTTTTATCCCTTTGTACCCTCCCAGAATTACATTTGGACTGAGGAGTTTCCAGTGCGGAGTCTCTGTTTCCGCGCGATATGCATATCAGTACAGCCAACACCTCTCCATGTCGGACTTTACTCTTTTAAGCATCTCTCACTCTGTCTGTCTGTGTCACGTAGACTCTCTATCTCCTTCGCCCTTGTGCATTCTTTCAATTTCAGATTGTATTGCACATTGTCTCAAATAAATATGGAGTTCCTGAGTGTCAGTGGAACAATATCAAAGTTATTGAATAATAAATGGCCCTCTCTCTCATTGAAATGCCTTCAGGTTAATAGACGTTTCCAATGAATAAATAACAGAGAAACTCAATGTGGAGTTTAGAGAATGGGATCTGCTCTGTTTTTTTAATGATTATTTTAGGCCATGTGCATGCATTATTATTTTTTTGTGCTCAAATTGCAGCTGTGAGCTCTACATTGCTGCTGGATTTAATTAATGCACGAGGGTGTTTAATATGGATGTTGGTGGAGCCATATTGTGCTGGCATCAGTTAAAAGAGAATTAATTTTCAGAGCCGACATTGTCTCTTTTAATTGAATAAATAAAGTAGTTTCTTGCTTAAATAGTATTTTTCCCTCTCTAATTATTTTAGCTGACCTGGATAATAGAAAGGTACCGCAGATGAGCCATCCTGTAATAATATCCGGTAGAGGATTGGTTGCAGTAATACACTGTAACGTCCAAATAATGCCATTATGAGGTTCTGTTGACATGTTAATATTTAATCGGATCTGTTTATCCCATAGATATTATACCTCTATGATCTATCCTGGCTAGTCTGTTATAACCGTAGGCATGAACCAGCACACATTTATTTAACTACTTGAACCCCAGTGTCCCTATATTCTGGGGTGAACATTTGACTGAAATATAAGATATAGGCCTACATCACGACACATCTCACTGTGAGCTTGCATATCAAATGTGAAAAGGTGTAGATGGTGAACTCTTGAGGGGCCGGGAGAGGAATCAGGGCCAGCCAGGGGCGGATTGGCACATATTTTCCCACCGGGACAATTTTGCCTTTCCCAGGCCACCCTGGGGGGGCAGCTGGTTAACCAGATGTAACTCTTTGAGAGCGTAAAAATAAAACCAAATGGTCCCTTGTGGTCCATTTGGTTTCATGGGGGGGGGGGGGGGGGGGGGGGGGTGGGGGGGGGGGGGGGGGGGGGGGGGGGGGGGGGGGGGGGGGGGGGGGGGGGGGGGGGGGGGGGGGGGGGGGGGGTATTTTTTTTTTAATACTCCAGGACAGAAACTGATATAGTGATTATTCAACTTATTGTCTTAGTTTGACGTATAGAGAACGTGTGAAGCCTCTCATCAATGCACATAAATCAAGTTCCCAGAACAGGCATGGTACAGTAACTCACAGATAGCCCAGCACATCCTCTTAATTGTCACCGGTCTGTCGTACAGTATATATAGCTTCACCACTTATTGGCTAAAAAAGGTGAGAGAAAATGGATGGCAAAACAAGTTGAAGGTGTGATTAATGGTCTTACGCAGGAGAACACCTAGGGAATGCTTCTCTCTTCCTCTGACTCACTGAACTTCACAACAATAGTTTATCTTCTGGGCTGTTTGTAACAACCAGGGAACACTTTGTCTTTGACTTGGAGAGCATCTGACATCAGGAATGCAGGGGTGTTTGGGGTGGGAATAGAGTGGCTGTCGTGCTGACCAAGGCAACTAAATAAAATTAACTGGACTGTTGGATTAATAATTGAAGCTGTATTCCAAACACAGTCAGAATCACTTACACTTTGCTACCTCACTTGACAGACAGGCAGATGCAGTGTTGCCAACTGCCAAAATCCAAAATGCACTATAGTGGCACTTCCAAAGTGCACTAGAATGTGCTAGATATAAACATATGCAGATCAATGTGTATTTGTGTACATTTTTTTACAGCAATTTCTTTCTTATTATCTACTACAGTCCTAATGAACCCCAGGAAATTATAACTGGCCACAGAAGTTCACAGGATCTACTCAATGTGAAGGAGGCAGCACATCGCACTCCATATTTGTGTGTGTGTGACCCAGAGGCTCAATATAGTAGTTCACATTTAGTAGATCATTTGTGGCCAGATGTAATTTCCTGGGGTATATTAGGAATGTAGTAGATAAAAGGATGAATTGATTTAAAGATGATAAACAAATATGTATTCATGGCCATGTTCAAATGCCCCTCCTATAGCTAAAATCCCCCAAAACTAAAGAAAGCAAACAATGTAAAACAATTACCGTACCGGTAACAGTCGTCTCTTACTTTCTCTAATAACAACCTGAAACATGAACCTTGGTTGAAAAAAAAACATAGTTGTCCTTTAGTGGCCAATTATGGGTACTAGATACAGTATGTCCATAAACCTGTCCTAGAGTATAAACTAGGCAAGGTGTATATCTCCAGTCACTGCCTTGTTTTAACATTTGCTTACCACAAGTGAGATTTACTGGGTATGCCTTTTCCCAGCAACAGACGACAGTCAGATCTTGGAGTGCCACAGGGTACAAACATGGTCCCTCTCCCTTTGCCGGGTGTGATCAACAGCTTCACAGCAGTCTCCTGGGAGGTGGAGAGCTTGTCTGGTGTGCTTACAGTATTTCACTGACATGTTCAGCAACTCTCCATGCACCAGATTACCCCTCACTCCCCAAATATTTATTTTATTTTTGTGTGCATGCATGAAGGCATCAAAGGAAATGATATCAACAGAATTAACTCAAATAAAGTCTTGGTGTGTGTCAGTTGAGTCATATCTCTCACTCGTATCAGAGTGGACAGGAAGAAATCTGGAAAAATAGCCAGTCCTGGATAATGGCTCCCACTGTACAAAATGAAACAAAATGTGTTGTATCCTGCCATTTTTTTCTTCTTCTTGCTAATTAGATATCGTATGGTAATATTGTGACTTGGTGTGACCCGAGTTGTATTTGCGGTGTCATTGTCTTTATAGAGATCTTTTTTTTTAATAAGTCTATGAGAAAACTGAATGAAGGGTTCCACTTCTGGGACACAGGCGACGTCATGAAAGGGGCGGGACTGCTCAGCTCTATAGGACAGGGGTTTTCAACAGGTGGTCCGGGGACCACCAGTGGTCCCTGAGAGGGTTCCAGGTGGTCCCCAGGCTAAATGATGGAAAGTTGGTTAACCAGATGTAACTCTTGAGAATGTAAAAATGAAACCAAATGGACCCTTGCGGGTCCATTTGGTTTCATTTTCACACTCTCAAGAGTTAAAATATTCATCATCTGAATTAGCACCACTTAATTAAGAAGTCTACACTGTTTTGTTTCAAAAATCCAGCCTGGAATTTGTGGACAAAACAAAAAGAATTCTTTAGTTTTAGGTCTTTGGGGTGAAATTGTCATCAAATGGTGGTGCGTGGCTCGAATGCTGAATGAATGGTGGTCCCTGGTGTCAAAAAGGTTGAAAACCCCTGCTATAGGAGGTCATTCAGCACCCTGAATGAACTCATAGAGAACAGAGCATGGTCTCTGCCATTGGATCCAAGCAGTAGAGGAGCTGGTGGAGAACCAGACATAAAGCTGGCAAAAACTCTGATCCTGGATGGAATTCCTGCTGTGTGTGTGTGCGTGTGCGTGTGCGTGTTCGTGTTCGTGTTCGCGTGTGTGCGTGTGTGCGTGTGCGCGTGCGTGCGTGTTATAGACTGATACAGGACTCAGGAGCTCCTCTCCAGTCCTACCGGCTGTGCTCAGACTCTGTCATGCATCTGTATTGGCTCCATGTTGTGTCATTGATCTGCTTGTGGTCTAAACAGTAAACCTGCTCTTATTATTCATTTTCACACTCTTAGCCGAGAACAATAGATACTGTATGTCACCGTGTTACTGAGCGTGCATTTTCATGATAGTCATTCAATTGCGACACAATACAATACCCAAATATAACAGTGCTCTTAAAACCGTAGATCACCTTAATAAGCACAGGAGAGCAGCACTGTTCTGTTTCACAGAGGTCATAAGGGTCACGGAGAGGTCACACATCCTGTGTGTGTGTGTGTGTGTGTGTGTGTGTGTGTGTGTGTGTGTGTGTGTGTGTGTGTGTGTGTGTGTGTGTGTGTGTGTGTGTGTGTGTGTGTGTGTGTGTGTGTGTGTGTGTGTGTGTGTGTCATGGTGGAGTGGGTCCAGGCGGTGTTATTCAAACATTGTGTCCTGGTATGTGGTTCTGGTGCTGTATAGGTCAGATGGTTGAGATTGTGTGAATTTTTACAAGCCGTGTGTGTGTGTGTGTGTGTGTGTGTGTGTGTGTGTGTGTGTGTGTGTGTGTGTGTGTGTGTGTGTGTGTGTGTGTGTGTGTGTGTGTGTGTTGTGTGTGTGTGTGTGTGTGTGTGTGTGTGTGTGTGTGTGTGTGTGTGTGTGTGTGCAGGTCGTGTCTGCAGTTCACTCTCATTTCAAACAGATAAGGATCTATAGTGCAGCAGGGGCGGATATAACATGCCCCATTTGGGGGGGGGGGCAAGAGAACATGGTATGGGGCGGCTCCATGAAGTCACACTCATACCATTTTCGGTTACAGGACTTATATTAGGCAAAAGCATCAATAATAATATCAGTTGTTGTTGAAGTTGCAACAGACACGCAGCATGCATAAAGCTAAAGGTCTGACTCAGAGATTTTTCTGTTTGCAATGATGAAATGCTGTTGGTTTAGTGGTGCCAAAATTGTAGTTAGTAGCAGTAGTAGTGTTTCAAATCATTTTAATTATAAGCACTTTAATTTGAAATGTCTTGGGTTGTTTTGCATGGCATCGTGTTTGGGGGGCAGACTGGGTATTTAGGGGGGCATTGCCCCCCCATGCCCATGCCTAGATCCGCCCCTGTAGTTCAGGGCAGCCGGTGTGTAGATTAAGTGCTACATCTGCAAAGCGTCAAGCGTTCCCCCATCATATCAACACACAGACTGTTAATGGACAGGGTGGATTCATCATAATGTGACAAGAACCAATAGCTATGCAAAACAATGTTCAACTCACTATTGTGCTGACAAATCAACACATAATAACAATGTGTTTGTGCTGTGATGACTGTTTGTCAGTCTTTGCTGTTGCCCCGTAGAGATGGAATAAAACTTAACCCATAGACATCCCATTAAAGCAGTGGTTTTCAACCTTTTTCATACCAGGGACCACTATGTGTTCTGCATACTGCAAGTTTGTGTCTACGGAGGACCACCATTTGATGTTTAGTTTAGTCTCTCGGACCCAAAACTAAGGATTTTCAAGTTTGTGTCTACAATTTAGAAGAGATAACTGACCCAAACGTTGCCAATAACAATTCTTCTACATTTTCTAATTGTCTAGAAAATTAAGTCATTCAGATGTTTATAATGGGAGCGTAAAATGGTACCAAATGGACCAGGGTTCATTGGGGGGGTCAAAAATGAACAAAGCATGTGCTAATATTTTAGCACAACAACACAATTACGTTTTGTGTATTCATTTATTTTTAGGTTGTGGCCCCAGTGATCCCCATAAAATGACCAGAACTATCTAATATTCACCAAAACCAAAACAGAACTCCCACTACGGGACTCTAGACATCAACTAATACAGTTGACACCACTATAATATATAAAGTATTTCATACAAGTTCCATAAATATGAAATATGCTTTTCATGTAAGATCTGACCTTTCAGAATTACATTTGAATGGCATATACAGTAATTTTGCCCTTAAACTTTGCCAAAATAATGTACAACGGAAAACCTCAACATGGCGCAATCATTTATTTACATGTTCTAATGGCTTATAAAACATAAGCCCCATGCTGTGGATGTTGAGAACACTTGGCGTCATTGAAATTGTAATAGTATATTTGCAGTAGTATAACAACTCTCTGTAGTTTTTAATGATTCCTTCAGTGATTATCAAAGACATTGTGTGTGTGTGCGTGTGTGTGTGTGTGTGTGTGTGTGTGTGTGTGTGTGTGTGTGTGTGTGTGTGTGTGTGTGTGTGTGTGTGTGTGTGTGTGTGTGTGTGTGTGTGTGTGTGTGTGTGTGTGTGTGTGTGTGTGTGTGTGCGTGCGTGCGTGCGTGCGTGCGTGCGTGCGTGCGTGCGTGCGTGCGTGCGTGCGTGCGTGCGTGCGTGCGTGCGTGCGTGCGTGCGTGCGTGCGTGCGCACGCGCTACTGTATGTGCGCTACTGTATGTGCAGAGGGAATGGGCTGTGTTAAGTGTGTCTTATTATACTCCGGCCCCTGAGGATAGAACAAATCTTTAACCAGCCGGCGGGGGCTCTGCCCCGCAGCCATTACAGCTCTAAGCCAATCACAGCCTCCCTGCAGGGCCCACTGATCAAAGACACTTCTCTCATCACAATGCACGCATATGCACCAGACTCACACAACACGCACGCACGCATGCATGCATGCACTCTCTCTCTCTGTCTCTGTCTCTGTCTCTGTCTCTGTCTCTGTCTCTGTCTCTGTCTCTGTCTCTCTCTCTCTCTCTCTCTCTCTCTCTCTCTCTCTCTCTCTCTCTCTCTCTCTCTCTCTCTCTCTCTCTCTCTCTCTCTCTCTCTCTCTCTCTCAAACACACACTTGTGTGCTGGCAGGTGCACACGCCCGACAGAAGGCGAGCTCTTGATGCTCCTCACACACACATACACATGCTTGCAAATAAAAATCCAACACACACACACGTGCACACACGCACTGCATTTTGTAATGCAGTGGGTTTAACACGGTTCCAAATCCTGTTTGTGTTGCTGAACAAACCGGAGTTGAAACTTGTTCCCTTCCAGACTCTACTTTTCAGACACTTTACACTGTAGAGCAGTGGTTTTCAACCTTTTGGACACCACCAGGGCCCACTGCTGTAGAGGTCTCCATGGCTGTAAACACACTGAAAACCACATACAATAACTCAGCAATGAGGATATATTTTTTTAAAGAAGACCTTTTAACCCATTGTAGACTATCCCGATTCTAAAAATGTCTTTGAAATACTAACCTAAGTGTATTGAAAAACTTCAAATTATTGTGTAACACCATCAAATTTTTGACATTGTTTGATACTGTACATACTGTACAGAACCCCTATAGGGGTTCCCGTCAACTAGGGTAAAACTACCACTAGGGGTTCCCGTCTAAATGGTGAAAAAAAATCTTTCCTGGCACTCTCTGCCGTCTTTCTTCTGTGAATATAAATATTCTGTAGTCATAATATCTCGGTACCAATCTCAAAAGTGACTTTTACAAGTCTGTTAGGATGTGCGTCTGTCATTCTAATCTGTCATCTGTGGAAGTCATTTTGTTATACTCCTTGCCAGGAATGTAGGAGCTGTGTTTTTGTCTTCCTCTGCCACAACTAGCTGTTATCGTTAATTATTACATGGCTTGAATCAATGCTCCAATCAGAAGCCAGCGTTCTGGTCACGTGATCGGTCACATATGTCCCTATAGCAGACCACTCCACTCTATAACGTACCTCTGTATAATCAAGGTGCAAACAGCTGTGCTCGTATCGCTCTGCGATTCGAGCTACGTATTTGGTTGGATTTTGCGGGTCCATTTGGTTTCATATTTGTGTTGCAGGTCCATTTGGTTTCATGTTTATGTTGCGGGTCCATTTGGTTTTCATGTTTATGTTGCGGGTCCATTTGATTTTATGTTTTAGTTGAGTTACATCTGGTTAACCAACTCTCCATCATTTAGTCTGGGGACCACCTGGAACCCTCTCAAGGACGACTGGCGGTCCCCGGACCACTGATGTAAGCCATGTAATAAGCGGGATAACACCTTTTGAACTGGTGATTTAATAACTGACCGAGGCGCAGCCGACGCCGACTTGTTGGGTGTTATCCCTTACTTAACTGGAATACTGTATTTTACCCTGTAAAAATCCGGAGTATTGACTTAACCCAAAGAGCGTACAAGTTGAACAAAATTGACATCTTCATTAATAACAGGGAGGCACATAACGATTATTCTACCAAAGAGAGATATTGACTGTGCTGAGGAATTGAAATTTGTCCTTTAAAAGGGGGGGGAAGTTTGGATCGAGAATGTGAAAGTAATGGAGTGTGATGAGAATTTATGATTATGTAGTAAATATGCCTACTAGTCTTTCAAAAAAAAAAGTAACCGTGAAATATAGCCACCAATGTTTTTCGAAATGTGGACAAATCCCTGCGTTAATGCTCTGCTGCTCTTTCAATTTGTCTCTGAAATGTGTATGTGTCGCCGTTTACACATTGATCTACCTCTAGACACTCTAGTCTACACAGTCTGTGTTTATTTATCCTTTATTTACTCTGGGAGTACCGATATACACTCTCAGAGTTTAATTAATGCAATGCCTTTGCTTTAAAGCAGTGGTTTTCAACCTTTTTCATGCCAGGGCCCACTATTTATTTAGAATTTGAGCCACGGAGGACTACCATTTGAGGACGTTTTTGCCCACAGACCCCAAAAACTAAAGATTTATTTTGATTTTGTCCACAATCCAAGGCTGGATTTGGGAATCAAATCAGGCAAACATACAGATCATAAATGACCATTAATCCTCTACTTTCTCTAGTTGTGTAGACTTGGGCTCATTTACATGATGGATGATTTAACTCTTGAGAGTGTAAAAATGTTTCATTTTTACGCTCCCAACGAGTTACACCTGGGTAACCAACTTTCCATCATTTAGCCTAGGGAACCCTCTCAAGGACCACTGGTGATCCCCAGAACACTGGTTGAAAACCGCTTTACTATAGTATGACTTCACCTACCTAGGACTAGTGAACATTACTAGTGACATTTATCTGAAGATGGGGTGAAAAAGGTTGAAATCGTCCATTGCTTCAACTGATGCGTTGTATATTCAAGCCATCAGTCATCCATCATAACCACATAACTTTTACTAGTTAGTTCGAACAGCAAACCCTTAATTTGCTCCAGAGCCCAAAAGACTGTTAATCGCCTGCATACTGTATGTTTCCCATTTTATTTCCACTTGATTTTTTTGTCCTTTTAGTAGTCGCTCAAAGCGCTGAATGCAGCTTAAAAAATGATATTTGCATTTGTTCCATCGGCCTGCCAGAAGGCATTCGTGTTTCGATTTTGTGTTTCCAGGAGTTAACACGCCGTGTTAAAGGGGAATTCCAACCATTTTCAAAAAAGGGGTCTGAAAGAAAAATCATTAACATGGTGAAATACATCTTGATGATGTCATCAGATGTATTTCACCATGTTAATTATTTTTGCATTTTTAGGAAATACAGAATTGGGGGAACTTCATAACCACACAACGACTCTAAGGAATATTAATGACATATTAAAATGTTGCAAAATGGGTGGAGTTCCCCTTTAACTCCTGCTTTATATGACCATTATGAAAACACACAGCCTGCAGTGTCTTATAGCTCAGAGCTAACAGAGAGGAGAGATGCTGGGATGGAAGGGGGATCTCGGCCGGGGGTGGGGGGCTTGCTGCTGGCGGGAGGGAGGGGGTGTTTGATGGTTCCTGTAGAAGTCATTTGGCTCCTCCACCAATGCAGCGTCTGATAGTTGTATGTGTGTTTATCGTCGACCGTGGGGGGGCCTTAAGTCACATTTATGGCCTTGGCCGTGGTGATTGTGTTGACGAATCACTCCTCGGGTCGTGGCCGTGTAACACCCTCCTCCACCCCCCGCCCCCTCCGGGACCCCTTTTTTCTCATATTGACGACGGGACTCATTTTCGAGGTGCACTGGAAGTTGGCAGCGGCCAATATCACCAATAAGGAAAGCGGTGTAGGACATGCAGTATACGTCAACACTTTGTCTTGTATGTGGTGCACGCATGCACACGGGAGTGTGTGTGCCGTGTGTGTGTCAGGGGTGGGTGTAACATTTCCCAATTGGGGGGGCAGGAGAAAATGGTATGGGTGCGGCTTAATCGCCGATGATGATCAGGGCTTTTATTGGGTAAATAAAGCATCAACAATAACATCAGTTGTGGTTGAAGTTGCAACAGACACGCAGCATGCATAAAGCTAAAGGTCTGAGTTTTCTGTTTTCAATGACGAAATGCTGTTGGTTTAGTGGTGCCACAACTGTAGTTAGTTAGTAGCAGTAGTAGTGTTTCAAATCATTTTAATTATAAGCACTTTAATTGAAATATCTTTCTCTATTTGCTTGCCACCATGTTTGGTGGGGCAGTCAGGGCATTTAGGGGGGCATTGCCCCCCATGCCCTTGCCTAGATCCGCCCCTGGTGCACGTGGTCCACTAATGAAGGCGCTGCTGGTTGCTCTCTCAGCTCTGTCAATGTAAAGGAGTGTCAACGGTCAGGGTCATACCTTCATACACACTCCTACATCACCTGCTAGGAGATAAGAAGATACTGCTATCTATCTCCCTCTTGAACATGCTCACACACACGCACACACACACACACACACACACACACACACACACACACACACACACACACACACACACACACACACACACACACACACACCGTGTCCAGTGACAGCTCATTACTGGATCAATAAACAGAGATGTAGTGCTGACAGAGCTGCAGAAAGCCTTGCATGTTTTGTGTCCGCATTACATGGATGTGCGTGTGCGTGTGCGTGTGCGTGTGCGTGTGCGTGTGCGTGTGTGTGTGTGTGTGTGTGTGTGTGCACGCACGACAGTGTAACTCAATCAATTATTAATTGTTTCCGTAATGGGTCCATAGCCCTGATTAATACAGTCAGACCTCACTACATCCCTCCTCATCAAAGTTTGTACACACACACACACACACACACACACACACGCACACGCACACGCACACGCACACACACACACACACACACACACACACACACAGGAGCGTGGTACAATAGGGATGGACGGGTAATAGATGGAGACCAAGAAAGAACAAAGGAGAGGAAAATTAACAAGAAAGTACAAACATAAGACAGAGAGATGCATTTAAATGATGTAGTAACTTGATATAAGGGGCTCAGCAAAATCATATTTATTTGACGTGCGAGTCCCGTCCCCTTGTGATGTCGCCCCTGTTCCAGAAACGGATTTCCCTTTCATTTTTTCTCATAGACTTTTCGAAAAAACATTCATATTCATAAAGACGATTACACTGTGGACAAAGCCACCTCAGGTTGTGACAAATCATGACAACACACAATGTTTTGGGACAATTAAATAATTTCTAAGATGAAAAGCAACACAAAAAGTTGTATCCTGTCGTTTCTACTTCTTGCTAATTAGGTATTGCATGATAATGTTGTGTTGTCATGATTTGTCACGACCCCAGTTGGCTTTGTCTGCGGCGCAATCGTGTTTTTATTAACCATTTTCAAAAAGTCTATGAGGAAAATGAATGAGGATTCCGTTTCTGGAACACGGGCAACGTCATGAAAGGGGCGGGGCTGCGCAGCTCTATTGCAAAAATGTGGGTCCTTTTGTTGCCTTTCAGTTAACACTGAAGTATTTGACTGTTTGACTGAGTTCCTGCTGTTCCTGCCAGCCTAGGTCTACAGTAGGAAACCAACAGAGAGTTCCAGACAGTGCTAAGTCCTGCTTAACCTCTCGCATCGCTATTATGAGAGGGAACGGAACGTTCGCCAAGGCTTTGGCATAGAGATTTGGTGTCGACTCGCTCAGTAAAGTACCAAGTAGAGGAGCGACACGTATATACCAAGTAGGGATGGTTTTAGGAGTGGCGCTGCTGCTGTTCACACTGCTGATTAGCACTGCGGCTCGGAGACTGGAGACTCCAGCTGAAGTGTGACTTTGATGAGTGCAGATTCTGTCCTCTGGCCTCACTTTGCTCAGCTCCAAAGTGCATGACGGAGAAAGAGAGAGAGAGAGAGAGACTCAAGGTAGCAGACTGTCCTCACACTGTGGTCGCACTTCACTTGGTTCACTTGGAATTTGTTGTGGTGATGTGAATGCGACATAACGTTCCCGGCAAGAACGCTTCGGGACAGATTGCAGTGTACTCAGATACAGGTCAACGCAATATATACGGAAAAATCCAGACCACTGTAGATCATGGCCAGCGGACCAGGCCTCCATTTGGGAACAGCTTAAATCAACCAGACTCTGTGAGACTAGTACAGTCTCTGGCTGGCTCCCAAACACCGGGCCCATGCGTGGACGCAGACCCATTTTTCTGGGCCCTTTTATTTTATTTTTAATATATTTATTTATTTATTTATTTAGTATTTGCAAAACATTTCCAAAGGAAGAAATTTCACAAATTAGAATATTCCATTGAGTGGGAAAAAAAAGCTGAAAAGGCCCTATAAAGCCTAGTATAGGTAGAAACATGATCTTCTTCACCCTTTCTAACTTTTTGTGTGCCCGAATCTCCGCTTTTTCCTACATGTTTTGTTCGACCCAGGAACACATCTGCCTATATTTCTCCATTGAGCACCTGTTTATCATCTTGCCTTTAGCTGATTTAAGATTTATTTTCACTAGTTTGGGCCCTGGTGGAGAGTGTGTATATTTTGGGTTGCCGGTAAAAAAAAGTTTGGCCAACCTGGTTGTAAAGAGTTGGCGTTAGAACAAATCTATAAATGAACACTGGGGATCTTCCAGATTTCTTCCGGGGGCTGCATAGCGTCCCCCGCTCCCCCCAGCCCCCAGCATGATGCATACCCCGCCAGGACGGAACAGATGTTCTCTCCCTGGCTCCGTGTTCTGTAATGCAACGTCTCCAGCAACTCCTCTGGATTCATCTCTTAACACATGCGGTAAAGTGCAAACCGGAGTGCAAGAAGAAACACATGCATTTTAAACCCATCATTCTGTTTTGGTAATAAATTATGAATGGACGGGACGCAGTAGTAGTAGTAATGTTATTAGGCCGTCTGTTTCACTTCTTTGGTCCAGACAGCAGTGCAGGACGTGTGCACCGAGGTGTGATGAATAGATCGTAGCGCTAGATCAAGCCTATATATAAACACAGCGACGTTACATTCTGTCCTGTCATTCTCACTAACGATGTGTTTACACCGAGTTGTCAGGAACGAGAGACAAAGTGACGCCCCAGGAACTGCCACGAGTTCAGGAAACACTCAAATGAGCACGCGCATGCACGTGCACGCACGCGCACGCACACACACACACACACACACACACACACACACACACACACACACACACACACACACACACACACACACACTTACTGTGGATACTGTAGATCAGTGGTTTTCAACCTTTTTGATAACAGGGCCCACTATTTATTCAGCATTTGAGCCATGGACCACCATTTGAGGTCATTTTAGCCCCATGCACAGACCCCAAAACTAAAGATTTATTTTGCTTTTGTCCACAATTCCAGGCTGGATTTGGGAGAAAAGAAAACAGTCAAACATACAGATCAAAAATTAATACTACAGTATCTAGTTGTGTAGACTTTAGCTAATTCACATGATGAATATTTTAACTCTTGAGAGTGTAAAAATGAAACCAAATGGACCCTTGCATTTTTATGCTCTCAAAGAGTTACATCTGGTTAACCAACTTTCTATCATTTAGCCTGGGGACCACCTGGAACCCTCCAAGGGACCACTGGTGGTCCCCGGACCACTGGTTGAAAACCCCTGCTGTAGATAGCTATAAGTGATTACAGCCTCATTGTCTCACAACGCCTACACAAGCCTATTATGCATGACATGCATGCGTGCACACATGCACGAGCATAATGGGATGCTGTGCATTGTACACAGACTCTGACCCCACAATAACACACACACACACACACACACACACACACACACACACACACACACACACACACACACACACACACACACACACACACACACACACTCACACGTGTAAATACACACAGGAGACTTGCAGATTAAAGGCAGATGGATTTCTGGAATCATTTGAGGCGAAGTGGTTAGAGAGAAGTCAACTAGTTAAATATACATCAAGCCGCAGCAGCCACTTAGCGCTAAGTACAAATCAAAGATCTCCAGTCTGCTGGAAACACCCCGAGGAATCTACTCTATATCCATCTCCCTGCCTCTCCATTCTCCTCTCATCTCTTCTCCTCCCTTTATCTCCCCATCTCCCTTCATCGCCTAATTGGCACTCCGTCGTACAAGGGTGTTTCTTGTAGAAAAATCGACGATTCACAAGCTCATGACGTACCGCTTCTGTGCTCTGCCGCAAGCTTGGTACAGTCAGGCACCCACATGCAGCAATGTACAGCATAGAACAGGCTTATATTATGGCTCTCTCTGGCTCCTTTCCCTTTCCACGTTGTTCCCCTTCAATCCCTCTATACAGCAGCCCTTCTTGTCAAGCACGGTGCCGAGGCTTAAGTCCTCTGTGTCAACAGCGAGCGGTGCGTAGAGAGAGAGAGCCATGCGTTGCCTCTCTTTTCAGATGCATGGAAGTCGACAGAAAAGTGAGTTACGGCGGGGGAGTTAATGTTATCTCCTGCTTCTCATTCAGAAACACGGCCACGGGGAGCTCATTGCACCGCAGCGAGGTTATGCTGCTGTCAAGAACATCTTATAATATCTATGAAACTGTGAAAAGGGAAAGGAAGGAGGGTGGGTGGGGGGGGTGATATTCCCCACGGGATGTCTCAATCACACAGACTCAGCCGGTTTCCTTGCTCAGGGGTACATTTGCACCGTTTCTTGGCTAAGACAAAGCAACGGGATGATGTGTTTTACATGCATCTATTCTAGCCCCAAAAAACAGCCAAAAAAGAATATGCTATGTCATGCTTCTATCTTAGGCGTGACTGTTCTAGGCTGACATATTTGAGTTGTCCAATTTCCACTAAATGTAGCGTCGTAGTTGAATGCGTTTGTTTTCCCGTCTGACTTTTACACACACTTTTGAAACCATTGTTTAGTGCCAGACTTTAGTGTTGTGGATTTCTGTTCCAACACTTCCATTTACCAATGTTTTG
This sequence comes from Benthosema pterotum, assembly GCA_039105355.1. Taxonomy (NCBI): domain Eukaryota; kingdom Metazoa; phylum Chordata; class Actinopteri; order Myctophiformes; family Myctophidae; genus Benthosema; species Benthosema pterotum. The sequence continues at coordinate 37,830,786 of CM076974.1, forward strand.
TTCCACTCTATCCTCCCAGGCGGTTCCCTTGCTCAGCAGGGTGACTAGACACATTTTGCAACCATTTCGGGAATTGTTTTAACTATAGTCACAGCCATCATGCAACTTGCAAACACGTCCTCTTTTGTTTTATCGTTGTATATATCGCTCATGTCTTCATTGTTGATCTCCAGGAGAGATGGGGAATTGTGTGTTTGCGCTGTGAGGAGAAGGATGTGGGTGTATCATTTATGTCAGAGCATTTGTTTCACTGTCAGAGATCTGGCTGTGGAGAAGAGTCTGGTCTCGTCAGTGCTTTGGTCCTCAACGGATGCTGAAGCATGAAGGAAGTTATACCAGATCATACTAAAGTTAGATAACTTTGCTTGGTAGATGTTAAAGGAGAATTCCACACCTTTACTTTATTTGCAGTTTTTTTTTTAAGTGGTCCAGCTGTTATTTTGTGAAAGCACTCCTTAAGTGCTCCTAGCTGTTATTTTGTGAAAGCACTCCTCAATGGCTGTTTCCCCTACACCAAAATATACCCAGCATATTGTGGGGAAGGGGAAACAGCCATTACAAAATAACTACTGGACCACATTAAAAATTAACTGTAAATAAAGTAAAAATATATAAAATTGGTGTGGAATTCTCCTTTAAAAACAACATACTAAACTTCCAACTTTTGATCTTTAATCTAAAAGTATGACACAAAATGTCGTAGAACTTTCCATTGTTGCTCTGTGTAGTGTTCAATTCATCAACATAGCAAAGCAAGTGTACGTAATGCACAAATTATACATGTCATCAACCAATACAAAGACTACTGTACGTACAAAAGAGATGGAAAACTAGGATAGACAGTATACTCTAGCCAGATAGATTTACAACAGTAGCTTGCAGCCTTGTACATTTACAGCATTTCACAATATACCAAACACAAAATGGACTGACAGACCTTGACATGAAGTGAGTGTGTGAACATGTGCGTGCGAGCGTGTGTGCATGTGTGCCTTCACGTATGTGTGGGTTTGTGTGTGTGCGTCACTCGTGTGTATTTTTTGTCGGAGGACTGCGTCTGTCTTTCCAATTGCTAATTTCAACTGTATTGATCCATCCAGCCTTCACATTAAGGCAGTTCATCACAGTTACAGAAACAAAGTTGGCCTTTCTTTCACTCTCTGTTGTGTGTGTGTGCTTGTGCACATGCATGCACGCGTGCGTGCACCACTGTCTACTCCATCACCTCTCATGCGTGCCTTCATTTTTTCCCCTCTCTCTCCTTTATTCCTTTTCTATTCCCGCGCCAGCTCTCTCAGGTGCCTTCAGGCTAAGGTCATGATTTAATGACCAACCTGAAGGCTCTGGATACACGTGTGTGTGTGTGTGTGTGTGTGTGTGTGTGTGTGTGTGTGTGTGTGTGTGTGTGTGTGTGTGTGTGCGTGTGCGTGTGTGTGTGCGTGCGTACTTCATTATAGAGATTAGTTGATATGGTCCCAGTGGTCTGCACAGCCAGAGGGTAATGTCTTGTTCTCTCCTTGTAACTCTAGTCTAATATGAAACACAATAAAAAGCACTTCTCTGCACATCTGACATGTGTTCTCTTCAGACAGACAAGTGTAGTGAATAAAACAAAGGTATATACGGTACATACATATTGTATAAACATACTTATATATGTATGTACAATACATACTGTACATACATATATACCGTAATTGGTAGAGCTTTTTTTTAGGCATGTAGAAACTGTGTGGTCTCTCTCCTCCAGCTGTCTAATGTGAAGGCATGATGCATACTTCCCAATGCATCAACATATAGCAAAAAATGCATTTTGGAGTGATGCATACTGTATAGGTGAACTTGAACAACACCCCTTAGCCACATTCTAAGCTTATTTTGGGGTAGAGGAAACAGCCATTAAGTAGTGTTTTCACAAAATAACAATTAAACCTAACCCTACCCAGATTAGCAAAAATAACTGAAAATAAAGTAAAAAAAAAAAAAAAAAAGGTGTGGAATTCTCCTTTAAAAACAACATACAAGTTACAACTTTTGATCTTAAATCTAAAAGGATGACGCAAAAATCTCCTAAGACTTTCTGTTGTCCTGTGTATAGTGTTCAATTCATCAACATAGCAAAGCAAGTATACGTAATACACAAATTACCACCTCCCCTGTGACGTGTATTCTGTAGAGCAGTGGTTTTCAAACAATGGTCTGGGGACCACCAGTGCTCCTTGAGATGGTTCCAGGTGGTCCCCAGGCGAAATGATGGAAAGTTGGTTAACCAGATGTAACTCTTTGAGAGCGTATACACTTTTACACTCATGCTTACATTCGCAAGAGTTAAAATATTCATCATCTGAATTACCCCAAGTCTACACAACTAGAGAATGTAGGAGATGAATGGTCATTTTGATCTGCATGTTTGACTGTTTTGTTTCCCAAATCCAGCCTGGAATTGTGGACAAAAGCAAAATATATCTATAGTTATATTGGTCTGTGGCTCAAATGTTGGATAAATACTGGGCCCTGATATAAGAAATGTTGAAAACCACTGCTGTAGAGCCTTCCAATCGGTGCAACACTTTTTTTAAACATGTATTTTTAAAAGCATTTACACTAGCATTCAATTTTTTGTTTTTTTTGTTATAGTTAATCTTTGCCCATGATGCTTTCGGAAGGTTCTCTTTCCATGACTCATCATCCATCATCATTCTATCATGATAAAGTATTAACCCAGTTGATCAGTTAAGTTTAGCATCCAGACAATTGCCATTATCCCTCAGTCCTGCTCTTATGGCTGCCATCCTACTGTTTCTTCATCCTTCATCAGAGCAATAGAACGGAGCAGTGTCATGGCCAAGCACTGCTTCAGGCCAAGGCTGTCCTGCGGCTTATAATCATGCCGTGCCGTCGGTCTGCCCCGCCGATGGTCTCACGACGCAGCTGAGGAGGATGAGATTGTTGATCGATTCGGTGTGGAGGGAGGGAGCGCACCGCCACGTCGCTGTTAAACGAGACGAAACTTCCGCATCTCGATTTACCGCGACGACGGCGGTGAAGTAGGCTATTGGTTCCAGCGGCTCCACGCAGGCAGTACCCGTTCTCAATAAAGCCAAATTACCAGGGAGTGTTCCATGCAAGTGACAGACAGGCATGCGTGGGTCGTGTGATTTGATGCCGCGTCCGTCCGCCGGTGATTCGATTGCCGGGTTAGGAATGTGTTAGCGTGATTTGTTTCTCATCATGCGAGTACGCAGCGCCGAGACGCTGCAGTCGATGTGCCACAACGCATGATGAATGCTGTCACTTCCCTCATGTCAGGAGATGCGGGCGCCTGCCTCTGTGTGTGTGTGTGTGTGTGTGTGTGTGTGTGTGTGTGTGTGTGTGTGTGTGTGTGTGTGTGTGTGTGTGTGTGTGTGTGTGTGTGTGTGTGTGTGTGTGTGTGTGTGTGTGTGTTGTGCATTAGCAGACAACGCCTTGCCTCTCTGTCCTGTTTAACCTCTGCCATAATGGTTCTGTAATGAATATCCATAAACCGCATGCAAGCAATCTTGACAACCATGCAAAACACACACATATTATGCACGCATGCACATAGCCGCACACACACACACACACACACACACACACACACACACACACACACACACACACACACACACACACACACACACACACACACACACACACACACACACACACACACATTAAATGTTAAATAGAGAAAACAGTACAGCTCACAGTGTGTCATTGCTTGTAGATCACCTATTTACACAAATATAGTAAATATAGCTTCCACCATTATAAGACACATTATCCACAGTTAAAACACTACACATAAGCAAAAGATATTATTCAAGTGACAGAATTTCAAATTCAGAAGACTGCGAAAAGAAACACAACTGTAGATTATTGTTACATTGGTAATTTGTGATTGTTCTCTATGACAGATATTTGACAATAATGAATCAATACTTTCTTCTATATTTTTCTAACCACTTAAGCAGTATTCCAGGATTACAGGCGCTATTATCATCTTACAAGTTACAAAATCGATTACAACATAAGGTTTGTGTAAGCGACAAAAACACACATTCATTTCTCTTCATTGTCAATGAAGTTTGGATGAAAAAAAACCCACATTAAACCTGTATACAAGTCAGAGGGGCTACTACTCCTACTGCCCCTCAGAAATAAAAGCATGATTACCTCGCCTTGTTCGACGTATAGTATAATTGGACTAAAAGCCCATTTGGGCTCTTAAGGGTATAGAGCTGATCACCCTGCCTGATGGCGTTATTGCTAAAGATTAGTGGTAATGTCAGTATAAAGGTAATGTTTGCTTTATGGTTGTAGGTAAGTCTCACACAGGGACAGTCAAACCACTCTGTGAGCTTCCGCTGGGAGTTTATAGAGCTCAAGGAAAACAAACAGCAGCAATATCAGACCCGGTTTTATTATTTTCAGTAATGGCACATGGTGTTGTGTAAGAAACGCCCAATAACTAGCGCACGCGTGCACGCGCACACATGGCGTGCGCTTATACCAGGCCTGGATGTAACATTTCCTGATTGGGGGGGGCAGGCGGAAATGGTATCATACCATTTTTGCAGCCCCAGCCCCCATACCAAGATGTATATCTTGTACAGGACTTCTAGGCAAGTAAGCGTCAATAATAATATCAGTTGTTGTTGAAGTTGCAACAGGCAGGCAGCATGCATAAAGCTAAAGGTCTTCTGTTTTGAATGAAGAAATGGTGTTGGTTTAGTGGTGCCACAATTCTAGTTAGTAGCAGTTAGTAGTGTTTGAATCATTTCAGATATAAGCACTTTAATTTGAAATGCCCTTGAAATGTGGGTTGTGTGCATGGCATCATGTTTGGTGGGGCAATCAAGGCATTAATGGGGGAATTGCCCCCCCTGCATCCGTGCCTAGATCCGGCCCTGATTCACATACACCCCCCCCCCTCTCTCTCTCTCCCCCCTCTTCCTAATTCTCCATCAGTCTACTGCCAGTCCAACCTTGGTCTAATGGACAGAAGAGTGCAGGCATGCTGCGCCACTCATCCTGCTAAAATAACTCCTGGCTGGAGCCGCGTTTCAGCGGCCAGAATGGACAGCTAAGACAACCTTTATTTTAGCCCCGCAGAGTGTTTTCTGATTGTTTTGACTCTGGTTGAAAAGAAGTGAACGAACGGCACAGAGAGAGAGAGGATCACACATACAGTGAAGTTGGTGGTACATTGGGGGTTAAGAGTGCATCTAGGAACACATTCTGATGCCGTCGGATGTAGCCATGGGTGGTTCACAAATATTTACAAATGGACCCTCCAGTTTAATTTTGTACTTGTCCATGTAACCCCCAAAATGAAAACATTTAGTGACTTTTTTGTGTGTCCGTTACACTGTTTCAGTCTGTCCAAAATCATTACTTTCAGGATACAGAATAAACCTAGAGGAAAGCAGAATCCAAGTTTGAGATCTCCTGTGCAGCTCCATCTGAGAAATACCAAATCTATTTCTCAGGAGAAAACAACATAGAAACATAGCTTTGAGATGAACCATTGATGAGATTGATGCAAAAAGGAGATATAATCTTATGGCTCCTGTTTCTAATTTTTTTCTCCTGAGAAATAGTATTGGTATATCTCAGATGGATCCTTTGATGAGCTATATAATACAGGATCTCTCAAAAATGGCTTAACTATTGCTCAACTGTTTTATCTCAAAGCTACAGTATGTTTTCATTGTTTTCTCTTGAGAAATAGTTTTGGTATGTCTCAGATGGAGCTCTACAGGAGATCTTGCAAACTTGGATTCTGCTTTCCTCTGGGAATAACCTATGTTAAAATAGATCTAATGTAGTTCTTATTTCGTCACAAGCTCATGTCAATACTTTTAATTGTTTATATATATACTTTTAGATCCATAGTATAGACCCCTGTAAAAGTAAGACGGACACCTCCGTTCTTTGGGATAATTGAAGTCCAGCTGTGACTGAAGCACGCCTCGGTACTCCTTCAAACGTTTGGGGACACAGTGAGCGTCTTGTTGTGTCGCTCATATCAGAGTCCAAGCTTCTGATGGGAGTGTGGGTGGACCGCCTGGGGAAGGGTGGAGCAACAAGAGCCTCAGGGTTTAATTAGATTACCGTAATGACGACGACACAAGGAATGACCAGGCGACCCCGATGCTCGTTTACCGACCGATGACTTCCTCCTCCGCTATGAGGCTCATTATGGCGGCACATGACAACAATGGAGCTGCTGTGTTCACACACACTGACTCATCCCCCTTAATGCTTGCTACGTCCACCACTTGACCACTCGAAGAAATGCCCCATGTGTCTGTTATTCATCTCTGGGAGGGCGTATTCCTACACACATAGATACATTAACAGGAGTTTCACTGTGCAGACTCTAATTTCTTTCTCTCTGATGTGCAAAATCTCCTGTGTCAGATTTTAGATCATGCATTGTTATCTACAACCCCAATTCCGTTGAAGTTGGGACGTTGTGTAAAATGTAAATAAAAACAGAATGCATCGATTTGCAAATCGTTTTCAACCTCTATTCAGTTGAATACACCACAAAGACAATATATTTAATGTTCAAACTGATAAACTTTATTGTTTTTTGAAATTATACAATCTTTTGTAAATTGATCCCTGCAACACGTAACAAAAAAGTTGGGACGGGGGCAACAAAAGACTGGGAAAGATGATGAATGCACAATAATGCCTATTTGGAACATTCCACAGGTAAACAGGTTAATCTTAAACAGTTTAATATCGTGATTGGGTACAACCATCCCAGTCGTTCACAATCAAAGATGGGGCGAGGTTCACCACTTTGTGACCAATTCTGTGAGAAAATCATCCAACGGTTTAAAAACAATGTTTCTCAACATTCAATTGCAAGGAATTTGGTGATTTCATCATCTACAGTCCATAATATAATCAAAACGTTCAAAGAATCTGAAGAACTTGCTATACTAAAGCGACAAGGCCGAAAACCAACACCGAACACTTGTGACCTTTGATCCCTCAGGTGGCTCGGCATTAAAAACTGACATCATTGTGTAAAGGATATTACTGTGAGGACTCAGGAACACTCAGAAAACCATTGTCAGTTTACATAATTTGTCGCTACACCTGCGATTGCAAGTTAAAACTCTACCATGCAAAGCAAAGCCATACATTAGAAAGGTTGGTTTGAAAAAACAACCAGAAAAACAACCAGAAATGCCTTCTCTGGGTACAATATCATTTGAAATGGTTAGACACAAAGTGGAAAAGTGTGCTGTGGTCTGATGAGTCCACATTTCTAATGATAGTGGACCCAGAGAAGGCATTTCTGGTTGTTTTTCTGGTTGTTTTTCAAACCAACCTTTCTGATGTATGGCTTTGCTTTGCATGGTAGAGTTTTAACTTGCACTCGCAGGTGTAGCGACAAATTGTGCATACGGACAATGGTTTTCTGAGTGTTCCTGAGTCCTCACAGTAATATCCTTTACACAATGACGTCAGTTTTTAATGCAGAGCCACCTGAGGGATCAAAGGTCACAAGTATTCTGTGTTGGTTTTCAGCCTTGTCGCTTTAGTATAGCAAGTTCTTCAGATTCTTTGAACGTTTTGATTATATTATGGACTGTAGATGATGAAATCACCAAATTCCTTGCAATTGAATGTTGAGAAACATTGTTTTTAAACCGTTGGATGATTTTCTCACAGAATTGTTCACAAAGTGGTGAACATCACCCCATCTTTGATTGTGAACGACTGGGATGGTCCTGTTATACCCAATCACGATATTAAACTGTTTAAGATTAACCTGTTTACCTGTGGAATGTTCCAAACAGGCGTTATTTGTGCATTCATGACCTTTCCCAGTCTTTTGTTGCCCCCGTCCCAACTTTTTTGGTACGTGTTGCAGGGATCAATTTACAAAAGATTGTTTAATTTCAAAAAACAATAAAATTTATCAGTTTGAACATTAAATATATTGTCTTTGTGGTGTATTCAACTGAATAGAGGTTGAAAACGATTTGCAAATCAATGCATTCTGTTTTTATTTACATTTTACACAACGTCCCAACTTCAACGGAATTGGGGTTGTATATGCAAGATGCATGAAAAGAAAACTAAAAGAACAGAACATACAGTAAAATAGTTGTACGATCAGTTGTCCCGATATGTGATCCTGTGATCGGAAATTGGAGCCAATCACGTCATTTCCAAATGATCGGAATCGGATCAAGAACTAATTTGGGAGCGAGATTTGGGACCTAATGATGCAAACATTCACAAAGAAATATCAACCCACATTACTCATTCGTGTAACCAGGGTTCTCCATATCTGTTGGAGCGGTGGGTGGCTATACCTGTGCCACTCAAATTATTTGTAGTTCATCTAACCCCCCCAATCCAGCACTTGATGCTTGGATGCAAAGTGCCAAGCAGCAGCAGCAGCAGCAGCAGCAGCAGGGAAGCTCACATTTTTGCAGCCCTTGATGTGACCCAGCCAAAGACCTTCCAGTTTCAGGGTGCCGCATGCGCACTTGCTAACCACAAGGCTACTGAGCTGGTTACCTGGTGATAAACTGGTGCTTTACAGTTTATGACAGATGCAATCTGTTCCCGTCTTGAAAGTTTCCTAAAAGCATATTGCCGACTTAGAGTACATTATATTTCACCACCACTCCATGCAGTGTCAGTTGCCTAAAAATAGAATAAATAATAGGAGGCTGGATGACTGATACTGCTGGTTTGTCACATGTAATATCTGAGTAGAGAGAAGAGAAATGAGCATATGTAGACCTTCTGAATATGGATTAAGATTATTGTAATGCACACTTAACTAAATAACATCACTGTGTGCGCCAGGGTCACATATATTTGTCACTATATTTATCTTTTTTCAGACCCGCCTACCACCAAAATTAGTGAAAAACTCCTGTTGGAAAATCTAGATAAAACCCTCCTTTTTCACCATTTCTCCTCCTATGATAGTCCTCCTTCCTGAAAGGACCACAACCATAACCAAATGGACCCTTATAGATCTGTAAGTCTTATAAGATCCCTCAAGAGTTAAATTATATTTAAACATCTGAATTACGTAATTTTCAAGAATCTACACATTTAGAAAATGTAGAATAATTGTTATTTTGACCAACATTTTGCCAGTTATTTCTCCTAAATTAGTCCGAGAGACTAAACTCAACATCAAATGGTGGTCTGTGGCTAAATGCAGAATAAATAGTGGGCTCTGATATGAAAATGGTTGAAAACCACTGCCCTAGCACATTATAGTGCATTTTGGAAGTACCATTAGTGCATTTTGGAATTTGGCAGTTGGCAACACTGGTGTGAACACAAAAAGACCCATATAGCATTAACCGGCAATGACTCAGACTCCAAAATCTGTACTCTGTGGAAAACATTTGCAGGAAGAGATCAAAGCAAATATAACTATAGTTAATGCAAAGTGAAAACAGAAGCCACTATAATATAGAACCCTGAGGGACTCCGCTCAACAACATATGGAGTTTAAGTTGTTAATTTACTGTCTACACACAGCCGTTCGAAGTTGAATTGTTTTACAGTGGCATCCTGGATGCTGAATGCATCAGTGCATGGTTTGTTATAGCAGGTCTACTACTTGAACTACTGTTCAAGTTAGCAGAAAAAATAAGACATTCCCTTCTCTCCCTCATGCCTGAATTACAATGTTATGCTTGCAGAGAGCATAAAAGTGCACACAACGCTACACTGTTGCGCCCCCGCATTGTTTTATAGAGGAAAAGTAACATCCACTTGCTGCAAATCTCTCTTTTTTATCATTTTCTGTTTTTCTCCTGCCTGGTAATGTTAATTCAGTTGACATTTTTACATTCCTTGTATAAGGCCTTTACCCCTCTGTGCCTGTGTGTCCACACATGTGTGTATATGAGTTAGATGTTATTCAGCTCCCATAGCACCAGACCCACCACCAATCTGTCTATGAATATATAAAACGTGAAGATGAAAAACAAATGGAAAAATAAATAAACACTGTGTGTCTTTCTGTTCAGCGTTCTTACATTATCTTTTAAAGGGTCTCCACCCTGAATTCCAATGTATTATATACCAGTACATGTTGCCCTTTAAAGGGATAGTCCGGATTTTTTTTTTAAGTTAAGCTGTTTGAAATATACTTGCCGTTAATATAGTGGTGAACAAAGGAGGTCCTAATATTTTAGAAATTATTCAACAATACAAATTACGTTAGTTTTGTGGATTAATTTACTATTACTGTGTGGCCCCTAGAAAAGACTAGAGCTACTTATTAATATTGACCAAAACCAGAGCTGAACTCCCACCACGGGACTCTGGCAATCAATTAATACAGTTGATACCAGTATATGTATTTCACACAATTTAAGTTCCAAAAATCCACTCTCCCTTTAAAGGGGTCCACCCTGAATTTATGAATTCCACCCTGAATGTATTACATACATGTTGCCTTTTAATGCCTCCTTATCCCCACTGTAGCATAACTAACCACTCAGATCATTCATTTTCATCCTCTCAGGATCCTGCAGTATACCAAGCCATTTTAGCTGCAATACCAAACATGTCCACACATCAGGGTCACCCTCACGCCCTCACAACGTATCCCTGCCCATCTAGTCAGTCTAACACCGTCCTACACCGTGAGCCCCTAGAGCTCTACTAAAGTTTTAGTATGGACATTAGAGGTGTTGCTTTACATTTGTGCGTTTTATGTTATGCCATAGATTAGTCACGCTTTTATGTTTATTTGAGCTGCCTCGCTCTATTCCGTGAATACCTTCACGACTCTGGTTTCCATTGCGCTGTGAAGCACTTTGGAAACCTTGTTTTGAAAGGTGCTTAATGTATTATTTTTATTACATGCTTGTCTGCCTTTGACGGTGTATCTAATTTATGTATCGCTCTCTTTTCGTTCACCAGCCTCTTGCTCATATCATCGCATCTCGGTTGCATCTTGTTTCTCTCTCTCTCTCCCTCTCTCTCTCTCTCTCTCTCTCTCTCTCTCTCTCTCTCTCTCTCTTTCTAGGATTAGCTATTTTATCTGTGTTTTTTATTCTTTAGGCACTTCTTTCACGCTTCCATTCTCATCACGGGGTGAGCACACAAAGTAAAGCATGCAAGCTGTTTCACTTTACAGTATACCGTCTCAACCCCAGGGTGAACCTTTCTACTTGGGGGTGAATTCAGCTGCAGTGAATTCCTCAGCCCAGGGTGAACTGAGCGCGCTTCCCTCCCCCGGGACTAACAATGTACGTCAAAACAATGGGGGTTGAGCTACTGTAAGTCCTGAGTTGACAGCCTGCAACAGCTTGAACGTTAAAAATAATGTTTCACAAATACACAACCAGTCTTTCCCCTCAGAAGAGCCTGACAGCCGCCAAGTCCTGCTTGACGGTTTCTGGTGTGTTTTTTTTTTTTCCCACAGGCTACTGATTAGGGCTGTCACTGCAGGGAGAGTATAAACGTGCAGAAAGGCTGAAGTAGAGGCTGGAGAGAGTAGGAAAGGTGAGGTGTAAGGTAACAGGAAAGCCTCAATCTCCAGGCTGACATCTGCGTTGTGAAATGAAAGCCTGGACCCAGGGTACCCCATAGAGCAACTATCAAAAGGCGGGACTTCCGGTTTGTTAACTTCCCTCAGAAGTCGCCATTTTTCAGCCAATCACGGGCCGGCGCAGTGCTCCCAAAAATGTATACCCCGTGGAAACATTTTATTTCCCCCTTTGTGCTCACAAAGCTGCTGTAAAGGTTGAAACGATGGAATCGTGTGCACTTTGTACACTTCTATAACTGCTTTGTTCGTTGAAGTCATTATTTCTGAAAATAAGAGTGAACAAGTCAAGTCGTTAGTGAGGACTGAATAGGGTTGTTTCATTGGGGACTGTAAATACAGTAAATTCCGCAACTCCGCCAGCATCTACCGTTAATAGTCTCAAAAACGCACCCTTTGCTCAAGGTGGCACAAATAACACTCGGCCCTGAGTATAGACAGAGTCATGCTGTTGCAAACTCCCTTCACTTCATGGGATCAGTCCAATGGCGGCTCTGTCGTTGTGTTTCAACATGTTAATGACATTTATTTTTCTGAGTGTACAAATGGAAGCAAATGGATCTGCTAGGGTCCATTTGGTTCACATTTGTACACTCAGGAAAACTTTTGTCCCCTTTTTCAGGCTGCAACAGCCCTCTCGAGAACTCAGTTTTCTGACCCCTCAATGTCGCAACTTTTCGGTTGGTCCGAGTATTTATTTGGGCCGAGCCTTCATGTATTCAGGTGTAAAAAGACCCCCTATGTGTCCTTATTGGAAGGATAGGATATATTGTGTGTGCTTATTTCTGGGAACCAACCAATGGCATATTGTAGATCTTACAAGTTCAAACGGCTCATAACCATTCCACATTGAGTAGTTAAGCCTTAAAGGGAGTCGGTGCGTGCATTGTGCAGAAACGGGAGTGCAACCCAATAACAGTGATGGTCTATTGAGTATTATTTATGGCAGGTACTACTGACTAGAGTCTCTGCCAACAGCAACTACATCCTGAATCATTCAAACATTCCACCGAGAATGAATGCTGTTTAATGTCTGCAACTGTAAAACACATACAGTTGGTAATTGTTACAATTAAAACCTGGAGCTGGTATAGGCCTACCAGGTGTATGCAGCACTAATACAGGCAATCCACAATCCACAGAGGGTCAGAGTGTTAAGTCCTGGGGTGTTTTTTTTTTTATCTTTTATACTATGTTTGCAAATATTGTTCCCAAGGATCTGCTTATAATGTACAGTTCCTCAGGGCAGAGTCACTTTTCCCTTTCATGGGCAAAGTGAAGAAAATGTTTTATCATCACAACAGGACACACCATTGAAGGTATAGTAAATATTTGGGTGATTTGCAAAGCCCTCAGGTCCTCTGCAGTAGTAGGATGTGCACATGCACACTCTCTGCAATGAGGGGAAGTGCAACAGGGCAACAGCATATACACCAATGCCCACCCCACTCAATCCTGATTGGAGGAAGGCCTCCTCTCATCCTGATTGGACGAAAAGCAGGAGCACAGTAGGGACAGGGAGGAACTCCTTATATGGTCACTACACTCTGTAGTAGGGAGGATTAGCCAAAAAAGAAGAAAAAACTAACCATATTTGAATAAAGTGTAATCAAGTTTAAGTTCAAGGTTCAAGGTTCTCTCAACTATACTTGAGTGGTTTTCAACCAGTGGTACAGGAACCACCAGTGGTCCTTGAGAGTGTTCAGGTGGTCCCACAGCTAAATGATGGAAAGTTGCACGTGTAACTCTTTGAGAGCGTCAAAATGAAACCAAATGGACCCACAAGCTTCCATTTGGTTTAATGTTTACACTCTCAAGAGTTAAAATATTCATCATCTGAATTAGCCCAAGTTATACACTAGCACACACGAGAATGTAGACGAATGGTCATCTTTGATCTCTGTTTAGTTTCTGAAATCCAGCATTGTGGACAAAAGCAAAAATAAATCTTTGGTTTTGGGTCTGTGGGGTAAAAATGTCCACAAATGGTGGTCCGTGGCTCAATTGCTGAATAAATAGTGGGCCCTGGTATCAAAAAGGTTGAAAACCACTGCTCTACTTGATCAATGGGCCTTGTTTGAAAAGTAACATCCAGTACCAAGTCGGTACACCTCTTGCTTTCCGTCACTGCACCTGACATGTTTCTATAATTTCTCCAGCATATAGTTCCACCTGACCCTGAGCCGAACACTCCTTTTTCCACGTTTGTCTCCTCATCTCATCCCCACCGCTCTCTCTCCCTTTCCCTCCCCCTATCTCTTGTTCTCTGCCTCTCTCTCTCTTCTGCCTCTGTCAGCAGTCTAGGTGCATGTCTGCAGCACTCTCTTCTCCTCTCCTCTCTTCTTCTCCTTATAAGGCTGCTTCCATACTCTTTTTCCATTCCTTTCGACCACATATAGCCCCCCGTGCCTCGCCTCCTCCCTCCCTTATGTGTTTTCACCCCCCCCGTTCTTCACAACCTGCCAGGAGAGAAGTTAGAAGAGCTCTCATCTATCTTGTGGACAGACTTTGACGTGGCTGAATGTTAAATTAAAAACATATAGTCCTCCCCTCCCCTTCCCTCCTTTCCCACCCCGCGGTAACCCCCCCCAACCAACGAAAAAAAGAAGAGAGGGGAAGACAGAGAAGGGTGAAGCGAGTTCTATGCAGCTAAAGCGTCCCAGACAAGGCTTATGAAATGAACACCATCCATCAACGCAGGAAAAGAAACACTACACAGGGTTGTTCTGTAGCCAGAGTGTGTGTGCTCTGACGGGAGCCATCTCCATAGACAATTATCCTAGGATGACAGGGGAAGTTTGTTTTCTGTGCTAAACACACACACACACGTCGCGCACGCTCTCTCACACCACCGTGTGCCACTCACACACAGCAGCAGCAGCAGCAGCATCTACGCACACACAGCGACATCAATGCATGCATACAAAAACATTAACTAAAAAAACATTAACAATCCAATGAGCATACAGTATATGCACAGAAGCACAGACAATTCCAATTGTTCAAGTGCATATATTAATTGCACATGCAAACACGCATGCACTCACTCACACACACTGCAGGTGCACATCCGGCCCGGATGTAACATTTCCCAATTGGGGGAGCAGGCGAAAATGGTATGGGGGCGGCGGCTTCATGAACCATTTTCACTTAAATTCTTAGTTATGTCCCACAAGATTTATATCTATCTTGTACAGGACTTGTTATGTTAGGCAGGTAAGCAATAACAACATCAGTTGTTGTTGAAGTTGCAACAGACAGCCAGCATGCATAAAGCTAAAAGTCTGACTCAGAGTAGAAATGGTAGTAGAAATTTGGGTGGTTTTGCATGTCATCATGTTTGGTGGGGCAGTCATGAACGGCAGTTAGGGGGGCATTGGCCCCCCATGCCCATGCTTAGACACACACACACACACACACACACACACACACACACACACACACACACACACACACACACACACACACACACACACACACACACACACACACACACACACACTGACTTGTTTGATGCATGGTATTGGGATTGTGTGAGGGACAAGCCACATCTCAGTGTCTGTCTCCAGAGATAAACCATCTGAGAAGTGATGACACACAGTGAGTCCCACAACAGCACTGTGTGTGTGTGTGTGCGTGTGTGCGTGTGTGCGTGCGTGCGTGCGTGCGTGCGTGCGTGCGTGCGTGCGTGCGTGCGTGCGTGGAGAGTTAGTATTTCAGCCAGTCTTTAGGGCCATATATCACAGTAAGGTGATAAATGGACTGGGCGGCTGTGCAGTCACTTCATATTGAGAGCAGCGCTTAGCTGCAATATCATTGCTACCAAAGTCACTCAAACAATGTGAAAACGCCATACTACTATCTTCTGATGAACAGTTATTTTAAAGAGTGGCTTAACCTTTCACCCGTTTCTTTAAATAATAAATGATAAATTATATATATAGAGCCTCATTCATCCAATGATAGGCCTTAACTTGATTTTGTTCCCGGTTCAAAATTGCTTCAGCTTGGAATGTTGTGTGAAGGCATGTTTTATATAACTTTGGGAGTATGCCGAGGAGTTTTCCTCATTTGATGTGTGCGTGCATGTGTGTGTGTGTGTGTGTGCGGGGAGGGGGGCGTGCATGCATGTGTGTCCTTGTGCTTCTGCTGCTATCTTAAACATAATGAACTCACAAGGTTGAGAAGATGAAGGGAATAATGGAAAGAGATAACATTTTGCTCTTCCTTGTAGTTAACATATACAGATTAGGGGTGGGACTTGATTAAAACCTTTAATCTAGTTAATTTGAAGCATTGTAATTAATTAATCTCAATTAATCAGTTAAAGTCCCAGCCCTAGTTAAGTTACGTTAAGCTTTGGCTTGGTTATTAGTACAGCGGGTAAGCAAACCTATTGTGCATTTTATGACTAAAGCATGAAACTTTCTGCAGTGTTTCTATACACCATTAAGTTTCTTTTCAGATGTGGAACCCCGTCTGAGTTGAAGGGGTTCCACCTGTTACAGGCTGTACAAACATGGATATGTCAAAAACAAGATATTTTATGTTATTATATGTGTGTAGATACTTTGAACATTCATGCCGAGGGACACCTTAGTAATAGCATGCTGGTTGTTCTTTATTTGGCATGTGCATAGTGTATGATGTGCAGAAGGTTGTCAGTTTGAACAGTAATTATACCACAAACCACTGAGAAAATGATTCCCTTACATATAATCATATCATACAGCAATTTGCAGAGAAATGCATGCCACATCGCCTCCCGATCTAAACCTCAAGCATGAGCATTGTACTGTACTGTACTGATCCTTTCATATAGGCCACGTTGGCCATTCAATAATAATCAGGTTACAGCACAGCACAGCAGAGCTGGCAGAGAGAGCTCTGGTGGAAATGGAGTCCTTTCTGATCTGTGTGTCACAGTGACGGCCCTGTGCCTTTGGTGTTGAGCGATAAGGGTTCACTCTGACATGCCCTTAGACCCTTAGCCAGCCCACAGAGAGAGACGGAGACAGGCTGCGCTGAGTGACAGCTGGCACATGGAGCGACTGCTCAGTGACAGTGAAGTGTCTGTGAAGGAGGCCAGTTTGTGAAGATGAAACATTAACAGTCAGTCGGGGCAGTTACCCACGTACCTCCTTCGACCAATGGTTTTCAACCTTTTTTATACCAGGGCCCACTATTTATTCAGCATTTGAGTCACGGACCACCATTTGATGACATTTTATCCCGACAGACCCCAAAACTAAAGATTTATTTTGCTTTTGTCCACAATAACAAACTGGCAAACATACAGTTTAAAATGACCATTACATGACCATTAATTGTCTAGTTGTGTAGACTTGGGCTACACAACTACACAAAACCAAACAAACCAAATGGACCATTTGGTTTCGTTTTTATGCCCTCGAGTTACATCTGGTTAACCAACTTTTCATCTGGTTAACCAACTTAATTGGGGGCCTCCTGGAACCGTCTCAAGGACCGCTCGTGGTCCCCGGCCACTGGTTGAAAACCACTGTCTTAGATCAAGCCCAGTCCAAACCCAATTGCGAAAGTGGAAAGCTCTCAAGCCACTTTGAGGACCATTGCTGTAAAGGTGTATGTTATTGGAGGTTTTAAACACACCACTCTTACTGGACAGTGACACAGTGTCATCCTGAAATAAGATCTAAATCAGTTGAGGCCTGAACTTCAGAGTTCTGTCTGCAGCGTCAGTGAGAGACGACCATATACCATAAAGTATTGAGTTTTTCACCCTCTAGTGTCTGTCAGCCAAGAAGTATTAGTAAAACAGTCTGGGAATAGTTGCCATCAATGGTGTAGTCTTCGCTTTAATTACATTGCATCATATGCTCCCTGGCTCTCTTTGTTTCTCTATTTCACTGTTTGTCTGTCGCTCAGTCTCACAACTGTACATCTCCCTCTGTGTCTCTGTATCTCTCTGACTCTCTCTCTGTAATCTCTCCTTGTCATCTCTCCGGGACGGTTGACCATACGTACCGCTGCCCCTCACTATTGATCTAAAAACTTCTGTTTGGCCCGCAAGTCATCAAACACTGTCGGTTTGGTGGCACAAACACACTTCACCTTTCTTCTGCCACAAAGGAGGCAGAACTACTGCTGTCAGAACAGAGAGGAGCAGGAGAGCTGAGAGCATGTTATGCTGCCTGATAGATGATGTAGTGGCTCCCATTCTGTGTTGAGCTTTGGGTGAAGGATGAAGTAGTCTTGTAGCTAGACATTAAAGATGCAGTACCATGATTTTTTTTCCAACCTAAAACATGATCACCAGGTATTATTGCCAAATGAAGAGAGAGAATTTTCTCAAAAAAAAAAAAAAAAAAAAGCATACAGTATTTGTTAAAATGATGTTTTTATGTGGACTCTCCCACCTGGTTTGCCTGGTGGCTGGTGATGGGTGGGGATCCCCCTGAACTGAAGCCACACCCACAGCTGTAGGTGTATGTTAAAGGGGGAGGAGTTAGGGGAGGGGCTGATGTGAACCGGAAAGGTTTCAGCCTCCAGGAGGAAACCCTAAATACAAAGTGAAGACATCACACCAAGCTTTCTAATGAAGTACTGTGAAAAAAATGATGGCACTCTCTCTTTAACTATTCCACAAACAATGCAAAAGCTACACAGTTACGCTATATGCTAGGCAAACAATGACCTGCCCTCAGTACATGACATGCTATTTACATTACATTAGCCTTTGCATTTCCCTGAAGATTGAGAGATTGAGATTGAAGATTGAGAGAATCTGCAGTGGGAGGCGATCCACAATTTGGGGGCCAGAAGAGTGTCTTTGGGGTGTGGATTGCTGTCCTGGATGTATTGACTAGCAGATCTCACAATGGTGTAGACCAGTGGTTTCCAACCAGTGGTCCGGGGTCCAGCAGTGGTCATCATTTAGCCACTGGCTAAATGATGGAAACTTGGCTAGCCAGATGTAACAGGTCCATTTTGTCTCGTGTTTACACTCTCAACAGTTAAAAATATTCATCATGTGAATTAGCCCAAGTCTACACAACTAGAATGTAGAAGATTAATAGTCATTTTGATCTGTATGTTTGACTGTTTGGTTTTCCGAAACCCAGCCTGGTTGGTATTGTAGCAAAAAGATAAAGAAATCTTTAGTTTTGGGGTCTGTGGGACTAAAATGTCATCCAATGGTGATCTGTGGGATCAAATGCAGAATACATAGTGGGCCCTGCATGGTACCAAAATGGTTTCAAAACCACCGGTGTAGAATAGAAAAAGGATGGGTCCTGACTTCTAGAGTCTCTCTCTCTCATGCACACACACTTGCATGCATGCACGCACGCATGTACGCACTGAACAATGTTCCTGCAGGATTACTTACAGAAGCTAAAGTAAGCCCCCGCTCCAGCCGTCAGTCTCCCCATTCAGATCTATTCAGTTCACCGGCATATCGCATCCTCTACTGCAAATCACTCACCACGGAGGTGAGCTGTAGAGAATACTGTACATTCATGTGAGGCGTGTTTCCCCAAAGAACTCACACAGAGAGGCTGGTTGTTGCTCACGCAGGACTATAAACGGCGCCTGTTCAGCTGCTTGCTGTCTGTCTATACATTCATCTCAGTGCTGGACTGGTTGATGTTGAGAGAGGGACCACTAAGAAGGCGTGGGTAGCGGTAGAGAGGCTGCTGCTATGGCAGGGCGGGGAGCAGAATGGGGGCGTAGGGGCTCTGCATGGGGCGGAACAAAAAGATGGGATGTTTGGGCTGGGGGAACTGTCTGGATGCTGCCACTGCTACTGAGTGAGTAGCCTGTTGTTCACTCACTGACGTTACAGTACAGTATAGCTTGGAGTCTGCTTTGTCAAGCCAGCATGGCCATGGATGGCCCCCATTAGAAGTGTAAACTATGTTGTCTTCAGCAACAAACTAGAAAATCCAGTGATCGCTCCAAGTGTGTACACGCAGGCAGAGGCACACTCACACAGTGTACAAATGGAACCACAGTGTACAAATGGAACCAAATGAGGGTCCATTTGGTTCACATTTTGTACAGTCTCTTGTACACTTCCAGTTAAAGCTGACACAACTTCCTGCTTTGGAGCTTCACAATAAGGGTAATAGAGCTGAGCAGTCCCGCCCTTCAAGTGACGTTGTTCCAGAAATGGATTCCCCATTTGTTTTTCTCATAGACTTTTCGAAAATGATCTATATAAAGACAATTATGCCATGGACAAAGCCAACTCGGGTCGTGACAAGTCATGACAACACACACAATATTTTCATACAATATCTAATTAGCAAGAAGTAAAGTATATAACACTTTTTGTTCCCTTTTTCATCTTTATCAGCTCTATAAATGGGAGATTATAGCGTGGCCCTGAAAGGACATAATTGCTGTTTTTCGTTATAAGCAGCTGTGTGCTGGCTGGTAGTGAACAGTGCCTACACTATGTTCCATCAAAACAAACACTATCACTCACACTCGGGCAGTAGTCGGGGGGTAGTAGTACAGTATTATTGAATAAACGACTAAATTGAACTTTATTTTTCCAGCCTATTTGTTTTGACTGACAGTATTATTGATCACAGCGTTAGCATTGACTGAATGAAGTGGGTGCAATGCCATACAGAGTGACTGGCTTAGCTCACTAGTGTTTCTAAATGGATCATGGCATGATTTCAGTGTTTCCTACAAAGACTCATTGCCTTGTGAACTCACTATCTCTCTATTACTGTATATTCTACCCTTAAGTGCAGAGATATTGATCAAACAACTCCCATGCTGCACCAGTACTGTATATCGGACTGTTTGCTGCAGTAAATGAACTCCTTACTGTACACTACAGCTAGTCTACAGCAGTGGTTTTGAAACTGTTTCATACCAGGGCCCACTATTTATTCAGCATTTGAGCCACAGACCACCATTTGATGACATTTTAGCTCCACAGACCCCAAAGACCCTAAAGATTTCTTTTGCTTTTGTTCACAATTCCAGACTAGATTTCGGAGAAAACAAAACAGGCAAACATACTAGATCAACGTGACTATCAATCTTCTACATTCTCTAGTTGTGTAGACTTGCGCTCATTCATTTTAACTCTTGAGAGTGTAAACATGAAACCAAATGGACCCGCAAGGGTCCAACCTGGGGACCACCTGGAATCCTCTCAGGGACCTCTGGTGGTCCCCGGATCACCTGTTGAAAACCCCTGGTCTACAGCTTTCAGAATAAATCCTTAGAACATTCTAATAAATATAGATGCTAAAGCCCTTTTCACACCAAAGGGTCACCTTGCAACTCCTTGGGTCGAAACGGTCGCTAGTGATGTGTTTTCCAAACACATCACACCACAGGGACATGTGTCAGGAGTGTCTTGACCCTTTGGTGTGAAAAATGGCTTTTAGGCATAATTTGTTTCCATTGTGGTCATGAACTCAATAGACGTTTAGGTAAGCCCCTCCTTAAACTGCTATGGTCCAATCAGAGCTAAGCATAACAATGTGATAGACAAACCTCTCCACCAATAGCTTTCGTTTGATAAAACATTGTTTTAAAAAAAATCACACACATTTTCCACTGCATAGGCATGCCTTGTTGATGGAGATTTTGAAGGTCTGGTTCCAAAAATGATTAGTATTTATTGTGTAAAGTTCATGATATTTACATTGGAATGGATGAGCCCGACTAGAAAAAGTCCTATGGTGGACAAGAGGGCGGGGCTTACCTTATTCATCAACAATGCATATGCTCTGCAAAGGAGATTTTTCTCTTTTCTTCACTTTTTCTTTTTTTTTACAGCAGCCTATACCACTTTCAAACACTTAACACAGTATGAACATAAGGGTGTGATTTTCAAGTTTGATGCTGCATCAGAACTTATAAAACTTCTTCATAATGAGCTGTCGGCTAGGGTCGACCTCACAAAGGGCTTTTAATACTCAGCAGCATATTTTTTGCACAGATCGCCCACTCGGGTGAACTGAAAATCACTTGGGCACAGAGCTGGGAGAGCTGGGAGTTAAAGAAGGCTGAAGTTATAGCAGGAGTGGAGTTGTGTGTGTGCATGCGTGTGTGTGCACGCTGACTGTATGTGCGTGCATACTGTATGTGCGTGTGCGACTGTGCGTGTTGTGTGAGGGCGTGGGGAAGGGTCATGGTGAGAGGGCAATGCACAGTGTGCTGCCTATACAGTGGTGTTTGTATGGAACGATTATTAAAGGACCATATATTCAGGGTTGGGTAAGTTACTTTTTAAAAGGAATCCCCTACAGTTACAAGTTACTTTCTAAAAATTGTAATCAGTAACGTAATCTGGGTTAACCAATTTCAAAAGTAACGTAATGGATTACTTTCAGTTACTTTTGGATTACTTTAAGCAACTCTATTTATCAGTAATTACAGTAGTAGCTATACTGTATTTTTACTACTGTCCCTTAACAGGTCCCAACATATTTTTTCCCCCATTTTTTCTCACATACTTTATACTTGTATTATAAGCACAAAATAAACAAAAATAATAACCAACCCACTTGATTGGCAGAAATACAATAAATAATTTACTTTGTAGTTATGAGGTTGGCATGCAGGCACTATAGGCATTGGTGTATTTTTCCCTCTTGTTTGTCTCACAGACACATTGTCCTCAAATAATAATAATCTAACTAGTGTAGGCCTACTAGTAATAATTCTTGCTATAGTTTGTGTCAAACACAGCATGCTCTTATTTGGGGTCAACGGGTAAGCAGAGTCAACATTCAAACAAGTCAAAACAGTCAACAGTGTGCCTTCTAAACAAAATGGCAAAAAAACACCCGATGTCATTCTCAGAAGCATTAGAGTATTAACAGAGTTTCGACATCTCCATTCACTTTCAGGAAAGGTTCTAATGGCGGCTGCTCTACATAGACTTCTATTGAGCATCGGACAGTTTGTCCCTATTCAGCTGCATGAACAGCGTCCAAGCGTCCAGTTTCTGACCCCTCAATGTCCGCAACTCCGACATTAGCTGGCTAATTGTGTTGTGTGTGTGTGTGTTTTTTTTTTTTTCACACCCGTGTCGGCTCCGTGTTGCTGGAGCCTATTAGAGAGAAGTTATTTTTTATCTAAAGTTATATGCTTTATCGCACGTGTTTGATTGGACCTGCTTCCATGGAATACTGTAACTCTTAACTATTGAGGATTTAACTGGACCACACTTTTTTAACGTGACAACGTGACAAACATGGAGTTTATAAGGAGGCATCGAGACCACAGTTAATGGATTATGGGACATTCGCTTCCACTTTCCAGTAAGAACAATTTAACATTTTGGTAGAAGAGATTAAGCAGGTGACGTTATCAAGTTTAGAAGCGCGCACACACACACGCACGCACGCACCGCCCGCACGCACACAACACACACACAACACACACACACACACACACACACACACACACACACAACGCAGCTGCTCCGTAGCTGCTGCTGCTGCTGCTGCTGCTGCGCTGCTCTAAGCTCAGTGCATGCATGCGCTCGCATCGGAGCGAAATTTTGATTGATGGGACTCGTTAAGGGATCCGTTCATAAAAAAATGATGGAACGGGGTGTGACCCCGGTTTCCAGAAATGTAATCACCACGTAACCCCCGTTACAATCTTGCCGTTACTGTAATCGAGATTACACCTTTTAAAATGTACCGTGAGACGTACCGTTACTGATTTTTTGTAATCTGATTACGTAACGCCGTTCCTTGAAATCCGTTACAACCCAACCCTGCATATATTTATACTAGGGACCCCATGGGACCCGCTCTGGCCGTCTGATCTCCTCGCTGGCAGATTGGGTAATGAAGCGAAGCTCTCTGGAAATGCATCACTGTAACAGAACCAAGGCCAGCATGCTGCTCCCTCTCTTTTCCCAATCTGGTCCCTGTACCTATAGTATTCTTTCCTTCTCGATTTTCATGTGTTTGTTTCTTTCGTCTCCCCTTCCTCTGTCTGTCTGTCTGTCTGTCTGTGGTGCAGTGCAGTCTGACTGAAGCCCTGTATGTTTGGCCTGGTGTCTCTCAGGCCCCTGCACAGGGGCGGATCTAGGCATGGGCATGGGGGGGTGCAAAGCCCCCCTAAATGCCCTGACTGCCCCACCAAACATGATGGTGCATCCAAACAACCCAAGATACCCCAAGAATTTAAAGTGCTTATATTAAAATGATGTGAAACACTACTACTGCTACTAACCGTGTCACCACTAAACCAACACATTTCATCATTGAAAACAGAAAACTCTCTAGATTCAGACCTTTAGCTTTATGCATGCTGCGTGTCTGTTTGCAACTTCAACAACAACTGATGTTATTATTGATGCTTAATTTGCGTAATATAAGTCTCATCCCCTCCAACATGTTCTCCTTGCCCCCCCAAACGGACATCTTACAACCGCTCCTGCCTCTGCATGCGCCTCACCGGCGGGAGCATGTTGATTTTTGGAGGTGAGAGAGAGAGGCGGCTCTCTTTAAGGAGGGCAGGAGGATTCATGGGAATACAGTGGCAATATGTTGTGGGACGGCACCACATGCAGTCGCTTAATAAAGTGTAGAGGAATATGACATGTGTCCTTACAAGCAGCCTCTGGTTGCCCTGTTTGCTCTCCTTCTATTAACCTGCTCCAGGTGCACTTGAGGACAAAGCAGGCTTTTTTTTAAGTCTTCGCCAGATATATTTTAGATGGACCTTTATTGATTCCACAGAGGCATTAATGCAGTCACCAGAGGCAGCTGATCACACAGAAAAACGAAACCGCATCGATAATAATCAATGTTTTGACATTTTCGGTGATTATCGATTGAACATACAGTATATTTACTGGTAGGTCGTAAAGACTGGAGGCTTCTGTTTCTACTGATGGATTTTGGTACTGAAGACGATATGCTGTACGTCAGTGGTTTTCAAACAGTGGTCCGGGGACCACCAGTGGTCCCTGAGAGAGTTCCAGGTGGTCTCCATTTTTACGCTCTTGAGAGCGTAAAAATGAAATCAAATGGACCCTTAAATGCGGGTCTATTTGGTTTCATGTTTACACTCTCAAGAGTTAAAATATTCAAAACAAAATAAATCTTTAGTTTTGAGGTCTGGGGGCTAAAATGTCCTCAAATGGTGGTCCGTGGCTCTGAATAAATAGTGGGCCCTGGTATCAAAAAGGTTGAAAACCACTGCTGTAAGGTCACCATGACTGAATTGTTAATGTGGTTGTTCTTCCTGTATATACAGTGTTACATCCACAATGCTGCCATAACGTGACAGCTGTTGTGTAGTCGTGTGCCGATCGTGTCGCGGATAGTTTGTTAATTGTTTGTTGTATAGTTGCTATAGTGGTTGTAGTGGAGTGAGAAACAGTCTGGTGGGTCTGACACTTAATTAACACACACGATTGTACTGTGCAGTCGAGCAGTCATTTGGAAGTGTTGCTTGATTCAGTGTTGGGCAGTAACTAATTTTAGATTACATATTACTGTAATATTATTACTTTTGTTCCAAAAAGTAAAGTAACGAGATTACTCTGCAAAAATGGGTAATAAGTAACGCATTACTTTGCAAGTAACGCCAAGTTACTTTTTTTAAAATGAGCTTGTTGTTGCATGCAAAAATAGAACAGATTTACAAGCTATTGACAGCTACTGTAACAACAGAGATGTGCACTAGAATGTAGAATGTAGATTTTTATTTTTTTTATCTAAGAAAGACATTTATAATGTCGGATTTTGTTGGCTTTGTTTTCAGGTGCAGTTTGTGGGATTGGAGACTATTATTATTCCAATAAATTGGATTCAGTTCTAAAAAGAGCTCGCTAAACAGATTATGTTGTACATCTCTATTTTTTAAAAGGTGGGAGTTGAGAATTTGGGAAAGTAATAACGTAATATGTAATATATTACTCTTCGATTCCAGTAATAAGTAAAGTAATGATATTACTTTGTCTAAGTGGTAACGAGTAAAGTAAAGAAGTTACTTTCTTAAGTAATATAGACCAACACTGGCCCTGGTTTGGAAGTGTTGCTTGATTCAAAGTTTAGTCCTGTGGCCTTGTGTCAACAGCAGCCTTTGTTTTATTAACCACTTAAGCACTGTTTTATACTTAAGCTGACTACACACACACACACACACACACACACACACACACACACACACACACACACACACACACACACACACACACACACACACACACGTCACACACACACACACACACATATATACGTACATATATACAATGAATTGTTAAATTAATTTTGTTGATTAATCTAATATTTTTTTTAATACAGTTAGCTCATGTGCACAATGACTCAACCTTGAGCACTGAGCATTTTCTCATTGGAAAAAAAGGGTAATGCACAGTTTTACAGAGTCTCCCTGTCAGCCAATATGACCCTCATCAAAAACCTCCTCACTGTCAATCATTCTGAGCAAGATACCCTGCATCAAAGCATGTAAATACACCACTCCTCCTGTAAGGCAGATTCAGGGAATAGAACCTGTATAGCTCTGGTATATACGCAAAGTGTAGTGGAGAGGAGAGGGGGGACCACCACGAGAGCTCAGCTGTCCTTAAGTTGGCAGCTTTATGTTGCACTTTGTGGCGAAATATAGCTGAAGGAATGGTATAAAATATTATCACACTCTGAGGTCAGGATGATTGGCATCGTGAAAGAGAGCAGCGATGAGTTATATTCGAAGGAGAAGAAGAAGAAGAACGAAGCTAGAGACAAGTATAGAGGGAAAGGGTGGGTGGGTGGATGCGGGGGGGGGGGGGGTGTTGTGTGGGGTGATAGTGTGAGAGAGAGAAAGAAGAGAGGCACTGCAGGGATCAATTACTAGGATGTGTGAGTTATGGTATTTGCTGCACCAAGCTAGCGTCATGTGGCTTTATTGCACTGGGACACAGTATGGAGGAACAGCCAGATTATTAACCACACAGAAAGAGCAGGAGAAAAAGAGATAGAAGGAGTACCAGAGATGGACGTGAGAAAGAGAGAGAGGCAGAGAGAGAGAGAGAGCAACAGAAACTGAGTCATTGAAGGAAGAGAAGAGAGAGCGCAAAGAAAGAAACAGGCAAGAGAGCCAGAGAGATGAGTAAACCTTGGGGCGCCTTCCCCTTTTTTTCTCTCGCATCTCATCTCTTCTCTCTCTCTCTCTCTCTCTCTCTCTCTCTCTCTCTCTCTCTCTCTCTCTCTCTCTCTCTCTCTCTCTCCCTCTCTGTCTCTCTCTCTCTCTCTCTCTCTCTCTCTCTCTCTCTGTCTCTCTCACTCTTCGCTTTTGCTCTCTCCATTTCTGCTTGTCTTGCACTTTGAGGCGTGGAGCCCATTAAAGCGGATGGCAGTGTAACTCACCCCTGATAATCAAGAGAGAGAGAGAAAGGCAGCAGATACTGAGAGAGAGAGAGAGAGAGAGAGAGAGAGAGAAAGGCAGCAGATACTGAGAGAGAGAGAGAGGGGGACCCCGGGCCTATGGTTGATTATGTTAGATTTTTCTATTGAATCGAAGAGGCAAACTCGGACTCCGAGCGGGAAGGAGGCACTGGGAAAAGTCATTTACAAGTGAATAATGAAGACGTACTATACTCCAGTCCGTATAGACCACGGGACACAGGACAAATTCACATTTACCATTTGTTACCAGTTGTGACGGGAAATCAAAGTGCAAATGAACTGGGGCCATTCTTCTGGAATGAACATGATCTAATAATGAAGTGTGGAGCTATGCAGTCGTACAGTCTGTATGCCATGGCTTAAAATGACGAGACAGTGAAGCTGAAGACTTCGATTTGTTTTTCTTTCTCCAAGTCTACATGAAAACATAGCAAATTAATACAAACATCTTCACATTTTCAACAGGTGATGAAGTTTCAGACAAACCTTAAAGGAGAATTCCACCCCAAAAGTCTTTTTTAAACTTTATTTGCAGTTGATTTATTACCAAAAGAGTGGTCCAGTTATTTATTATTAAATAAATAACACTCCTTAATGGCTGTTCCCCTATACCTGAAAATAAACGTGGCTAATGGGTGTTGCTCAAATTCACCTATTTACATCGCTCCAAACTCAGACTTTGGTTCAGCTGTCTCAAAAGGTGGGCGCGTGGCACATGGTTTATGGCTGAACCACTGCTGATGGATGGAGAGACAACATAGCAAAAATACATTTTGGAGAGATGTAGATAGGTGAATTTGAGCAACACCCATGAGCCCCGCATTCTAAGCTTATTTTGGGGTAGGGGAAACAGCCATTAAGGAGTGTTTTCACTAAATAACAACTGGACCACTTTTTTGGAAATAAATTAACTGCAATTAAAGTTAATTCTTGGTGTGGAATTCACCTCTAACACAGGACTGTGATAAAAGCTGGTGTCAAATGAATAAGAATTTTATGTATTGCAAGTTATCCAAATGGACCCTATAGTGGGTCCATTTGCTTCCATTTGTACCCTCTCAGGAAAAAGGGGTCTGAATGAAAAATCATTGACATGGCGAAATACATCTTATGTTGTCATCAGATGCATTTCACCATGTTAATGATTTTTTCAGACCTCCATTTTTAGGAAATACAGAATTGCGGGAACTTTTTATCATGTCCACACAACATCTCTAAGGTATATTAAAGACATATTAAAATGTTGAAAATGGGTGGAGTTCCCCTTTAATCATGCTGTTTGCATGTGTTTCAACTATGCTGTGAGGTTGTGTTGTTTCTCTCATGTGAGACCAATGAATGAATTCCTTCGCTGGTTCACGCTTGGAGAAGCCAACCAGTAGCATGGCGGATAACCACTGACCCCATTCATTACTACAGTCATAGAAGTTAATGGGGACAAACAGGCATGACTGAATGTCTGTTGTTCCCTCTCATTTGCGCTCAGTTGGCCATGATTAAGTGCTGTGTTTGAAGAGAGTGATGTGAAACACTTGTAGGACAATGGCCTTGGATTATGTAGGTTAGTCTGAAGGGCATCTGTTGCTTAACAGTGCATATATTCAAGAAAACCTGCTGTATGACAGATGCTTGACAGAGCGGACAATTGAAGGACATGACCAAAGACTATTTGGGTGTAAATGACTCCAGCTGTACCCTATTTTGTTCATGCTAACAAAACAAATGTGATGATATTGAATGTCAAAACATTGAAGTATCAGAAGTCACTCAGATGGCAATCCTGTAATCCAGTAAGCAAAAACAAAAAAAACTTGGTAATACAGATAAACATGAAGATAATCATGAATACGTAAGCTAAGAGTGTAAATCCAAGGAAACAAAATTGAGGCTATAGAGCTGCGCAGTCCCGCCCCCCGTGATGTTGCCCCTGGTTCAGAAATGATTCATATAAAGACGATTACGCTGCGGACAAAGCCAACTCGTGTGGTGACAAATCCTGATAACACACACAATCTTTTGGGACAATCAAATAATTTCTAAGATGAAAAACGAAACAAAACTTGTTGTATCCTGCCGTTTTCTACTTTTTGCTAATTAGATATTATATGATAACATTGTGGTTGTTGTCATGATTTGTCATGACCGGCGTTGGCTTTTCCGTGGTGCAATCGTGTTTGTATTAACCATTTTCGAAATGTTTAGGAGGAAAATGAATCAGGATTTCGTTTCTGGAACCAGGGGAGACGTCACAGGCTGCACAGCTCTATAGGTCAAGTTCTACGACAAGAGCTATGTGCTGGATGGATGAAGTCTGTTGTAGTGTGTGTTTTCAGATTGTGGCAGAGGATTGAGAGTGCAATCTGCAGTTCTGATTGCAAGGGGAAGTGCATTGCATACATTTGGAGCATATATTCAAGAAAGTTCTGATTGCAATGGGAAGTGCATATATTCAAGAAAACGTGCTGTATGACAGATGCTTGACAGAATGGACAATTGAAGGACATAATCAAAGACTAGAAGATTGAGAGTGGAATCTGCAGTTCCGATTGCAATGGGAAGTGCATTGATTGCATAATTTTGGAGCCAGAAGGGAGAAGGGAGTTTTTAGGGAAGGTGACTTCCAGGCGTTGGCTGATCTGAGTGCTTGGGAGGGTTTGTAAGGTGTGATCAGACTTGCAACATATGGTGGTGTGGTTCAGGCATCTAACGCTCGAGAGGTTAGGATGCCTCTCGAGCATCTCCCTAGGGAGGTCCTTGAGACACGTCCCACTGGGAGGAGACCCCGGGGCAGACCAAGGACCAGATGGAGGGACTACATCGACTCTCCGGCCTTGGATCGCCCCGGGATCTCCCAGGAGGAGGTCGCTAATGTTGCTTGGGACAGGGAAGTCTGGAGCTCTCTGGTGGAACTGTTGGCCCCGCGACCCGACCTTGGATAAGCGGATGAAGACGGATGGATGGTGCCATACATTTGGTTGCTTTAAATGCCAGCAACAGAATTTTGTACTGTGTGCAGGCATCGACCCGGACCCGGAGCCATTGTGTTGTAGTAGGCTACTTGAGGCCAGTCGACTGTCAACCGGGATTCGTGACCTTTGACCTTCTACCGTGTATACGTACTGTATGTATGTTTAGAAAGTAGCCTAGAAAGAATGGATGGAAAGGGTTAGGAGACAGCGACCACTCATCAACACAGTTCACTGGCTTTGAACCAGTTGAACCGGTCTGGACAATGTGTCTGGAGTATAGCCATTACGGGTCGTGTCAGCCTTTTGTACTGAAGAAATAGAAGGGGCGTTGAAGTCTATTTTATGGCACTTTGAAGGAACATTTTCACTTTTCAAAGCACAGACAGACAGCAGTTCTTCTACTGGAGCAGTCGGTCTCCAATGTTAGCCACCATCATGCCACCTGTATCACTTAGAACTCCTATTCACCCCCGCAGCTCATCGCACTCTCAACATTAATCTTTTTTTTCTCTTCTCCCTCTAGTGAAATGATTCAGGGCTGGAAGTCAGAGCAGAGATAAGTGCACAGAGAGGGCACTTAATTCTGATTTCACACAGCCAAGGCCGTCTGCTATTAACACACCATCAAGCTATTAAGAATGAGTGAAAGTAATTGAAAGTAATTGGCTGTGAGTAAAGGTCCCGGGAGCTGATTTATCAGCAATAACCAGTATAATATTGACTTTATTTATCTTTCTTGACTATTATGTTCGTCTTGGACACAGTCGTGACCGGGCCAGCAACACTGGAGACCACTTAAATTACTCTATACTTTAGAACAATACAGGGCAGATGGTAGCAGAGAAAGAGAGACACACACACAGAGAGAGAGAGAGAGAGAGAGAGAGAGAGAGAGAGAGAGAGAGAGAGAGAGAGAGAGAGAGAGAGAGAGAGAGAGAGAGAGAGAGAGAGAGAGAGAGAGAGAGAGAGAGAGAGAGAGAGATGGATGGTGATGTTACAGAGGAAGGCAACTTAATGAGCAGAATCCATCCAGCACCCCCATGGATAGAAGGATGAGCGGACCACCAAGAAAAAAACCTTTCTAAGAAAGAGGAGATGCCGGGAGGTGTATGGAGGTACAGAGAGGAGAGGAGGAGCACGGGGAGAGAAGGAGGGTAGAAAAACGAGCGAAGGCGATGGGGGTGGCAGGGACGGATGGAGGGCGACGACCACGGGGGAGCAGGGACGGATGTAACATTTCCCAATTGGGGGGGGTACAGGAGAAAATGGCATGGGGGCGGCTTCATCGCCCGTGTCGAACCCATACCATTTTCAGTTACAGGAATTGTATTAGGCAAATAAGCATCAATAATAACATCAGTTGTTGTTGAAGTTGCAACAGGCACACAGCATGCATAAAGCTAAAGGTCTGACTCAGAGTTTTCTGTTTCAATGATGAAATGCTGTTGGTTTAGTGGTGCTATAATTCTAGTTAGTTTGTAGCAGTAGTAGTGTTTCAAATTATTTTAAATATAAGCACTTTGATTTGAAATATCTTGGGTTGTTTTGCATGCCATCATGTCTGGTGGGGCAGTCTGGGCATTTAGGGGGGCGTTGCCCCCTCCTCATGCCCATGCCTAGATCCGCCCCTGCGGGGGAGACAAAACAAAGGAATGAGAGGCAGGGACAGACGGAGCAGGAGGGGGGAGGACAGAAAGGTCAAGATTCGACCCCGTGGCGTCCCGTGGTAATTGAAATTAGCTAGAGGGGGGGGCAGGGGGTTCGGAGGAAACAGGCGACATGATAATCAATTTGAGCCTGGATCGGAAACACGAGCCGCTGTGTGTGGGGGGGCGGGGTGCAGGCCCCATCTCCCATACCAGGCCTCCAGATGGCCCCGGCCCCTTCCCTGACTGTGTGGGCCCTGTCAGAGGGCTGTGTGTGTGTTGTGTGTGTGTGCACGAGTGTGTGCAAGCGCGTGCGCTCATGTGCGCGCCTGTGTGTCATAGAGACCATACCATCTGCCGAGGGAGCACTGGGAGTTCATCAAATGCTCTGGCTATAACCAGTAGAGGGGTGCGTGCGTGAGTGTGTGCGTGCGCGTGCGTGTGTGTGTGTGTGTGCGTGCATGTGCATATGCCTTCCAACACAAACATAGCATTACGCACTCCATTGTGCGCACAACACAACATACAGACGTCTCAGAGTGCTGCTGAATCTGATCTCAGTTGATCTCACTCTAGTGTAGTGGATGTAGCTGATTGGCATTCCAAACATATGAATCCAGTAACTTTCTCCAGCAAAGGGAATGGAAAGTCTAATGCAAAATTATTATTTATTGAAAAATATAGCGCATAACAAATATATATTGTGATGTGGCTGAAAGGATATTGCTCGCCTCCACCTTACAGTATATTGCGTAATTGATGGAAAAACACCAACGAAACACTTTTCGTTGTGCTACTAAAATAATTTGTGTGCTGCTACTAGATTGGAAAAATGCTAAGCGTCGAGCCCTGCTTATGGGTCCATTTAGTTACGTTTGCACACTCTCTGAGTTTTTTTTAACAGCTTCTGTGTCACCAATTAACACTTCAACAAACCGTCCACATACAGACATACTGTACACACTTTCTCTCTCTCTTTCACCCTCCCTCACCTCTTGTTAACACAGTTAGATGTTGTGACAATCTCAAGTCATTTGGTTACTCCTTCCCTACCGTCGTCCTTCCACTCATTTGCTCCTTCTTTAGGCAGGCTGCATGGGTTCTTTCCATTTTAATTGGCACTCGTTTACAGAGGAAAATAAGTGCTGTTTTTGCTCCGTTCCCTTTTAACAAAAAGGCAGGGGCGAAAAAGTCTTGTGGCAACGTGTTAATTAAATGGGGGATCCATGAGAACGCTGGCAATTAGTAACAGGCTGACAGATAAGAAAGGCAGTGCACTGGAGACTTTGATGACTACAGTAGTAGGTCTACAACACAGGTTGCACTCCTCCAACACAAACACACGCACAGAGAAAGACACCTGTGCATGTGTTTGTGTTGGAGTGCAGCCCCCCTCAAAAATGGTTACTTGACCAACCAAACATGTGGCCTGCATGTTTAGTTTAATAATTAAGTGCACTTTAAACAACAACAACTTGAAATGTACTTGTACGTACAGTATGTCCATGTACAACAAGAGCAGAGACTTCACTATATTTCTCCAGCCTTTCTGTCAAAACTCTTTTATCAACCGGTCTGTGGTTATGTCTACTGCCCTATGCTGGATCACTGCTTGTTGTTAAAGCACACTCTGTAATTGTTCTCATGTGTCCGGAGCGGAACTTCTGCGAGTCGACCCGTTGCTACTCCGCTGTGTGTTACAGCGTTGTTCTGACAGGCAGTGGATGTTCTGTACCACTGTACCACTGGAAGGTCTATTGCAGGGGTGCCCATACTTTTTTTTTTTTTTTTTTTTTTTACTTGAGAGCTACTTTCAAAATTACCGGCTCAACCAGATCTACACATCAAACATGTGATTACCCCATTGCTGAAAAATCCATTCCTGGGCCCCCTAAAAAGAGATGAAGGAGATAATTGGACAGTTTTCTTTTATATGATACTACTGACTTTTGAAAACAAAGTATTTGGGGTTTGAGTTGATGGTTATATATTTTAAGGGACTGTCATAATGTGATCTACCTGCACAGCCTGTGTGATATAATGGTAGATCACAATCTACCTTTGGGGCACCCCCTCTATTGCCTCCCTTCCCAGAAGCTGTTTCCAGGAAGGGTCCTCAGGTTTACAGCATACAGTAGATTCCATCTGGGAATAGTGCCTTCTTGTATGCAAGATGCATACACAGAAGTTCCGAAGGTATACCTACTACATTGTATTGATGGTTGATAGTTACAACGGAGCAGTTCAACATCATGTCTAAGACACATTTAAACCTAGGAGGGCCATGAAAAAATATAGGCTGGGTTGATAGCTAGGTTCAGTACATTACATTACAGTACAGAGCAGTGGGCCAAACTGTTGGAAATCACATAAGGATCCTCCTGTTTAGATCCATGCCTCTGCCTTGCTAACTGCTAAATGTGTGAAGGTGCATGGTTTCCAAAGGTGTGCGAATGGGTGAATGGAAGGTGAATTGTAATGTGAAGCACTTATCTGTTTGACTCTGCCGTAAGGGTGAGAATGTGTGAAAACCATGCACAACTGTGAATTACTTTTGATAAAAGGCATTTTGGACTAAATACATCATTTACCATTTTGCACACTCATACACACAAAATATGCAAGCTAGTCGTGTGCATGCACTGAGGTGCACACTAAACACCAGCATACTGTATACTCACAGAGCTAAAATGCAGTTCACAGCTGCAAAACAAAGTTCACGGCTACAACAGTATTGCGTACTCAGTAAAAACCCTCTCTGTTAATTTATCCTTTCGCAACTTTGAGAGGTAACAAATGTAACTGTAACCATTAGGGTCCTTTTTCTTACGTGAACTCTCAGTTAATCCTCCGAGTTAAATGGACACTCAGGATTTCACAGCGTACAGGATTGCAGTAGCCTATATCTTCTGCTGAGTGGTTATCTATCAGTGGCGCGGCAGCACTCGTGGTGCGACAGCCTCATTACGCATGCGGCCATCTCTCTTCCTCCGTCTCTCTCCATTTCCATATTGGTGTTATGGAAATGCCGGGCTCTGCCTTGGGAGTTGAATTGCTTTTGTTTTGCGATGCTGAGCTCTGTAGCTTTTTCCTCGCTCGCATCTTGGCGTCGCAACGTTATCCTGTGTGCACAGCACTTCTCCCTCACGTTCTCTCCCGCTTATCATTTCTTGCTTTTGGGGCTTTCCTCCCTTGTTTGTACTTGACGGAAGTTTAAGTAAAGTGCATAAGAGAGCCCCCACATTGTCGTCATTACCTGGATGACATCCAGTAAATTGAGTCTTCTCTTCTCTTCGCTTCGCTATGTCCCACTGACAGTTGTTTGATTGTGCTGTGCTCGCTGCATTATACTTTTGTTGCCTTTCTGATGTGTGGGGATTATCTGTGATCGATTACTTCAGTCTACTACTACTACACAGTGTTGTTGTTGTTGTTGATGATGGTACACTAAGTTTTGTTAAGTAAAGAAAGTTCTCTTCCTCTCCAGGGGAGCCCGCGGTGACCAGGGAGAACAACTGTCTGAATGCAGCCAAGGCCTGTAACCTCAATGACACGTGTAAGAAGTACCGCTCGGCCTACATCAGCCCGTGCACCAGCAGAGTGTCCACTGCCGAGGTCTGCAACAAGAGGAAGTGCCACAAGGCACTCCGACAGTTCTTCGACAAGGCAAGGCAGCCATGACACCACAGGACACCAAAACAACTGACCGTAGTCACACAGTAGCCATGACACCACAGGACACGAAAACAACTGACCATAGTCACACAGTAGCCATGACACCACAGGACACGAAAACAACTGACCATAGTCACACAGTAGCCATGACACCACAGGACACCAAAACAACTGACCATAGTCACACAGCAGCCATGACACCACAGGACAACAAAACAACTGACCGTAGTCACGCAGCAGTCACATCGCTTCTAAGGTCATACTCGGGGGTACCCTATGTTGGGTTGACTTAGCATAGATCTGTACCAGTTGTGATTCAATTCAGGCTCTCAAAGTCAATGGAATTCATTTGCTAAAGCAGTAGTTAGTAGCAGTTCTCATCCGCTGTTCTAGCCACTAAATCGAGTTCAGATTTCACCAGGCATGATAGTAGACTCATACTATGATATCTCCATTATGTCTGGCTATGTGAGATTTGTCTGCCTAGGGAATATGGTCAATATCCTCTGCATTTTCCCTTATACTGATCCTTATAGGATCTGTGATGTACTGTATATGCATGCCGTAGATTAGAATCATGTAATAATTACATTATTCCATATTCCTTCTATACTTGTTATTATACTATACTAATGATTACATATTGCCCAGGGCTAGACACCAGGTCCATACAGGTTCAAACTGAAAGTTGTTGTTCGTGGTTCCCACGCAGGTCCCTCCCAAACACAGCTACGGCATGCTGTACTGCTCCTGTCCGCCCAGCGACCAGTCGGCCTGTTCTGAACGCCGGCGGCAGACCATCGTTCCAGTCTGCTCCTATGAGGAGAAACAGAAACCCAACTGTCTGGAACTACAGGCCTCCTGCAAGACCAATTACATCTGCAGGTAAGACAATCTCCCTCAATACACATCTGTAGGCCACGCAAAACTTCATCTGTAGGTAAGACAATCTCCCTCAAGTTAGCCTAGATCTCCAGGCTTACATCCGCGCTGCGAGATGACAGCCTGGACCCAGGGTATCCCAAAACGACTGTCAAAAGTCAGGACTTCCGGTTTGTTTACTTCCCCTGGAAGTTGCCATTTTTCAGCCAATCACGGTGCGGTGCTCCCGAAAATATATACCCTGTGGAAACATTTTATTTCTCCCTTCGTGCTCGCAAAGCTCTTGTAAAGGTTTACAAGATGGAATCGTGTGCACTTGGCACATTTATGTAACTGCTTTGTTTGTTGAAATCATTATTTCTGAAGAGTGAACAAGTCAAGTCACTAGTGAGGACTGAACAGGGTTGTTTCACTGGGGATTGTAAATACATAAATACAGTTTCTGTTAGCAACTTCCGCAAGTCCTGTTCACAGTCTGTAGGCCACGCAAAACTAGATCTGTAGGTAAGACAATCTCTCTCAAGTAGGCTACACACATCTGTAGATCACTCAAAAACTACATCTGTAGGTAAGACCCAAGCTACTGAAGTGGATCTACTATACACCTGGCATTCAACTGTGCATACATACTGTTACATACAGTCCAGTCGGCCTACAGTATATGCCCAGGTATTATGTCCATGACCCTCTGGAGTCATCCATTTAGTGTACTTCTGGAACTAATGGAGGGATTAGCGGTTCAAAATGAGCTCAGTTTGGTCTGCCCCCATGGCGCTCGCTCTCTCTCTCTCTCTCTCTCTCTCTCTCTCTCACTCACTCACTCACTCACTCACTCACTCACTCACTCACTCACTCACTCACTCACTCACTCACTCACTCACTCACTCACTCACTCACTCACTCACTCACTCACTCACTCACTCTCACTCTGTGTCTGTGCGTGTCTCTGTCTCTGTCTTTCTCTCTTCTCTTTCTCTCATAATTGTTCTACACATGTGTGTCTGTCTCTCTCTCTCTCTTCCTCTCTCTGTTCCTCTCTCTGTTTCTCTCTCTCTCCCTCTCCCTCTCCCTCTCTCTCTCTCTCTCTCTCTCTCTCTCTCTCTCTCTCTCTCTCTCTCTCTCTCTCTCTCTTCAAAACTCTGCAACGTTGCATTTCCCACACACACGCGCACATCACTCTTCGTCCTCGGTTGTTATCTGACTGCATCCATCCAGCACATGTCCGGCAGTATAGAACCACAGCCAGGTCTGGGTAGCGCGTGGGACCATTTGTCTGTCGACGCGGAGACAGATTAGCAGCCGTGTGTTTCTGCACACTCCCACGCCATATGTCAGTTGTTGTACTGCCTGGCGCTAACACAACTCTCACCACGCGCTGCTCCGCTCCGCTCAGCAAGATTGGTGGGATTATACCCATCACCCGTGCGTGCGTGCGTGCGTGCGTGCGTGCGTGCGTGCGTGCGTGCGTGCGTGTGTGTGTGTGTGCGCGCATTGAATTAGTAAAATGTGGAAGGTCATTAGGAGACAGAGTTCTAAGGTCACTGACTGTGCTTTTAGTCTCTGCCCTTTTGTGGATGTTTCTGACAGTAAACACTAAACAGACAGTGAACCTCCTCACCATCGGTATATATACCAGCTCTCACAGTGACTGTGATATGTGTGCACCCCATAGAGCTGCGCAGTCCCGCCCCCTCGTGACATCGCCCCAGTTCCAGAAATGGATTCCCCATTAATTTTTCTCATAGACCTTTCGAAAATGATTCATATAAAGATGATTACGCCGCAGACAAAGCCAACTCAGGTTGTGACAAATCATGATGACACTGGGACAATCAAATAATTTCTAAGATGAAAAACGAAAAACAAAAACTGTTGGATGCTGCCATTTTCTACTTCTTGCTAATTATATATTGCATGATAATTTTGTGATTGTTGTCATGATTTGTCACGACTCGAGTTGTCTTTATCTGCGGCGCAATCTTCTTTTTAGTAACCATTTTCGAAAAGTCTATGAGGAAAATGAATGAATGGATTCAGTTTCTGGAACAAGGGGGGCGTCATGAAAGGGGCAGCATTATTCCCGGGTCTCACAGTGGCTGTGATATGTGTGCACCCCATTCCCAGGTCTTACAGTGACTGTGTAATGTTCCATCCAGTAAGGCCTTGACACGCCTAGCTCTTTCAATAGCAAATGACACTGATCATCCTCTGTATTGCTTTTTTAACCCCATGCCATCTGGACAAAGATACAGAACCTTCTACTGGAAAAAGATCGGTTTTCGCAGAAGTTTTTTTTCCCTCAGCCATTGTACATGTATGTACAGTACATGTATGATGGGATGGTTCTGTTTACTGTGGGGACCTCATGTTTTCGTGTTTTGTTTTGTGTTGCTTGACTGTTGGTTTTTGAACAGACTGTGAAGACAATAAAGATTATTATTATTATCCCATTCCCAGGTCTCGTCTGGCTGACTTCTTTGCCAACTGCCAGCCAGAGCCTCGCTCACCGTCAGGCTGTTTGAAGGAGAACTATGCCGACTGTCTGCTGGCCTACTCTGGGCTCATTGGTGAGTATACATACGCACACAAGCACAAAGTACAGTAACTACTAGCCCTGTAGCCTGGCCTAACCCGAAATGATTTTGGCCTTGTGGGGGGCGGGGTGCCGTGGGATCCACACGGCAGATCGAGCTGATCTGATTTGATCTCACAAACGTGTCGTCATCCCTGGCCCCTCCCGCGCCCGTCCACTGCTGTTCTACGTCACATCATTTGGAGCTACGCCCACCTCGGAAAGTTGACTACCCCCTCAAGACCACTGTGGGTAACAAATTAGTCCAGGCTCTCAGTTTTCGCGCAACGCGAATGAAAATGAAAGCCTTGGTGTCGAGGCTACTAGCCCTGTGACTGTAGAGTAGAGACTGTACAGCTAACCGTGAGGTAAGTGGTGCAACTCCATGTGAGGGTACCTAGGGGGTCCCCGGCACTTCCAGACGGACAAGACCCACAATTTACCCCACAACCAGTGGTGAAAGTGGTTTGGAGTTCTTGCCGGAGCTATCAGAAATGCGCATCCACAACGCCCCTGTGGATTTGCGCTAAAGTGGGACGTCCGGAAAATTTGGGGGAGTTCAAACCGTGCAATAGCCATAAAATGCATAAAACATGCATTTTGGCACAGAATACCAACACAATACAAACACTTCAGGTCTTAAATCATTAGTGCAAATGTTGCAATGTGCAATGTCTTCATCTAAAGATATCATAATAACTGGTTTTCCCCATAAAGCAAACTAAATTACATTTAAAATAAGCACACATTAAACAGCTTTTATTAGAATAAATTACTGCCTTTGAAAACCAAAGGATTTTGAGAATGGAGCAGAACTAACTTACTGTATTATATTTTAACAACATACGGTACAAACACACATGGCTGCGTAATGAATTGGTTGCACCACTTAAAAACACAGATGTGAAATCGAAGACGAAATGTTTAATGTGGTAAAAAATCTGTCCCACAAATGATGTATGACGTCAGAAAATTTAAAGCATGTCTGGTGGTCGCCCTAGTGCCCCCCTCCCTCATGGTGCCCCAGGCAACTGCCTAGTCTGCCTAACGGCAAAAACGCCCCTGGTTATACTCAGACTTTACCAGAGACAAGACGGCTGTTGAAAGTCAGCCAAAATGCCCCTGAACAAACAGTTTTCCTCACACTGTAGAGAAACAACAAGTAACCTGCTCTGTGTCAAAGTTATCCTTTCTTTCTATATAACATCTGATAACAGTGGTGTGTGTTTTTATTACAGTGTTTCTGGGGGCAAAAGTGCACCACAAGTCATTATCATGGTGTCACAGAATAATAACATCACAGGGGACCTCTGAGATAACTAATACATTGGGTCACGGGACAATTTTTGGGTCCCAACTTAAGCCAAAAACCAATTGAGTCTTGAAGCCCTTTACTAGAAAATCATTATATATATTATATGTCATCTGAACTACTGTATATCTCCGAAGTTACGGAGAAAAAGTTAGACGTCTTCCACATTTTTCTGATGTCAGCGGAGAGAACAGTGTATCGGTGCCAAATTTTAATTAAAGCTCGGTGAAAACTGCCGATATAAAAAATTCCATAGCCCGTAGTCTCTGGGAGGGATACTGCAGGGGCATGCAAAAAAAATGTTAATAATAATTTGATTAATAGGCCTAT
Source organism: Benthosema pterotum (assembly GCA_039105355.1). NCBI lineage: Eukaryota > Metazoa > Chordata > Actinopteri > Myctophiformes > Myctophidae > Benthosema > Benthosema pterotum. Next base: position 37,871,151 of record CM076974.1, read on the forward strand.
GCTTACTAGAGTACACACAGGGCTTTTTTTAGGAATTCAAATGAAAACAGACTCGTAATTACAGCCAAATACTCAGTGTCACGTTCCCCTGGGCCGACTGCGAATAAAAGGTCCTGCTAAACAGCAGTACAATAAAACTCTGCCAACGTGACAGGCGTCTTCCATGGACAACATGAGAGATGGGGGGAATGGTGGAGAGAGAGAGGGAGAGAGAGAGGCAGGGGAGGACAAGACAATAGCGAGCTAAAGAGATCAAGAGAATGGGAGAAAGTGGGTGGAAAACCTTCTTCTCTTTCATCATCTTGTTCTTCTCCTCTGCTGTGCATTTTGTTGCACCGGGCGACACTCCCTGAGGCTATTTATCATTAACACCCCCCCCCCCCACACACACACACACACACACACACGCACTTTACTGTACACTCATGCATGTGACACACACACACACACACACACACACACACACACACACACACACACACACACACACACACACACACACACATGTACACCTACAGTACAGCTACTGCAGACAAATCTACACACCAACACACCTGCACTTGAATTGACAGACACACACACACATACACACGCACACATACCACCCCGCACACACAATGTCCACCCAGCAAGGCGAGAAATGCCAATTCATTGTGCTGCTGCAAAACAAAAAGGACTCCGTTTTGGAGCAAGGCCAGTGCAAAGGAACAATCCATTGGGGGAAGCAGAAATCACTGACTGAAGCTATTTACTTTGCCGGTTTGCACAGAGGAAAGGAAAGCTCCACCGGCTCCTGCATTCCTGCACACAAACTTTCTACGCCGCGTTTACTCCACTTGCTGAACGGAGAGGACGATGGAGAAAGAACTAAAAACGTCCTCAGCGATCTGATCTAACCACACACTTCTTGACATCTTATAGCGTTGTTGTGTTAATAACAACAGCATTGAAATATACAAGCTCATGAGCTTGTACATGTACATAAATTGAACATAACAAAGCTGATTTACTACACTGTACAGAGAACAGCACATACATACACATCATACTGTCATATGCTGTATGCACTGCTGAACATTGTGTACACTATTTATATTTATATATATAAAAAAAACGTTGGGAGAAACTCAACTGTCTCCCAGTGAACTGTACTGTGTAGTGTAGATGGATGGATGACATTGTCTTCCCTCATGCTCTCCTCTCTCCTTGCAGGGACGGTGATGACTCCTAACTACCTGCGCTCTCCAAAGATCAGCGTGTCTCCGTACTGTGACTGCAGCAGCACCGGCAACAACAAGGATGAATGTGACAAGTTCACTGAATTCTTCACGGACAACACCTGCCTCCGTGAGTCACGCAACCAACGCACTCGCACAGTGCCCTGTGTGTGTGTGTCCACTCACGCACACATGCACGTAAACGCACACACGCACGCGTGTAAAAATACAAACAGACACAAACTCACACACACCTTCCTCTGTTATTCTGCATCCCCTTTTCTTCTCTGGTAGATTCTGCTGTGTGTTCTATTCCATTGGTTTTCAACCTTTTTGATACCAGAGCCCACTATTTATTGAGTATTTTAGCCACGGAAGACCACCATTTGAGGATTTTTTTAGCCCCACAGACCGCCAAAACTAAACTTTTTTTGTTTTGTTTTGCTTGTTGTCCACAATTCCAGGCTGGAATTGGGAAACAAAACAGCCAAACATACACGACCATTAATCTTCTACATTCTCTACCTGTGTAGACTTGGAGTAATTCAGATGATTAATAGTTTAACTCTTGAGAGGGCTTCATTTTTACGCTCTCAATAAGTTACATCTGGCTAACCAACTTCCCATCATTTAGCATGGGGACCAACTGGAACCCTCTCAGGGAACACTGGTGGTCCCCAGTCCACTGGTTGGAAACCACTGTTCTATTCTATTCTAAACCACTTCATTCCATTACTGTATGTTCCCTATAGCTTCCACGCCATTCCAGGGGCGGATTGGCACATATTTTCCCACCGGGACAATTTTGCCTTTGTCAGGCCACCCTGGGGGGGTGGGGGCAGCTGGTTAACCAGATGTAACTCTTTGAGAGCGTAAAAATGAAACCAAATGGACCCTTGCGGGTCCATTTGGTTTCATTTTTACACCCTCAAGAGTTAAACTATTCATCATGTGAATTAGCCCAACTTAGTCTACACAACTAGAGAATGTAAAAGATTATTGGTCATTTTGATCTGTATGTTCCAGGCGAGCATCTAGCGCATTCAGTGCATTTTGGAAGTGCCACTAGTGCATTTTGGATCTTGTCCAGGCCACTAGGTGGCGCAGGCCACCGGGAAAACTCCCTGTACTCCAGATGGCCAATCCGCCCCTGCGTCATTCTATCCCCTAATAGTTAGGGCGGTTAAGGGAAATGTATAGCACAGATTCCAGGTATGTGCTAAAGTGTACTGTCCTCCTCACCTCTCCTGTCCTCTCCTGCAGTGTTCTGTTCTATTTGTTTGTGCTCTTTGCTCTACTGCATTGTGTTCTCTTGGCCTCGCTTCTGTTTCACTCCCTCTCATCTCTCCACGTCTCTTTCCTCTCCTGCTGTCTCTCTCTCTCTCTCTGTTCCTCTACCCCGCTTGTCTTACAGTAATGGCTGCAGGTTTTTGTAGAAACCCGACAGACATCCAATAACACAGACTGTTTACAATAATGTGCACGCCATATTATAGTAAATACAAGTAGTCATCATCATTTTCCAAAGTGTGTTAAAGGGGAGCTCCTATTATGTGGTGGTCAAATAGCTCCTGAGATATCAGGTGACTGAGTCATGCTGTAAGCAAAACATTGATGCCGCGTGTGCGACGCGTCCATGTGTGTGTGTGTGTGTGTGTGTGCGTGTGCGTGTGCGTGCAAAACAAAGAATAACTGTTTACCCTCCTGGGAGGAAGTGGCAGAGAATCAATCACTAATGGACCCCAATCTATGTCTTAATGTGCCTGAAAAACCCCAAAACAATTAGTTTTCTCCTCTCCTCTCCTCTCCTCTCCTCTCCTCTCCTCTCCTCTCCTCTCCTCTCCTCTCCTCTCCTCTCCTCTCCTCTCCTCTCTCTCTCTCTCCTCTCCTCTCCTCTCCTCTCCTCTCCTCTCTCTCCTCTCCTCTCCCTACAGTACAGCGTTTGTTGTATTTGTATTAAGGCCGTGTGTGTGTGTGTGTGTGTGTGTGCATGTGTGCTTGTTAACTGAAAATCTCCTGCATGTTTGACAACGCGTCTACGTGTGTTTAAGCGTTAACACGTCAGTGCGTGTTGCATGCGCTCATGCATGCACGATTGCATGTACATGTGTGTTCATGTGCGTGTGCGTGCGTGTGTTGGGTGGTTGCAGGTTAATGTGGGTTAAGCTGTACTGTCTGTATACTGCCTCTCGCTCCTCTCTCCATCCATCACTCCCTTTTACCTTCTCTCTGGGGACCCTAGAGGAGGAATAACACTCTGACAAGCTCTCTCTCTCTCTCTCTCTCTCTCTCTCTCTCTCTCTCTCTCTCTCTCTCTCTCTCTCTCTCTCTCTCTCTCTCTCTCTCTCTCTCTCTCTCTCTCTCTCCTCTTATTTTCATGTGGCCAGGCTGTTGCCTCTCACAATTTTCCAATGCCTCCATCGTCATCCAGTCTGGAGCATGGAAGCTCTGATCATGAGCAAGTGATACAGAGGAAGTAAAGCCTCTATACCCGTGCGGTCCCCTTTTCGTCACACAAATCTATCCTTACATGCATCAAAATGATCTAAGCATAAACAGTATAGCTTGCTGTTTAGCGTAACAGAATGTCAGCTTCCCGTACTCAGATTTCAGTACGTGTATAATAGTTCCAGAGTCTGCACAGCATCCAGAGATTGTGGCTGCGCAAGAGTACACTTCCAGTGGTGTTGTCAGTGAGCACATCCCATGTGCCTTCATGTTATTCCAAAAAAGTTCTGATGTGCAAGTGAAAATTATATACAGTATTATAGCCAGTCGTCCAGAAGCAGCACAAAACCCTCGTCCCGGGATCTGGACTTGATCACCCCTATATCTCCATCTACATATAAACAATTGGTTGTAGGTATGGTTTTGCCAACTCAATTCATAATTAAAGGGGAATTCCACCCATTTTCAACATTTTTCTCTGCTCTCAGAAAAAAGAAGCCTAACGAAATCCATTAACATGGTGAAAATACATCTTGATGACGTCATCAAGGTGTTTCACCATGTTAGTGGTTTTCTTCAGACCTCCATTTCTTGGGAACACAGAATGGGGGAGGTTTTTCATCATGTCCACCCAGCACCTCTAGGGTATACTAATGACATATTAGTATGTTGAAAATGGGTGGAGTTCCCCTTTAACTTTCTGATTTTGGCGCTCTGGTCCAAGGACCTGGTACTAGGTAGAACAGGGGGTCAGGGAGAGGGACACTTTTTTTTGTGTTGCAGGGGCGGGTTGGCCATCTGGACCCGCAAGGGTCCATTTGGTTTCATTTTTACACTCTCAAAGAGTTACATCTGCTTAACCAGCTGCCCCCCCCCAGGGTGGCCTGGCAAAGGCAAAATTGTCCCGGTGGGAAAATATGTGCCAATCCACCCCTGCCATGTTGAGTCACAGTGTCACATTGACAAAGAGTTTGTTGAATTTGACTGTGTGAAGAGGACAAAAACAACCATGTAATAACCACAAATCCATGTTAAACACCATTATCAGCTGGACACGCTGGTTTTAATTAGCTAAAACCTCTCACTACACAGTCAAATCCCGAGTGTTCATTTAACCTGTAGAAGTGTAATACACCCATAAGGGTGTAAAGGATTTTTGCTCTTTATCCTGTGGGAGTGAACTGATCCAAGCGCCAAACATTCTTATCTGGATGTGACTGCACAGTAAATGTCACATACATACAGCCCTATGATGGGATCATGTTTGTTCAAACACACACTTTGATTCCCCACAAGGGCAAGAGAACGCTGTTGTTATTTATTAATACTCTCTGGCTGATCCTGCATGCTTGTGGATGCGCGCATGTGTACAGTATACTGTGTGTGTGTGTGTGTGTGTGTGTGTGTGTGTGTGTGTGTGTGTGTGTGTGTGCGTGTGTGTGAAAGAATCAGCAGTATTATTTAGTTCAGGGGTTTTCAAAAGATGGTCCGGGGACCACCACTGGTCCCTGAAAGGATTCCAGGTCACTTGGATCTAACTCTTTGAGAGTGTAAAAATTAAACCAAATGGACCTTGTGGGTCCATTTGGTTTCATGTTTACGCTCTAAAGAGTTAAAATATTCAACTAGAGAAGAAGAAGATTAATGGTCATTTATGTGTTTGACTGTTTTGTTTCCCAAATCCATATTGTGGACAAAAGCAAAAAAGCAAAAAAAAAAAAAAAAAAAAAAAAAAAAAAAAAAAAAAAAAAAAATGGGGGGTCTGTGGGGCTAAAATATCCTCAAATGCTGAATAAATAGTGGGTCCTGGTATCAAAAAGGTTGAAAAAGTTACTTTCCATGAGTATCTGTACCTCAGGTGATGTACAGTATTGTGTAATGATGTATTAAGTGGCTGCCAGGAGCTAAAATGGCTAAAACGTCTCGTTTTAACTATAGATTTCCTTATGCTCTAAATACTTGGATGAATTAAACAGTCTTTTCAGGGTTTCGTTTTTCTTTTACAAATACTGCCAGACGTCTGTGTTTTGACAGAGGTTCAAGGTTCGCTTCAGTGGAATTTGGCATTTTAGCATTCTCTTTGAAATCAGATGGGAGCATTAGTAGCTATGAAAAATGCATGGGAATCGACAGGGACCACCCAATATGTTGTTATACACATACCTTAGGTGCCTTTATAAACCATTCTGTACTGTACTTGTGGTGTTTTAACTTTTATTGAAAAATAGCAGGCTTTCACGGCTCATAGCACACTATGAGCCGTGAACGCCTGCTATTTTGGGGGGAGAATGTGAGAATGCAGCACAAATCTTTCATTATGTTCTTTCAGAGCGAATGTTTTGTAGAATCTACAATTAATGAAATTAATAAGGTTCTTATTTGCTCTCTCATAACAAAACTATTATGATTATTATTATTATTATCATTTGTAAAAATGTAACTGGATGGAAACGTATTTGTCACTCTTAAATCTGTGAGAGAGGATCACATATGAACAGGCTGTTATTGTAGATTAATGTTAACTTTACAAGTTCGGATTCATATTCAATCAACTTTAAAGGCACAGGTAGTGTTTGTCTTTCATACAATATCTTACAGAATAACAAGAATAAAAGAGCATCAAAATATGTGAGGATGTGTCATCATCTGAATAATAGACCTTTAACTCATCACTGTCACTCACTAACAAACACCAGGCAAGCACACATGCACACACACACACACACACACACACGCATGCGCGCACACACACACACACACACACACACACACACACACACACACACACACACACACACACACACACACACACACACACACGCACACACACACACATGCATGCACACACACACACACACACACACACACACAATGCATGCACAAACACACACACACACACAAACCCAGGGTTTCCCAGGGTGTGTTTATGGTGGCTTCCCACCACCGTAAACACACGTGCGCGCGTGCATGTGCACAATCACGCACGCACGCACACACACACGCACGCGCGCACACACACACACACACACACACACACACACACACACACACACACACACACACACACACACACACACACACACACACACACACACACACACACACACACACACACACACACACAGCATAATGAGTGTTTGTTTGTAAAGCAGAGGAGCTGTGCACCATGAATGTCCTCATCAACCCTCCACTGCTCCTGACCAGGAGGGAGAGCAGAGACTCACTGAGTGTTTACAGAGCAAAGGATCCGTTACCTGGAGAATGTGCCCTCATTATTTACTACAACACTGCAATGATCTGTTATGACAGGGCCTCTCAACCTTTTTTCATACCAGGGCCCCCTCGGACCACCGTTTGAGGACATTTTAGCCCCACATACACCAAAACTAAAGATTTCTTTTGCTTTTGTCCACAATACCAGGCTGGATCTTGGAGAAAACAAAACAGTCAAACATACAGATCAAAATGACCGTTAATCTTCTGCCTTCCAAATGGACCCTTACGGGTCCATTTGGTTTCATTTTTGTAACCAAATGATGTAACTCTCAAAGAGTTAAATCTGGTTAACCAACTTTCCATCATTTAGCTTGGGGACCACCTGGAATCCTCTCAGGGAGCACTGGTGGTCCCCGAACCACCTGTTGAAAGCCCAGAATTACTACCGTATTTTTATACTGTAGATCGACTAGTATGTTTTGTGACATTAATCAAAATAACTATTAGTAACTGTTTTAAAATGCAGTGGATGCATTGTTTTAAAATGCAGTGGAGTGAAAGTCCAATATTTTGCCTCTTATCATGTCGTAGAGTTAGAAGTGGCACAATTGAGGTGCAAGTGTGTTGCACAAAAAAAACTGGCCTACATACAGTATCTGTCCGATTTTGCACATGCCATGAATATATCAGTGGGGTTAAAGAGCCTCTATGCAAATATCTCCAGACTTTTATTTCTTTAGGGTCACTTAAAATGGATTCAGTGACCCTGGAACAAAGGAAGATCATTATTTTCTAACGGCCTGGACGGTGCACTGCATAATATGTAGGCATACACTCTATACGTACGGTATAGATGTGCGTGTGTGAGTGCATGTGTATGTGTCTTACTTCAAAGTCGTAGCAGGCTATTAATAGGTCCACTAATGGACTGCAGCAGTAAATAGCCACGTCAGCGTACCGGTTTTGTTATCACGTCTATACATAATAGATTCACCAGACAGTCACAAGCCTACTTAGGGTTCTAAGTACCTTCTAACTCACCTGCCATTATGGTGACTGCTGGGCTCAAAGCGACACTGTTTTAATGGATACCCCAAATCTAAAAGCTGGCAAACTGCACTCTTTACCCTATAGCCTAGATCTATCTTTTGATGTGAAAGGTAAATTGGATTAGTTCACAGCACTAAAGAACTTCAGCTCATTGCCCCATTGCTTATATGCAATTGACATTAAGCCCAGAGCTAATGGCTAGGGCTAAAGACAAAATGAAATGATGTCATGAAACATTCATGAGCCTTCATACGTGTATGCTCTACCATGCGCAAAATAATGAAGGGCTTTTTCCACACAGCCTTCCACTGTGCAGATTATTTATACGGCAGAGAGGAGGGGGGGGGGGGGGTATATTCATATGAATGACAATTAAATATAATTTTTGGCACAATTCTCAAATATAAATATGGATATTTAATTTAAAATAATAATCCTTCAATGAGAATAAAAAGCCTGTTCAGAGAATTTTGATTGCTGTTGCTGTTGTTGTCTCGATGAATTTAAAGACCATATACAACAGTGGTTGTCAACCAGTGGTCCGGGGACCACCAGTGGTCCTTGAGATTGTGGTGCTAACCTGGTAAACCAGATGTAACTCTTGAGAGCGTAAAAATGAAACCAAATGGACCCTTGCTGGTCCGTTTCGCTTTGCGCCACGGGTGGTGAAGTCGCACTCATACCATGTTCAGTTACAGGATTTTAATTAGACAAGTAAAAATCAATCATAACATCAGTTGTTGTTGAAGTTGCTACAGCCACACAGCATGCATAAAGCTAAAGGTGGTCTGTTGTGAATGATGAAATGCTGTTGGTTTAGTGGTGACACAGTTATAGTTAGTTAGTAGCAGTGTTTCAAATCATTTTAAATATAAGCACTTCAATTTGAAATATCTTTGAAATTTGCGTTGTTTTGCTTGCCACCATGTTTGGTGGGGCAGTCAGGGCATTTAAGGGGGCATGCCCATGATTAGATCCGGTACTGTATTTTACTTGGCTGACTCACCACTACAGTATATGTGGGATGATGTGACTTGATGCGTTTCTCAGATTTTCACCAGCTACTGTACTGTCTTTCTCTAGGTAATGCCATCCAGGCCTTTGGGAATGGGACAGATGTGGGGGTGTGGCAGCCCATGCCCCCCGGTGCAGACCACCACCTCCATCACCACCCCATACCAGAGGAACCGCGAGCGCAGCCCCAACACCATCGACAACCACATCAACACAGACGGCTTCTACCACTTCTGTGGCAGCCTACAGGTTACAATGTTTTTGTTTTAGCGCTATTTGTTTGTCTGTGGTTCCAGATGTAGGCCTACCTGTGAGTGTGGCTCTGTGATGACTCCATTCTGAATGGCAAATACTGGTGACAGATTGTTTGCAGGCACAGTGATAGACACTGTGATATACTGTCCCTCAAACCAAACAGGTCAGTGTAACTCCCTCCAAAGGAAGTAGACTGAGTCCAAATATTTAGGGAAAGCCGAGACATTATGATATTGCATAAACAGAGGGGCCCAATCCACTTTCTTCCGATGTCGAACTAAGGTATTTTTACATCTAGTATGCAATCCTACAATAGACCTTTCAGTAAGCGCGCCCTCTCTCCAGTGTCCACCCAAGGCTAGGGCACTTTCCAGCTGGGCTCATTCATTCCAATGTAAATATCATGGACATTACACATTAAATACTGGTTCGTTTTTGGAACCAGACCTTCAAAATCTCTTCCAAATCCATCAACAAGGAATGAGCGTGCCTGCGCTGTGTCTTGCAATAGTCAAGCCTGGAAATGTTGTTGAGACTCCTCTGTGAAGAAGGGTCTGGGCCTACTGTGTCCTTCTCTGACTATCAGCATTCAAAGCCAAATAGTGACAGGGTTCTGCATCAGACAGACACATGCAATCGGCCACAGTCTGACGGAGGGATGTCTGACTTTTGGGAAATCTGCAACACGGGCAACATCTCAGGTTCAATTCCACGTGTGTTCGATGCCTTGATGCTCCTTTCTCACTGCCCGACCTATAAAGCCAAAAACATAACACTCACGCACGCACGCACGCATGCACGTGTGCGCACACACACACACACACACGCACGCACGCACAGCACGCACGCACGCACTCACTCACTCACTCACTCACTCACTCACTCACTCACTCACTCACTCACTCACTCACTCACTCACTCACTCACTCACTCACTCACTCACTCACTCACTCACACACACATCACTCACTCACTCACTCACGCACACACGCACACACGCACACACGCACACACACACTATCTAGGGTGCAGTCATTCAGAACAGTTGACATCAGACAAGCAATGAGACCACATTTCAGCTGCAAAACTAATTGCAAGACACATTCCAACCAAGCAATCTAAGGGGCATTCATTCATCCCATCAGACACACAGCAATGTCAGACACAGCAATTCACAATTTGTGTAACATTCATTCACCAGCGCAGGCTGTGTTAGACACAGCAATTCACCGTTTAAATGTGTATTGTAAATGGAGTGGAAGGGGAATATGCCCTAAAGAATAACATCCCCCTGATGTTTTTGAACGAATGACAAGCAATCAACCAACCATTAATCAAAATACGTGCTAATTGGGTCTAATTACGATCTGGGAATATTAGCTTGGGACATAGATTACAGCCCCTGGTTAAATGTATTAACACATTAATCCTGTCAGGTTGTGAGCTTGTCGATATTTGTTTTTTACCTATATATATGGGATCAGTGCTCAGTAGGGCATAGCCATTTGCAGTTTTTTTGGCACCTCGCTAACCTCGCTAACAAAACCATGACAATATTGAGTATAGTATATGTATAGTATACTGTATGTGTCTGAACAGGGGTGTTTTTGCCATTAGGCAGACTAAGCAGTTGCCTCGGCGCCATGACTGGGGGGGGGGGGGGGGGGGGGGGGGGGGCACCGGGGCGACCACCAGACATGCTTTAAAAGGATCCAGGCTAATAAGCCTCATATGGATAAATACATTATACTTGTCCTATATAACTAGAATTGAACATTTAAAACACATAATATGTTCTTGAGTTTAGAAATAGTTAATAATGTTATCCCTTGGGGGGCGCCATTTTACTGTGCCTGTCATAGGGATGCAGTCACAGGAGGAAATCTTGCCTGTGGCTCCAAATTGCTTAGAAATACTGCTGCGTCTGAAGTACTCTAACAGTACGTTTTAATGGCGGGCGACGGCGGGCAATGGACAAGCAACGTCGGCCGCCATCCATTATTTGTCTATGGGAGCCACCGATTCAGGTGACAGCAGCAGAACGGGCGACGTCGGGCGATGTTGGCCGGAAAGATAAAAAATGCTGAGCTTTTCGGTCAAATCGGCTGACGTTGCTTGTCCATCGTCCGTCGTCGCCCGCCGTTAAAACGTACTGTTACTCTAAAGAGTTTGATAATAGTGGCTGATGGTCTGGACTCATGACCTAAAATAACAGTTGCAAGGTAAACGCTTAATATGACAGCACTAAAGTCTACGCATATAGCAGGTGGTATATACGGTAAATAAATAAAGTTGCATATGCATATGTTGTGGATCAGTACAGTCCTGCATTAAAGAGGTTATTTCATTCTAACGGTCTATTACCTACTGGTACCACCTCCTGAACTGTGCAAAAAAAGATGTGTGCATAGATTTGATAGAATAGAACAATGAATCTCTCTCTCTCTTTCTGTACTACTACTACTACTGATGTCAAATAAGTTTCTGTGTGTGTGTGTGTGTGGTGTGTGTGTGTGTGTGTGTGTGTGTGTGTGTGTGTGTGTGTGTGTGTGTGTGTGTGTGTGTGTGTGTGTGTGTGTGTGTGTGTGTGTGTGTGTGTGCGCGCGCGCGTGTGCGCGTGCGTGTGCGTGTGTGTGGATATCAAGACAGACTTTGCTTTTGCAATGGCTCACTCTGGGGACAAAGTCTGTCAGACAACTCACTTATTCTCTCTTCCTAACAATTGCAAACACACACACACACACACACACACACACACACACACACACACACACACACACACACACACACACACACACACACACACACACACACACACACACACACACACACTCCCAGCACTAAGCAGAGGCCATGGAGTCAGAGCCCGTCCACTTCCTCCCAGTGACAGCTCAGCGGCAGTCACAACAACAATACATTTACTGTGCACAGTGAGGCCTGAAAGAAACAAATCCAAAGTGCAGGGAGAGGAGCGGAGCGGTGGAGGTGTTCTATCGGCTGGATGACAGGGGGAAGAGGCTCCCCGGCTCCCAGGGAGACACTCTGTTTTAGCAGCTTAAAGGCTGCCTGCGCCTTCAAACCTGCTGCCTGTCGGAGTTCATACACACACACACACACACACACACACACACACACACACACACACACACACACACACACACACACACACACACACACACACACACACCTACCCCCAGGCTGCTGCTGCGTGCAACGCTCTGATGTTGCGCAGCTCAGAGTCAACGCAAACGCCGGGAGTTGAGCTGAAAGCACTTAAACATCCTCTGATTTTATAAAACAGGCCGCTGTGGCAGCTGAACTTTCACCATTACTATACACGTTATCGTCAGTCTTATCTACAGCAAATCTCTTTCTCAAAAACAGCTGAAATGCAAGCTCACAGTGTGACGCAACCAGGGACGGATCTAGGCATGGGCATGGGGGGGGGGGGCAATGCCCCCCTAAATTCCCAGACTGCCCCACCAAACATGATGGCATGCAAAACAACCCAAATTTCAAAGATATTTCAAATTAAAGTGCTTATATTTAAAATGATTTGAATCACTACTACTGCTACTAACTAACTACAGTTGTGGCACCACTAAACCAACATCATTTCTGGGTCAGACCTTTAGCTTTATGCATGTCTGTTGCAACTTTAACAACAACTGATCTTATTATTGTCCTGTACAAAGAAATAAATCTTGTGGGTCACAAAGCTAACAAATTTAAATGAAAAAGGTGTGCGTTGCGAACTGGCAGATCCATCTACTATTTTTTGCCTTAATGTTCCTCCCAGTTCCAGAGTAGGACTGCTGGCGTTCAAGTGGTTAATTCTTCATTGAATGGAGTTCCTCTGAGTTGCGGCTACTGGGTTTCTAGACTAGCCTGCTGTGCTATAGGGTTCAAGTATGTGTAGTTTTCAGACAGTTTATATTGTGGAGGATGGCTGTGAGTTGATGGAATGACATGCAGTACGTGGGCAGACCCAGGATATGGCAGGTTGACTGGCAGGCGAAGCAGGCAGCCATATGGAGGAGTGATCCTGAGGACAAAGGGATGGAGAGTTATATACGGTAGCACACCATCTTAGAAACAAATACCCACAACTAATTCTTAACCCTGGAGGTGCGAAGCGCATTACTTATTACCACTGGAGCTAGCCTGATTATCAGACTCGAGTTCAGCTTCCTGGAGCTTGAGTCTGAAACTGGCCGCTATCTGTGACATTTCAAGGGGGACGGGTTTGGTTCATACCAAACAAACCAGAGGTTGTTGTCAATCATGTTGCTAATGGGCTAGCCTGTTTGCCAACCACACAAACGCAGCCAACGAGCACTACTAGGATGTGAACAAAAGCAGTAAAATATGTCGGATTATGATGTACAGTATATACAGTACAACTCAATGCTTCTTTAAAGAAACTATCATTGGCTGGTTTAATGGACAGATCAATACGGCTGCGATTCACCGCAGTTGCAGCCGCCATGTTTGTTGTTTGACGCTGTAACTGTTGCACTATTGAGTGACGGGGCTGCTGGCCAATCAGCTGCGTCTGTTCGTATTTGTCGTTAGACCAACCCCCAACTCGGACTATCATTGATAATTACATCATTGAACCAGCGCCAGATGGCGCTGGTTCTGAACCAGGCTAAGGTGTCGCTGAAACATGAACAAAACCGAGTGAATGAAGAATAGTCATAGGTTTATATGCAGGAGAGGTACTGGTGAATGGATTGCAACTGTGTCGACCGAGGGAGGTGATTGAAGATTTAGGAACTGATTGAAGATTTAGGGAAATGCGCATGCACACACACGCACACACATGCACGCGCGCGCACACACACACACACACACACACACCACACACCACACCACACACACACACACACACACACACACACACACACACACACACACACACACACCACACACACACAGAAAGTCCAACAGGGGACATAGAAGGAGAGACACCAGTGTGTCTGTCTGTCTGTCTGTCTGTCTGTCTGTCTGTCTGTCTGTCTGTCTGTCTCTCTCTCTCTCTCTCTCTCTCTCTCTCTCTCTCTCTCTCTCTCTCTCTCTCTCTCTCTCTCTCTCCTCTCTCTCTCTCTCTCTCCTCTCCGTTCGCTTCTGTTCCCCAGGATGTTATTTGTGTGACATGGTTGTGATTCTGTTGTCTTACATTTGGCTTGGAAATGCAATCAAGGGCCGTTTGTGAATCCTCACGCACTACAAACAAGCAACAACAGTCCGCTCAACCTGTCCTATAACCACTGTTAATATTCTACAGTACGCACGCGCGCACACACACACACACACACACCCACACACACACACACACACACACACACACACACACACACACACACACACACACACACACACACACACACACACACACACACACACACACACACACACATGCAAGGCTATAGGCTACTCATAAACACATGCCCAGAAGGCCCTTGGGCAAAGTCAGACTGTTCTCATGAATATAGTTGACTCCAAAGCAAGTGCTAAAGCGCCCTCAGACGAATATGGAAATCAAACGCATATGCTAATGTGACTTTTTTAGAAGCAAACAGAGCAGGTGTCAGTCACGTGGACAAACACACACACCAGAGCAAGAGCAACAGCCCTCTTGCTTTGTTTTGTGAAATTAATTTTTTTGTTTTGCGTGTGGTGATTAGATATATTCCGCAACGTGCTTATTGAATGAAAGTGTGTGTTTACTTTCATGTTTGGAACCGCTGGGCGCGTCAGAACTATATAGGAAACAAAAACAGCTGCATTATCATAGCGCAGTTCCAGATGGAAGTTTGTATAATTACGAACAGAACTGGCTTTGCAGAATCGCGAACGTGATCAAGGGAAATTTCAATTACGTGAACTAAACATCCCAGGTTCCTTGATATTCCGCACTCATTAGCAGTATATCGCTTAAGGAAACATCGCAAGCTAAGATAATCACCGCCATGCTCTGCTTTGCAATCTGCAATATGAAAACACATCATTCTATCAACACCTCTAGGACTAGGAGGATGCAGATGAAACTTCCTCGTACAGCGCTTAGATGCAGACGTTTATTTTAGTGAGTTATTTATTTATTTTAAATACTGCGCCAGCAGTTGTAAATAGTAGATTGGCTTGTTTTTCAAAGTCCTTGATGGCATAATCACAAAAATAAAATAATTGCTTGGCTGTCATTAGAAACCATTTCCATAAGTCCTTGTACTCCTGAGAGCATGTTTGAATCACTAATTTTTATGTAGAGGCCCTCAAACACTCGGATTCATCCTGCCACAAGAGCATTTTATGTGCAATTCTGTGCCGAAGGAAAAGTGTGTGTGTGTGTGTGTGTGTGTGTGTGTGTGTGTGTGTGTGTGTGTGTGTGTGTGTGTGTGTGTGTGTGTGTGTGTGTGTGTGTGTGTGTGTGTGTGTGTGTGTGTGGTGTGTGTGTGTTGTGTGTGTGTGTGTTTTAATAATAAGAAGGTATTTCTTTCTCTGCCTGATACAGAACATCCCTTACACCCGCTGCTTTGGTCTGAGACTATACTCTCTGGATACATTTATCATTCTGTCATACCACACACACACACACACACACACACACACACACACACACACACACACACACACACACACACACACACACACACACACACACACACACACCACGTGTACACACACTTGCTATGTCCATTGTACAGTCTCAGTGTATACAAGCATGTCTCCGTAATTAATTTGATAGCATTGAAGTCTCAGCTCACCATTAGGACATGATGGGGCTTTGCTTTTAACTGTACATACTATACTAAGTGCCCTGCACTCTGCATAGTAATATGTGTAATTATTTATATTGAATGCGACCCACAGGGATGAAAAACAAACTGATGCAACAAAAACAACCAGCGGCTCGTGTGGGCTTTCACCATAAAGCCCTGCGCCACTGCGGAGTTTACCTTACACACCCTCATTCTGTGCGCGTGCTACGCGTGTGCATACAGAACGAGGGTGTGGGTCAGTGTTGCCAACTGCCAAAATCCAAAATGCACTAGTGGCGCTTCCAAAATTCACTAGAATGCGCTAGAGCAGTGGGTTTTTCAACCATTTTCATACCAGGGCCCACTGTTTATTCTGCATTTTAGCCCACAGAGGACCACCAGTTGATGTTGAGTTTAGTCTCTCAGACTAATTTAGGAGAAATAACTGGCAAAATGTTGGTCAAAATAGCAATTCTTCTACATTTACTAAATGTGTAGATTCTTGAAAATTAGGTAATTCAGATGTTTAAATGTAATTTAACTCTTAAGAGCGTAAAATGAAACCCATTTGGTTTCATTTTACAATCTCAAGAGTTACAGATCTATAAGGGTCCATTTGGTTACCAATGGTCTTTCTAGGAAGGAAGGAGGACTCTATCATATGAGGAAAGGTTTCATAAAAAGTTATAAAAAGGTTTAATCTCTGCCGCCTGTCAACCAACTTTGCCCCAACTCACCAGCAAAAAAAAGCACTAGATTTTCAGTCAGGAGTTTTTTTTTTGGCTAATTTTGGTGCTAGGGGGGCTGGATATAGTGACAAATGCACCAACACTGTGCGTGTGTGCTTTGTGTGTGTGTGTGTGTGTGTGTGTGTGTGTGTGTGTTGTTGTGTGTGTGTGTGTGTGTGTGTGTGTGTGTGTGCGTGTGTGCGTGTGTGTGTGTGTGTGTGTGTGTGTGTGTGTGTGTGTGTGTGTGTGTGTGTGTGTGTGTGTGTGTGTGTGTGTGTGTGTGTGAATTTGAGATGAGATCAGTGTGTTATTTGGCCTTCCGTTCTAAGCATGGCTCCTCTTTCCTCCTCTATCAGAGGTCGTAAAAGTTTTAAGAGCTTTGTTGGAGTTGGAGCTTTGTTTTACATTTGTTTGTCTACTGACTTAACACTTCCTTCTCCGGCACTTTTTTTAGGTAGCTAGTGCCAGCGATTTTCATGTAAAAGCCATATTTCATTTTTCGGTCCATGTTTCCGGTCGGACAAGCTAGATCGGTGCACACAGGATGTTACTTCCGGCCCGTGTCTTACTAGGGTCCTCATAGTGCACCACAGAGTGGCGCGCTATGAACCGTGAACTAGGGCATTAACTAAATATTCGACTAGTCGATTATTCGACTAGCAAAACACTATTCGACTATTAATTCACTATTCGCTATTCGGTAATAATTTTTTTTCTTTTTTTCTTTTTTTCAATTTTCTGCAGCCGGCATTGTGGATGTGTGCTGTGGTGTTGGTAGTAATTGTAGGTTGATTGCTCATTTTACTTATATTTTATTTATTTTATATATCACTATAGACTAGTCGACTATTATTCGACTACCAAAGTATTCGATTCGACTAGCAAAAAACGTGTTTGGTTAATGCCCTACCGTGAACCAAGTCTATTTCTCTCCTGAGAAATAGACTTGGTATGTCTCATATGGATCCTCTGATGAGCTATACTGGAGCTCTCAAAAATGACTTAAATATTGCTCAACTGTTGTATCTCAAAGCTATGTTTCTCATTGCTTTCTCCTGAGAAATAGATTTGGTATGTATCAGATGGAGCTGCACAGGAGATCTCAAACTTAGATTCTGCTTTCCTTTGGGTATTTTTTTATGCATTGGCTATTCAAAAAACAAATAAAAACCAGCTTGCAACCCTCTACTATTCATGAACATTCTGCTAAGGTCTTGAAAGTGTGAGAAATACTGACTCGGGTCTGAACGAGTTAAAATTATTCACACCCTTTTCTTGTTTTCATTTTGTTTACATTACCATTTTCATCTAATCCGGTAGTATTGTTGTCCACTCATCTACAAGGTGATTACAGTTCAATACCTTTACAGATTCCATTTGCGTGGTCCCATTTCCCATTTGATTGTTTGGGGAATGTGGTGTGTCTTTGTTGCAAGAAAAGCCAAAGAGCACTGATTACAATGACTCAGAAAAAATGAGTGTAGTGCTATTTCCCAAGGATGTCTGGAACAATGAACACATGTGCTGTAGACTGTGGTCTACAGCAGTGGTTTTCAACCAGTGGTCCGGGGACCACCAGTGTGTCCCTGAGAGGATTCTGGGTGGTCCCCAGCTAAATGATGGACAGTTGTTGATATTACCAAATGGACCTTTACAGATCTATAACTATTGAGATTGTAAAATGATACCCATTCGGTATCATTTTACACTCTCAAGAGTTAAATTGTATTTAATCATTTGAATCATTTGAATTGAGTTGCAATACACATTATGTGTAAGAAGAATAGAAGAATTGTTGTAGAGGAATTGTTATTTTTTAGCAACGTTTTGGAAGTTTATCTGCTAAATTGTGGACACAAAATTATGGACAACAAAATCCTTAGTTTTGTCTGACCACTCATCAACTGGTGGTTCGTTAATAAAAATGCAGAATAAATAGTGGGCCTTGTGATAAAGGCCTCAATGGCTCAGCTGGGCCTCCTGACATCATGGCCTGGCAAGGCTACTTACAGGACCCCTACAGGACGTTATGTATGTGATGTGAAAGTGATTTCCAGGTGAAATCTTTACGTTTGTAGGCAATAATATTGACCAAAATGATGTTGTTCTCTCTCCCAGGCTCAGAAACTGAAGTCCAACTCCTCTGTGGATGGTGATCTGTGTGTGGTAAGGACATATCAAAGTGCTGTACACTGTCATTCTGTAAAACAATGCTGCATGGAAATTGTATCATGACAAGAACCCAGCCTACTTTGGCTAAGCTAATCGTCTGCATACACACATACAGTACGTACGAGCACGCGCACACACCTGCGCGCGCACATGCACACACACACACACACACACACACACACACACACACACACACACACACACACACACACACACACACACACACACACACACACCACACACACGAAAAACGCTCTTTTTTTTTCCACCCCATTTTTTTTCTTTCCTTGCCACATCTCCCGAGATCTACTCGTGATCATGCCGAGATCTACGGGTAGATCCCGATCTACTGGTTGGGCTCCCCTGGATTAGACGATTCAGAAAACAAATTATGGGTCTGTGCGAATGTATTTAACCCATAAATACACTTAGCTT
Source organism: Benthosema pterotum (assembly GCA_039105355.1). Taxonomy (NCBI): domain Eukaryota; kingdom Metazoa; phylum Chordata; class Actinopteri; order Myctophiformes; family Myctophidae; genus Benthosema; species Benthosema pterotum. Next base: position 37,890,450 of record CM076974.1, read on the forward strand.
AATTTAACGCTATATAAGTCATCGTTGACCTTTCTGCCAAGTTCCTGCAAAGCAGTTGTTGTTTTGCCGTGTCTAATTAATGATTATTGCTCATAATCATCTTTCTACAGAAGCTAATTACAACAGACAGTCATCAACCACCTGATGTATGCGGATGACCTGGTCATCCTGTGCCCGTATAGCGCTGGCCTTCAGCAACTACTGAGGGTCTGCTCTCAATATGGCCCAGAAAATGATTTATATTATAATGCTAAAAAGAGCAATATCATGATTGTAAGATCAAAGGAAGATGGTAAACTATCCTTCCCAGTCTTTTTCTGTCAGGTACGGCCCTTGAGGTCCGTGATGAGGTCAAGTACTTAGGCCATTATCTAACAAATGACCTATCAGACGATAAGGACATTTACCCGCAACGAAGAATGTTATATGCACAAGCAAACATGATTGTACGTAAGTTCAGTATGTGTTCAGCCCAGGTGAAGGCCACTCTATTCAAAACCTTTTGTACACCAATGTATACTGCCCATCTGTGGAGATGTTACAAAAAGAGCAGTATGCAGAAACTCAATGTGGCTTATAATGATGCTATGAGACTGCTGCTTAAAGTGCCACGCTGCAGCAGTGCAAGTGAAATGTTTGTCTGTATTGGTGTACCCACCTGCTCTGCTGTGCTGAGGAACCTCATGTACAGTGATGTATGTGTAGGTTGTCAGATTCTGACAACAGCATTGTTTTAATCTGACAAACCCAGTTTTGAGCTCAGTCAGATTTGTTTCCAAACTGTGGAGCCATTGGCGTGTTAGCCTGTACAGTTGATTTTATGATTTTATGTAGACATTGTCTGCCTCTGTCTGTACTTGTGTTTTGTATGTCTTTTTACTGTCTATGACCATGCCTGTAATAAAGATTGATTGATTGATTGATTGATTATCAAAGTACCTGTAATACAGCATCAGCATGAACTGTGCATAAAAGGGACGTTTTTATTACATGCAAATGATGTTGGAGATCGAAAATAAACACGTTCCTTATCTCCTTGAGACAAGACATTTTATCCAAAAACACATACTTTGCTCCTGACCCCCAGGGTCAAAGGTCATTGGACCCCTATGAGACCACGGCAGCCTTCGTTGGGCTGCCTTTGTAATCTCCCCTTGGTCTTTGTAGACTCTCTGAGGGCTGAAATGGGACGGCTGTTTATCTGGTGGCTTTTAAAGTTCACTGTAAATGTCATTGTGCCATAATAAGGCCGGCGTTATGCACTGGACTGACATTTAGCAGATGCTGGGACAGGTCTGGAGGAGATGACCCCGACCACTGGTTCGCTCCGCCGCTTTATTAGCATTTCCATTGGCACTCTAAACACAACCACGCACTCTCTCTCTGACATAGAACACCGAGATGCCTTGGCCTTTTGGTTAAGAAAATAGCCTTTTTGTGTCTCGGAAAACTAATACTGTATGCTCCTATGGAGCAGTGGTCTTCTACCAGAGGTCCTTGAGGGGGTTCCATGTGGTCCCCAGGCTAAATGATGGGAAGTTGGTTAACCAGATGTAACTCTTTGAGAGCGTAAAAATGAATGTTTACGTCCTCAAGAGTTAAAATATTCGTCATCTGAATTAGCTCACAAATCTACACAACTGGATCTAGGTTTTGCCTGTTACGTTCCTGAAATCCATCCTGGAATTGTAGATAAGAACAGAAGAAATCTTTGGGTTTTGGGTCTGTGAGGCTAAAATGTCATCAAATGGTGGTCCTCCGTGCAGAGCTGGACTGAGACAAAAATTCGGCCCGGTCATTTTATTCGTGAATTTGTCCCAGACCGGCCCACCACAACCAGCGTGCAGGTAAGCCCCGCTCTGTCAGCACACACACACAACAAGCAGCCATAACACCAATAGATAGAACAGCATTTATTTGTCACTCACTAATACAGGCTTGTATTATTAATTTTTAGTGCCCACTAGTGGCCCCCATATGGTCCGCCCACCGGGAGAGCTCCAAGGTTCAATGTTCAAGGTTCAGTTTTCTTTTATTTGCCATTTCAACAAGTTGAATTGGAATTTTGTCTTGGGGGGGGGGGGGGGGGGGGGGGGGGGGGGGGGGGGGGGGTAGTAGGTACCCCTATGGCCAGTCCGACCCTGCCTCTGTGGCTTAAATGCTGAATAATAGTGGGCCCGGGAATGATGAAAAAGGTTGAAAACCACTCCTATAGAGGTGCACATAATATTTTATCCTCATAGTTCTTTCTTTCTTCTATCTTTCTTTCTTTCTTTCTTTTTTTCTTTCTTTCTTTCTTTCTTTCTTTCTTTTCTTTCTTCTTTCTTTCTTTCTTTCCTTTCTTTCTTTCTTTTTTCTTTCTTTCTTTCTTTCTTTCTTTTTCTCTTTCTTCTTTCTTTCTTTATTTCTTTCTTTCTTTCTTCTTTCTCTCTCCTCTCCTCCCCTCTCCTCTCCTCTCCTTCTCCTCATCCTCTCCTCTCCTCTCCTCTCCTCTCCTCTCCTCTCCTCTCCTCCTCCTCTCCTCCTCACACAGGATCCTCAGATCGACGGTCCCGGCACGTCTAACGCCATCCCAGAAACTCAGCAGTGCCCCGATGGCCTCCACCAGGCCTGGCCCCTCTTCGCCCCCACTGCCTGGCTGTGGTACTACACTCTGCGAGAGCTAGTCTCCTCGACGGCGGCCATCTTGTAGCCTAGTGGCCAACCTCACAGCAACAAAACAACCATGGACTGACGAACATATTTGTATAAAAAAAAAAAAAGAAGAAGAAGAAGCTAAAAGAGATATTATATTCTCTGTTACTACTACCCGTTGTATTTCCCTCATAATTTGTATTCCTTTTTCTTGTTCCTTTTTTTGTTCTTACGTTTTAGTTTATTTTTGTTGTTTTGTTTTTTGGAAGCTTTATCTTTGTGTTGCAGTTGTGCGCTGAACAGTGATCTAATTGTCAACTCAAGTTTGACTAAGTGTTTCCTTTTGGTTTAGTCGAAAAAGCGATTACAACAAGATTCTATGTGGCGCGCTAAAGGTGATGGTGAGAATTGGGACCCTCATTCCAACATGGATAAGACAGGAGGCTCTCAGAAAATGGTCGCAAAATTTGATCTTTTCTCAATTCAGCTTGTGTATTTTTATTTGATGGGTCACCGGCGACATAGACGCTCAAGTATCGCTTCTAGCCACCCACCCCAGTAACTTAACGGCTGTGTTAAAACAGACGGGCAGCCTTTTAGGTGTTAACTGTCTAATCTGTAGTGTATCTGTGTTTTGATAATGGTGTTCAGCTGCTATTTCCACATTTTAACAATTCAAATAACGGACGGCGATGATGTAGGTTCACCAAAATGTTGACTAAGGTCTTGAGAAGGTTTTTAACCGACATCTGAACTTTAGCAGAGGTTCTTCAGGGGTCTATCCAAGCCGGACGTATATGGCAGTATACCCAAGGCCCGGGTTCGGGTCCGACATGTTTCATTATTCAATTGTATTCTATTGCTGTACCTCAGCCCTGTGACTGTTTATCATTATTGTATTTTACCCACTGCCCAAGTGGATGCAGGGAGACACTAAGCACTGATCTGGAGAGAAAAGGCATGAAGTGAAACAAAACAAAAACTAAATTATGGATATTGGAAGGAATTCAATGCACGGTTCATTTATTAGATTTTGGGTCCGTCATCTCTCTACTAAGGGTAACAGGAAGGTTCGGCCCAAATAATACTCGGCCCTGAGTATAGACAGAATTACACTGTCGCAAACTCTGTTCACTTCATGGGATCGGTCCAATGGCGGCTCTACCACATCAAGTTTTTTCTGTTGGGACATTTTTTTCTGAGAGTGTACAAATGAAACCAAATGGACCCGCTATAGGGTCCATTTGGTTCACATATACTGTACACTCTCAGGAAAAAAATGGAAATGTCCCTCCTTTCTGTCCCTCAGTTTTCTGACCCCTCAAGGTCGCAACTTTCTGGCTGGTCCGAGTATTATTTGGGCCGAGCCTTGATGAGGAGAATTACCGTACAGTTACACCTGTTTTCCGGATAACATCGATTCACTCAACGCAGCATGCAAAAGCACAGATGAAGACGTACACACACACACACACACACACACACACACCCACACCACACACACACACACACACACACACACACACACCACACACACACACACACACACACACACACAGTCCACAACCCCGCACACTGCTGTGGACACTTGACGTCAACTTGATGCCAGGACGCCAGTAGGTAACCGAATCCACTCAGATAGCGATTGTACATACTTGTAATTGTTAGAAGTCAACGAAATTGTGTTTCTCTCGAGGAAGAGGGATAATACAGGGATAATCGATAGCTTGCTGCTGACTTGACCAGGCAGGCACGCATCTTATTTATAGGGTGTTGTGAAACTTTGCTGAGCATGATGACATTATGTTAGTGGTGAGTTTCACAACATGGTCCTGGGCGGTCATGGCCGTGTATAATAACAGGAGCTGAGGGATAAATATCTTAGGCTTATTGTTGTACTGTGTATTCGACTCTTCCTGTGTTCATGGCACCATCGCACCCAAGTCTACACACACAGGGCTAAATCAACTGGGACTGTGTAATATAATGGATCCGTCCCATTTTCTACACATTCGCCGAACACTTAAGGTTTTCCCTGTTCCGTACCTGCGCTCAGTGTAAATGCCGTCGTATTGCCTCAGCATGGAAACTGTCAAAAATATTGGGGTTGGGGCGAGACTTCGAAATCATTACGTTTTTGTAAACCGAGTTCCGATCCATAACAGTTCATGACACGTGACTTCTGTATGTAAATTGTTGAAGCATTTTTGTACGTCTGCAGTACTGAGGATTGCTACTGGGAAAAGCCACAGATTTGTAGTCGTGTTGAATTCCCTAATAGAAAAAAACACCTTTCAATCCACATTGAGGTGTGGACATAATTAGGATTTGGCCTTTTTTATTATTATTATTTGTCCCTCCGTCGTCATGGGAATTTATTTATAATTCCTATCCGATCTCCCAACACGCACACACGCACACACACACACACAGCTCTTTGTTGCATACAGCCATTTGGACGTTAACAGAAGCATTTATGACATGCTGCCTTGGTTTCTGTGGCTTCTTGAAAAATGATTAATGTATAGTAGAACTTACATGTTATTTACTGAGCATAAACATGGTATATGTACTGTATGTATGTATTGGCTGAAAACATATTTGGGCAAATAAATCTGTCTGATATTCTATTTCAGAGCATTGTGAGCTATTTTGACATTCAGAGATACAGTACATCGAACGAGAGAATATTGTTTTTTATATAACGCATAATATGTATATTTCTCCCACACTATGTACATTATTATGGAATACTAATGCATCTGATAAAGAAGATATCAATGTAGCTGTCCTATAGTACCTATAGTATACCACACTCATAGCCCCATTTATGGTGTTATTGCATAATATTGCTTTTTGGAGTTAACTTAGCCATTTATTTTTCTATCGTTTTACTGATTTGTTTTGAGTTTACTCATCTTGTGCAAAGAAAGATGAGTTGAGTTGAGGCTGATATGAAGGAAGTTTATATTTAAATAATAGTTTTCAATCTTAATGCTCTTCTGAACGATAACTGCTGTAGCTGTTGTCTTGTCACTGACATGTCATTAGGCCTGAGGGCAGTGTTGCCAACTTGGTGCATTTGTCACTATATTTAGCTTTATTTTCCAGACCCCCCCCACCCCAGTTGCGCCAAAATTAGTAGGAAAAAAAAAAAAAAAAAAAAAACTCCTGGCGGAAAATCTAGTGTTTTTTTGCTTGTGAGTTGGGGTGAAACTGGTTGACAGGCGCCAGAGATAAAACCCTCGTTTTTCACCATTTTTCCTCCTTCCTTCCTAGAAAGGACCATTGGTAACCAAATGGACCCTTATAGATCTGTAACTCTTGAGATCGTAAAATGAAACCAAATGGACCCTTACAGGTCCATTTGGTTTAACGCTTGACTGTTAAATTATATTTAAACATCTGAATTACCTAATGTTCAAGAATATACACTTTTAGAAAATGTAGAAGAATTGCTATTTTGACCAACATTTTTGCCAGTTATTTCTCCTAAATTAGCCTGAGAGACCACTATAGTGCATTTTGGATTTTGACAGTTGGCAACACTGGCTGAGGGAAACAAATATGTGTCTTTTGTACTGAGGTTGTGATGATGAGAAACACAATGGACCAGTAGTCTAGTGGTTCATTTGACCATAGGTGGAGTGTGAGACAGCGGGATCATTTTGCAACGTCGGTCTAGGCCCTACAAAAAGGTCACGACAGGGTTAGCATCCGTTGCAACTTTTTGACCTTTTTCCCAAACTGTAGTCGCAACCGTTTCACAGAGAGTCAAACCTTTTTTTCTCCTAAACCTAACCTTAACCTAACCTTTTTAAAAAGATTATGACCACTTTAAAAAAGTCACAACCGTTTTTAAAGCAGTCCTGGCCGTTTTCGGAATGTTCTTTCCACATCGGACACAACCACTTTAAAAAGGCCAGCTAGGGTAGGAGGAAAAAGGTTGCGGCCGTTCAAAAAGGTTGCGCCTGGGTGATAGCATTGGTTGCGATGCTCTTAGGAAATGATTGCGACCTTTTTAAAAAGGGTTGCGACCTCTGCCGTGGCCCCTCCTGGGTGGAGCTACAAAAGCATTGTGGAGCCATATAGAGGATATTGCATTCTGGTACATTTCCACACCATCGGGGGAATAATTATAGAAGTCTCTGAATGGTTGGAGGTTCAAATGCGGTATGATTCTTAAACTTGTCTCATGTATATGAATTTTATATTTGAAATCAAATGTCATATCTAGATAGATGGGTCCTGGAACCTCCAACCATACCGTACAGTACATGGGGATGTAAATGCTGTGGAAGTGGTCTAGCTCTGATCCAGAGCTCCACTGCTTCTGTCTGCCTTGCATTGGAGCCCTGTAACATACAATGCAATCTGCTATTACTCAACCCGACCAGTCTCTCTTCTGGAGTTCATGTATAAAGAACGTTTTCAAGACCTACACAGTAAAACAAACACGGCTTGTGTGATTAGAAAGCCTACTTTCCTTAGTGGAAACACTCTGAGCCCCCCACCACATGGATAAAATGGACTTTTTGGCCAAAACAACCTGGTTGTTTTTCACTGGAAAAACAAGATTTGCGCCCTCTACCCCCCTGCACCCTCTACCGATATTGCCAAGAGGGGAATATTTTCATGGGGAGTATTGTTCTTCCGGTGAAAAACAATCACGTTCTGCATGGCCGAAAAGTCCATTTTGTGGTGGAGGGCTCAGAGTGTTTCCACTGAGGAAAGTAGGCTTTCCTCAGCCTACTTACAAAGTAGGCTTTGTAATCACACACGCCGTGTTTGTTGAGTAGGTAAAACGTTCTTTATATATCCACTCCAGAAGAGAGGCTGGTCAGGTCGCGTAATGGCAGATTGCATTGTATGCTACAGAGCTCCAATGCAAGGCAGACACATAGAAGCAGTGGAACTCTGGACCAGAGCTAGAAGTGGTCCACACCACAGCACAGATCACAAAGAGTTATGCCCAAGGGTGGTGCATGGCTGTTAGGGTTGTTAGACCACAAACTGTGGCTCAGGTGTAGCGTATTATTATTAAAAAACAGAAAATACTGTTGTTGGAAGGTGAATAGAGTGAATATATATATATTTGCATTCATCTCCATCCCCATTAGTTCTTTAAAAGTTCAGAGAAAATTATAATGGGGAAAGAGGGGTCATGCTTCGATCCTCTTCAGCTATACAGTGTAATTCAATTCTAGCTTGTGAAAATGTAAAATCTATTGTACAAAAGTTATAATTAAAAACAACTGTTAAATAATCTACAGTGGCTTATATGTGGTTTCTTCTTATTATCATTCATTCATTCATTCATTCATTCATTCGTTCATCTAGTTTGGAGGAAACAATGTCCCTGAGACAATTAACACAGGGTGGCACCGAGTGGCGCGCTGTGAGCTTGTCTGCTATTTTTGAAACTGGATTTTTAGAATCCAGTTCAGAAACTAGAATCTAATGTCAGACACTAGAATCTAGTGTCAGAAACTAGAATGTATCTTCAAAAACTAGATTCTAGAATGTAGCTTCAGAAACTAGAACCCAGTGTCTTGAAGTAGAATCTAGTGTCAGAAACTAGAATCTAGTGTCAGGACAAAATGGGTTAAATCCCTGACATTTTATGTATGCGTCACATGAATATCAGGTAGCTGCCAGATGATCATAAAATCACAAGTATGTTCCTTAGACGTTAATTTGAATTGCACACACATCCCATTTTAAGGAAAACGTCCAGCTTCAATGTCAGCGAACTTCACTCACCTCAAACAATTCACCTTGACAACTTGCTCTGTCTGGAGGCAAGTCCACAGTCTGCACGGTGGATCAAATGAACTTAACGCTATGACAATAAGAATTCTATACCTGATGGTGGAGCAGAGCTTATTATTGCTATTATTGCATTTTAGATTATATTGTATATATACTGTATATCACTGAACTATGGAATGGATCGGTTCTGGACACGGCCGCTTGGCATCCAGAATGCTTCGCAGTTCGATCCCATCAACCCCCAGAGTCATACTGTCCTTGAGCAAGATGCTGTACCAAAGCCCTGTCTGCTCACCATGAGCAGGTGGGTGCCTTGCAATGGTTACCTCCTCCATCAGCATTGCACTGTATACTGTATGTGTGACTCAAGGTAAAGCACTTTAAGGTGCATTTATATAGCACCTTAATCCAGTTGGATTAAGCCGCTATAGAGCTGCGCAGTCCCGCCCCCCTTGTGACATCGCCCCTGTTCCAGAAACGGATTCCCCATTCATTTTTTTTCTCATAGACTTTTCGAAACTGATTCATATAAACAAGACAATTACGCCACGGACCAACCCACCTTGGGTCGTGACAAATCATGATGACACACACAATCTTTTGCGGAAATCAAATAATTTCTAAGATTAGAAAAGAAACAAAAAGTGTTGTATCTTGCCGTTTTCTACTTCTTGCTGATTAGATATTGCATGATAGGCTAATATTGTGTTGGTTGTCATCATTTGTCACGACCCGAGTCGTCTTTGTCCGCAGCGCAGTCATGTTTTTATTAACCATTTTCAGAAAGTCTATGAGAAAAATGAAGAAGGATACATGAGGATTCCGTTTCTGAAACACGGGCACGTGGGACTGCGCTGCTCTATATGAATGCACCATTTATACCACCAACCTTCTGTTTGTTAAACCACTGACGTTTCCTCTGTGCTACAGAGATAATATAGAACATTAGGGTTACAACAAAGTTCCTAAGCCTATATAGCATATTTAGAAGCAGTTTGAGCGTTTTACAGAAGTACTTCCTTCCAGCTGTCATTTTCATCCCATCCATAACATTGGGGAAACAAGGTTCAAAGCTTAAAGAAGCATAGATGTAAGACAGAAAATACTCCTTAAAGGTCTTGAATGGCAAAGCTTCTGTTTATCAAACTACTAACATTTTGTCCGTGCTGCATAGACATAAAAAAGAACAAGAACGTCCCTAAGCTGATAGGATTTTGAAAGCATAACATGTTCCGTGCCCTTGAATGTTTCCGGAAGTCCTTCCCTTCAACTGACAGTTTCATTGCATCCACGACAACAACAACACAAACTATTTATTGTTTTCAATTGAAAACCAACAATAATTATTTAGTTTTTTCCCCCGCTCAATATTCTGGCATAAGCTACTGAGATAAGATTAGATGCGGCACAAATGTGACCAATGCATCTTACTCTGATGGCAGGGGCGTTTTTGCCATTAGGCAGACTAGGCAGTTGTCTTGAGCGCCACGAGGGGATTGAACATTAGAATTGAACATTTAAAACACTTATAGGGCTCCATTTTCGTTACACTCTAAACCCCTTATCCCAAACACCTTTTTTTTTTTTTTTTTTTTTTTTTTACTATTTTGAAAAACTTGGAGTAGTTCAATGTGCCATTGACAGCTTGCAGTCTGGCCATTTAAACAATTGAAAAATATATATCTTTTAAATAGTAAAAAAAAAAAAAAAAAAAAGAAAAACTATTAAAAAAAGCCAAAGAAATGAAGGGATAAGGGGTTTAGCAGTGACGAAAATCTAGGCCATAATATGTTCATAATAAACTTACCAAATGGACCCGTAAGGGTCCATTTACTAAAGCGGGGGCTCCAAGGAAAATCTTGCCTGGGGCTCCAAATTGCTTAGAAATGCCACTGTCTGATATTTACCAGTACCACCTTCCCCAAAAAAGACTTGCTATTACATTTCTGTGAGGTGTGCCCTCTTAGGAATATCAGCAATGGATTCTTTGCTCCTTGAATGTTAAAAAGTCACATTAAACAGGGGGAATCATGGAAACAAGTGCATTGCCCTGAGGCTGATGCCTATATATCCTCTCCACTTCTAAAATAAGCTTTTTAATGTCAAACAAATGCAATGCACAGGCCCTGAAATGACCCCCCCCCCCCCCCCCTGTGGGTTTCAAGACACAACTGTAAAACACAGCTATCAAGTGTTGCTTCTCGTAAATGTGCGGGGAATTGGATTTTTGATAGCAAGCGACATTTCATTATTGAAAGTGAGCTTATTAGGAGGTATTAAAGTCCCATTCTTTTGCTCGACTGTGATGAAAAATAATTCACCCAATAAGAGGCACAGAGGGGGTTGAGGATTACTTACCTGGCCTTTGTGTGACATCAATGTAAAAAAGGGTTCTTATAGAGCTATTGATGTTTCCCACTCAGTGTAAACACGCTTTACTGAGCGAGCGTTCGCCACAATGGCCCTTATATCCAGGCCCTCAGAAGTTAATGAAGACAGTTTATGTGTTAACGTGATGTAGACCTACTGCAAAGGCCCACGGTGTGCACTGTGCAATATGCTTAAAGGGGAACTCCACCCATTTTCAACATTTTCCTATATGTCATTAATATACTTTAGAGATATTGTGTGGACATGAGATAAAAATGTCTCTCCACTGTATTTCCTAGAAATGGAGGTTGAAAAAAAGAATTCATTAACAAGGTGGAACACAAATTCATGATGTCATCAAGTTGTGTTTCGCCATGTCAACTTTTAGTAAACGCTAGGTTTCATTTGGTTCACATTTGTACCTTCTCAGGAAAAATATAAAAATTGGTGGAATTCCCCTTTAATAACAAAACAAAACGCTGTAAGGCCATAATTCTTTTGAGCAGTGTGGGATTTTGGAGGACAAATCACGCACGCAGGCACGCACACGCACACGCACAACACACACACACACACACAACACGCACGCACGCACGCACGCACGCAGCACGCACGCACGCACACACACACACACACACACACAACACACACACACACACACACACACACACACACCACACACACACAACCGGTCAATAATAAAATATCTATTAAATAATAATGAAGAGGGTCCTGATAATGGCTCGTAAAGCACCGCGCAAACACGCTGACTCCTGTGACACGGGCATGAATTAACATCTATTAACGTGTCACCGGGGAATCATTGGAACGCCACAGTACAGCCCTACGTGGGCCCATTTACGTCACATTGACAAATGGTTTATGAATACCAATAATGTTTTTTTATATAATGATCCCAGTGTTTTACAAGTGTAATTGTGTAGGTGGTTTACAGCTGAAACGCAGAGAGAGAGTTAGAGGAGCATGGGGAATGTATGGGGATAGGATACAGAACAGGGATAGGTAGGCCTAACAGGAATGGAAAATGTCATCACAAACAGGTAATAATAGTAATTAATCATCAAATAAGTGGGCAACTTAGCATAAGCGTGTGACTTAAACCATTTTGCCCTGACTAGATTCGAGTTCCTGACGCTACATTCTAGTGTCCGATGCTAGCTTCTAATTGCTGATGCTATAGATTCTAGTTTTTGACCCTAGATTCTAGTTCCTAGTGCTAGAATCACCAGAATTATCTATATTTGGCTGCGGACCCTCATCTGAAAACATGTTCTCGGGATCCCCCAGATCCCCCCTATGATTTGAGTTAAAATGTTTGCTTCTGAAATAATTCAAAGATTTTTGCCACATTTTCACAGTTTTTCGAAAAATATCCGATGTACAAGCTCATAGCGCGCCACCAAGTGGCGTGGTATGAGTTTGTAGTTCAGATGTTTCAATGTTTTTCAATAGCTAAAGTATAGCATAATGTTTAGAACAGCAAAGGCTGTAAGGCTATAGCCATCATGATTTTGACGATATTCAAAAAATGACGAAACCTGGCAAAAACGCAAGGCTATAGCCTACAGTCTTGCACAGCATGCTTTTTTCATCGTTTTGAGGATTTTTGAGGATTTTGAGGATTTTCGAAAAATGTCGAAATTTCGAAAAAAAAAAAAAAAAAAAAAAAAAAAACGCAAAGCTATAGCCTTACGTTTTTTCATGATTTTGACGATTTTCAAAAAATGACGAAACCTGGCAAAAACGCAAGGCTATAGCCTACGGTCTTGCACAGCATGCTTTTTTTCATCGTTTTGAGGATTTTTGAGGATTTTGAGGATTTTCGAAAAATGTCGAAATTTCGAAAAAACGGCAAGGCTATAGTCTTACGGTTTTTCATGATTTTGACGATTTTCAAAAAATGACGAAAACCTGGCAAAAACGCAAGGCTATAGTCTACGGTCTTGCACAGCATGCTTTTTTTCATCGTTTTGAGGATTTTTGAGGATTTTGAGGATTTTCGAAAAATGTCGAAATTTCGAAAAACGGCAAGGCTATAGCCTTACGGTTTTTCATGATTTTGACAATTTCAAAAAAATGCCGAAACCTGGCAAAAACGCAAGGCTATAGCCTACGGTCTTGCACAGCATGCTTTTTTTCATCGTTTTGAGGATTTTTGAGGATTTTTGAGGATTTTGAATATTTTCGAAATGTCGAAATTTCGAGAAAAAAAAAACCGCAAGGCTATAGCCTTACGGTTTTTCATGATTTTGACGATTTTCAAAAAATGACGAAACCTGGCAAAAACGCAAGGCTATAGCCTACGGTCTTGAACAGCATGCTTTTTTTCATCGTTTTGAGGATTTTTGAGGATTTTGAGGATTTTCGAAAAATGTCGAAATTTCGAAAAACGGCAAGGCTATAGCCTTACGGTTTTTCATGATTTTGACGATTTTCAGAAAATGACGAAACCTGGCAAAAACGCAAGGCTATAGCCTACGGTCTTGCACAGCATGCTTTTTTTCATCGTTTTGAGGATTTTTGAGGATTTTGAGGATTTTCGAAAAATGTCGAAATTTCGAAAAAACGGCAAGGCTATAGCCTTACGGTTTTTCATGATTTTGATGATTTTCAAAAAATGACGAAACCTGGCAAAAACGCAAGGCTATAGCCTACGGTCTTGCACAGCATGCTTTTTTTCATCGTTTTGAGGATTTTGAGGATTTTTGAAAAATGTCGAAATTTCGAAAAAAAGGATTTTGGCGATTTTCAAAAACTGACGAAACCTGGCAAAAAGCAAGGCTATAGCCTACGGTCTTGCACAGCATGCTTTTTTTCATCGTTTTGAGGATTTTTGAGGATTTTGAGGATTTTCGAAAAATGTCGAAATTTCGAAAAAAAAAAAAAAAAAAAAAAAAAGAAACGGCAAGGCTATAGCCTTACGGTTTTTCATGATTTTGACGATTTTCAAAAAAATGACGAAACCTGGCAAAAACGCAAGGCTATAGCCTACGGTCTTGCACAGCATGCTTTTTTTCATCGTTTTGAGGATTTTTGAGGATTTTGAGGATTTTCGAAAAATGTCGAAATTTCGAAAAAACGGCAAGGCTTAAGCCTTACGTTTTTCATGATTTTGACAATTTTCAAAAAATGCCGAAACCTGGCAAAAACGCAAGGCTATAGCCTACGGTCTTGCACAACATGCTTTTTTTCATCGTTTTGAGGAGTTTTGAGGATTTTGAATATTTTCGAAAAATGTCGAAATTTCGAAAAAAAACGGCAAGGCTATAGCCTTACGGTTTTTCATGATTTTGACGATTTTCAAAAAATGACGAAACCTGGCAAAAACGCAAGGCTATAGCCTACGGTCTTGAACAGCATGCTTTTTTTCATCGTTTTGAGGATTTTTGAGGATTTTGAGGATTTTCGAAAAATGTCGAAATTTCGAAAAAACGGCAAGGCTATAGCCTTACGGTTTTTCATGATTTTGACGATTTTCAAAAAATGACGAAACCTGGCAAAAACGCAAGGCTATTGCCTACGGTCTTGCACAGCATGCTTTTTTTCATCGTTTTGAGGATTTTGAGGACTTTTGAAAAATGTCGAAATTTCGAAAAAACAGGATTTTGGCGATTTTCAAAAACTGACGAAACCTGGCAAAAACGCAAGGCTATAGCCTACGGTCTTGCACAGCATGCTTTTTTTCATCGTTTTGAGGATTTTTGAGGATTTTGAGGATTTTCGAAAAATGTCGAAATTTCGAAAAAAAAAAAAAAAAAAAAAAAAAAAAAACGGCAGGCTATAGCCTTACGGTTTTTCATGATTTTGACGATTTTTAAAAAAATGACGAAACCTGGCAAAAACGCAAGGCTATAGCCTACGGTCTTGCACAGCATGCTTTTTTTCATCGTTTTGAGGATTTTTGAGGATTTTGAGGATTTTCGAAAAATGTCGAAATTTCGAAAAAACGGCAAGGCTATAGCCTTACGGTTTTTCATGATTTTGACAATTTTCAAAAAATGCCGAAACCTGGCAAAAACGCAAGGCTATAGCCTACGGTCTTGCACAACATGCTTTTTTTCATCGTTTTGAGGAGTTTTGAGGATTTTGAAGATTTTCGAAAAATGTCGAAATTTCGAAAAAAACGGCAAGGCTATAGCCTTACGGTTTTTCATGATTTTGACGATTTTCAAAAAATGACGAAACCTGGCAAAAACGCAAGGCTATAGCCTACGGTCTTGAACAGCATGCTTTTTTTCATCGTTTTGAGGATTTTTGAGGATTTTGAGGATTTTCGAAAAATGTCGAAATTTCGAAAAAACGGCAAGGCTATAGCCTTACGGTTTTTCATGATTTTGACGATTTTCAAAAAATGACGAAACCTGGCAAAAACGCAAGGCTATAGCCTACGGTCTTGAACAGCATGCTTTTTTTCATCGTTTTGAGGATTTTTGAGGATTTTGAGGATTTTCCAAAAAATTTCGAAATTTCGAAAAAACGGCAAGGCTATAGCCTTACGGTTTTTCATGATTTTGACGATTTTCAAAAAATGACGAAACGTGGCAAAAACGCAAGGCTATAGCCTACGGTCTTGCACAGCATGCTTTTTTTCATCGTTTTGAGGATTTTGAGGATTTTTCGAAAAATGTCGAAATTTCGAAAAAACGGCAATGCTATATATAGCCTTACGATTTTTCATGATTTTGACGATTTTCAAAAAATGACGAAACCTGGCAAAAACGCAAGGCTATAGCCTACGGTCTTGCACACCATGCTTTTTTTCATCGTTTTGAGGATTTTTGAGGATTTTGAGGATTTTTGAAAAATGTCGAAATTTCGAAAAAACGGCAAGGCTATAGCCTTACGGTTTTTCATGATTTTGACGATTTTCAAAAAATGACGAAACCTGGCAAAAACGCAAGGCTATAGCCTACGGTCTTGAACAGCATGCTTTTTTTCATCGTTTTGAGGATTTTTGAGGATTTTGAGGATTTTCGAAAAAATTTCGAAATTTCGAAAAAACGGCAAGGCTATAGCCTTACGGTTTTTCATGATTTTGACGATTTTCAAAAAATGACGAAACCTGGCAAAAACGCGAGATATAGCCCTACGGTCTTGCACAGCATGCTTTTTTTTCATTGTTTGAGAGATTTTTGAGGATTTTGAATTATTTTCGAAAAATGTCGAAATTTCGAAAAAACGGCAAGGCTATAGCCTTACGGTTTTTCATGATTTTGACGATTTTCAAAAAATGACGAAACCTGGCAAAAACGCAAGGCTATAGCCTACGGTCTTGAACAGCATGCTTTTTTTCATCGTTTTGAGGATTTTTGAGGATTTTGAGGATTTTCGAAAAATGTCGAAATTTCTAAAAAAAAAACGGCAAGGCTATAGCCTTACGGTTTTTCATGATTTTGACGATTTTCAAAAAATGACAAAACCTGGCAAAAACGCAAGGCTATAGCCTACGGTCTTGCACAGCATGCTTTTTTTCATCGTTTTGAGGATTTTTGAGGATTTTGAATATTTTCGAAAAATGTCGAAATTTCGAAAAAAAAAGCAAGGCTATAGCCTTACGGTTTTTCATGATTTTGACGATTTTCAAAAAATGACGAAACCTGGCAAAAACGCAAGGCTATAGCCTACGGTCTTGCACAGCATGCTTTTTTTCATCGTTTTGAGGATTTTTGAGGATTTTGAGGATTTTCGGAAAATGTCGAAATTTTGAAAAAAACGCAAAGCTATAGCCTTACGGTTTTTCATGATTTTGACGATTTTCAAAAAATGACGAAACCTGGCAAAAACGCAAGGCTATAGCCTACGGTCTTTTACAGCATGCTTTTTTTCATCGTTTTGAGGATTTTTGAGGATTTTGAGGATTTTCGAAAAATGTCGAAATTTCGAAAAAACGGCAATGCTATAGCCTTACGGTTTTTCATGATTTTGACGATTTTCAAAAAATGACGAAACCTGGCAAAAACGCAAGGCTATAGCCTATGGTCTTGCACAGCATGCTTTTTTTCATCGTTTTGAGGATTTTTGAGGATTTTGAGGATTTTCGAAAAATGTCGAAATTTCGAAAAAACGGCAAGGCTATAGCCTTACGGTTTTTCATGATTTTGACGATTTTCAAAAAACTGACGAAACCTGGCAAAAACACAAGGCTATAGCTACGGTCTTGACAGCATGCTTTTTTTCATCGTTTTGCCGTTTTGCCATTTTCGAAAAAAATGTCGAAATCGACGAAAAACGATGGGCTATAGTACATGGTCACGACGGCCATACAAAAATGGCGTTTTTCGTCGTTTTTGAGCGTTTTCGAAAAAATATCGAAATCGAAAAAAAACCCCATGGCCTATAGTACACAGTCTCGGAGCGTTTTTGAGCGTTTCGAAAGAATGTTGAAATCGATGAAAAACCATGGCTATAGTACTGGTCTCGACGGCCATACTAAAATGGTGTTTTTCGTCGTTTTTGAGCGTTTTCGAAAAAATGTCGAAATCGAAAAAAACCCATGGGCTATTAAACACGGTCTCAGAGCGTTTTTGAGCGGTTCGAAAAAAAATGTCGAAATCGACGAAAAAACCATGGGCTATAGTACATGGTCTCGACGGCCATACTAAAATGGCGTTTTTCGTCGTTTTTGAGCGTTTTCGAAAAAATGTCGAAATCGAAAAAAACCCATGGGCTATAGTACACGGTCTCGGAGCGTTTTTGAGCGTTTCGAAAAAATGTCGAAATCGACAAAAAAAACCATGGGCTACAGTACATGGTCTCGACGGCCACACTAAAATGGCGTTTTTCGTCGTTTTTGAGCGTTTTCGAAAAAATGTCGAAATCGAAAAAAAAAACCCATGGGCTATAGTACACGGTCTCGGAGCGTTTTTGAGCGTTTCGAAAAAATGTCGAAATCGACGAAAAACCATGGGCTATAGTACATGGTCTCGACGGCCATACTAAAATGGCGTTTTTTCGTCGTTTTGAGCGTTTTCGAAAAAATGTCGAAATCGAAAAAAAACCATGGGCTATAGTGCACGGTCTCGGAGCGTTTTTGAGCGTTTCGAAAAAATGTCGAAATCGAAGAAAAACCATGGGCTATAGTAACATGGTCTCGACGGCCGTACTAAAATGGCGTTTTTCGTCGTTTTTGAGCGTTTTCGAAAAAATGTGGAAATCGAAAAAAACCCATGGGCTATAGTACACGGTCTCGGAGCGTTTTTGAGCGTTTCGAAAAAATGTCGAAATCGACGAAAAACCATGGGCTATAGTACATGGTCTCGACGGCCATACTAAAATGGTGTTTTTCGTTGTTTTTGAGCGTTTTCGAAAAAATGTCGAAATCGAAAAAAAAACCATGGGCTATAGTACATGGTCTCGACGGCCATACTAAAATGGCGTTTTTCGTCGTTTTTGAGCGTTTTCGAAAAAATGTCGAAATCAAAAAAAAACCCATGGGTTATAGTACACGGTCTCGGAGCGTTTTTGAGCGTTTCGAAAAAATGTCGAAATCGACGAAAAACCATGGGCTATAGTACATGGTCTCGACGGCCATACTAAAATGGCGTTTTTCGTCGTTTTTGAGCGTTTTCGAAAAAATGTCGAAATCGAAAAAAACCCATGGGCTATAGTAGACGGTCTCGGAGCGTTTTTGAGCGTTTCGAAAAAATGTCGAAATCGACGAAAAACCATGGGCTATAGTACATGGTCTCGACGGCCGTACTAAAATGGCGTTTTTTTCGTCGTTTTTGAGCGTTTTCGAAAAAAATGTGGAAATCGAAAAAACCCATGGGCTATAGTACACGGTCTCAGAGCGTTTTTGAGCGTTTCGAAAAAATGTCGAAATCGACGAAAAACCATGGGCTATAGTACATGGTCTCGACGGCCATACTAAAATGGTGTTTTTCGTCGTTTTTGAGCGTTTTCGAAAAAATGTCGAAATCGAAAAAAAAACCATGGGCTATAGTACACGGTCTCGGAGCGTTTTTGAGCGTTTCGAAAAAATGTCGAAATCGACGAAAAACCATGGGCTATAGTACATGGTCTCGACGGCCATACTAAAATGGCGTTTTTCGTCGTTTTTGAGCGTTTTCGAAAAAATGTCGAAATCGAAAAAAACCCATGGGCTATAGTACAAGGTCTCGGAGCGTTTTTGAGCGTTTCGAAAAAATGTCGAAATCGACGAAAAACCATGGGCTATAGTACATGGTCTCGACGGCCATACTAAAATGGCGTTTTTCGTCATTTTTGAGCGTTTTCGACAAAATGTCGAAATCGAAAAAAAAAACATGGGCTATAGTACACGGTCTCGGAGCGTTTTTGAGCGTTTCGAAAAAATGTCGAAATCGACGAAAAACCATGGGCTATAGTACATGGTCTCGACGGCCATACTAAAATGGCGTTTTTCGTCGTTTTTGAGCGCTTTCGAAAAAATGTCGAAATCGAAAAAAAAAAAAACCACAGGCTATAGTACACGGTCTCGGAGCGTTTTTGAGCGTTTCGAAAAAATGTCGAAATCATCGAAAAAAAACCATGGGCTATAGTACATGGTCTCGACGGCCATACTAAAATGGGGCGTTTTTCGTCGTTTTGAGCGTTTTCGAAAAAATGTCGAAATCGAAAAAAAACCCATGGGCTATAGTACACGGTCTCGGAGCGTTTTTGAGCGTTTCGAAAAAATGTCGAAATCGACGAAAAACCATGGGCTATAGTACATGGTCTCGACGGCCATACTAAAATGGCGTTTTTCGTCGCTTTTGAGCGTTTTCGAAAAAATGTCGAAATCGAAAAAAACCCATGGGCTATAGTACACGGTCTCGGAGCGTTTTTGAGCGTTTCGAAAAAATGTCGAAATCAACGAAAAACCATGGGCTATAGTACATGGTCTCGACGGCCATACTAAAATGGCGTTTTTCGTCGTTTTTGAGCGTTTTCGACAAAATGTCGAAATCGAAAAAAACCCATGGGCTATAGTACACGGTCTCGGAGCGTTTTTGAGCGTTTCGAAAAAATGTCGAAATCGACAAAAAACCATGGGCTATAGTACATGGTCTCGACGGCCATACTAAAATGGTTGTTTTTCGTCGTTTTTGAGCGCTTTCGAAAAAATGTCGAAATCGAAAAAATACCCCACTGGCTATAGTACACGGTCTCGGAGCGTTTTTGAGCGTTTCGAAAAAAATGTCGAAATCGACGAAAAACCATGGGCTATAGTACATGGTCTCGACGGCCATACTAAAATGGCGTTTTCGTCGTTTTTTAGCGTTTTCGAAAAAATGTCGAAATCGAAAAAAACCCATGGCTATAGCACACGGTCTCGGAGCGTTTTTGAGCGTTTTCGAAAATATGTCGAAATCGAAAAAAAACATGGGCTATAGTACTTGTCTCGACGGCCATACTAAAATGGCGTTTTTCGTCGTTTTGAGCGTTTTCGAAAAAATGTCGAAATCGAAAAAAAACTCATGGGCTATAGTACAAGGTCTCGGAGCGTTTTTGAGCGTTTCGAAAAAATGTCGAAATCGACAGAAAACCATACTAAAATGGCGTTTTTCGTCGTTTTTGAGCGTTTTCGAAAAAATGTCGAAATCGAAAAAAACCCATGGGCTATAATACACGGTCTCGGAGCGTTTTTGAGCGTTTCGAAAAAATGTCGAAATCGACGAAAAACCATGGGCTATAGTACATGGTCTCGACGGCCATACTAAAATGGCGTTTTTCGTCGTTTTTGAGCGTTTTCGAAAAAATGTCGAAATCGAAAAAAACCATGGGCTATAGTACATGGTCTCGACGGCCATACTAAAATGGCGTTTTTCGTCGTTTTTGAGCGTTTTCGAAAAAATGTCGAAATCGAAAAAAAACCATGGCTATAGTAACATGTCTCGACGGCCATACTAAAATGGCGTTTTTCGTCGTTTTTGAGCGTTTTTCGAAAAAATGTCGAAATCGAAAAAAAAAACATGGGCTATAGTACACGGTCTCGAGCGCTTTTGAGCGTTTCGAAAAAATGTCCAAATCGACGAAAAACCATGGGCTATAGTACATGGTCTCGACGGTCATACTAAAATGGCGTTTTTCGTCGTTTTTGAGCGTTTTCGAAAAAATGTCGAAATCGAAAAAAAACATGGGCTATAGTAGAAGGTCTCGGAGCGTTTTTGAGCGTTTCGAAAAAATGTCGAAATCGACGAAAAACCATGGGCTATAGTACATGGTCTCGACGCCATACTAAAATGGCGTTTTTTTTTCGTCGTTTTTGAGCGTTTTCGAAAAAATGTCGAAATCGAAAAAAAACCATGGGCTATAGTAGAAGGTCTCGGAGCGTTTTTGAGCGTTTCGAAAAAATGTCGAAATCGACGAAAAAACCATGGGCTATAGTACATGGTCTCGACGGCCGTACTAAAATGGCGTTTTTCGTCGTTTTTGAGCGTTTTCGAAAAAATGTCGAAATCGAAAAAACCCATGGGCTATAGTACATGGTCTCGACGGCCATACTAAAATGGCGTTTTTCGTCGTTTTTGAGCGTTTTCGAAAAAATGTCGAAATCAAAAAAAAACCCATGGGCTATAGTAGAAGGTCTCGGAGCGTTTTTGAGCGTTTCGAAAAAATGTCGAAATCGACGAAAAACCATGGGCTATCGTACATGGTCTCGATGGCCGTACTAAAATGGCGTTTTTTCGTCGTTTTTGAGCGTTTTCGAAAAATGTGGAAATCGAAAAAAAACCCATGGGCTATAGTAGAAGGTCTCGGAGCGTTTTTGAGCGTTTCGAAAAAATGTCGAATCGACGAAAAACCATGGGCTATAGTACATGGTCTCGACGGCCGTACTAAAATGGCGTTTTTCGTCGTTTTTGAACGTTTTCGAAAAAATTGTGGAAATCGAAAAAACCCATGGGCTATAGTACACGGTCTCGGAGCGTTTTTGAGCGTTTCGAAAAAATGTCGAAATCGAAGAAAAACCATGGGCTATAGTACATGGTCTCGAAGGCCATACTAAAATGGTGTTTTTCGTTGTTTTTGAGCGTTTTCGAAAAAATGTCGAAATCGAAAAAAAAAACATGGGCTATAGTACACGGTCTCGGAGCGTTTTTGAGCGTTTCGAAAAAATGTCGAAATCGACGAAAAACCATGGGCTATAGTACATGGTCTCGAAGGCCATACTAAAATGGCGTTTTTCGTCGTTTTTGAGCGTTTCGAAAAAATGTCGAAATAAAAAAAACCCATGGGCTATAGTACACGGTCTCGGAGCGTTTTTGAGCGTTTCGAAAAAATGTCGAAATCGACGAAAAACCATGGGCTATCGTACATGGTCTCGATGGCCGTACTAAAATGGCGTTTTTGTCGTTTTTTGAGCGTTTTCGAAAAAATGTGGAAATCGAAAAAAAACCCATGGGCTATAGTAGAAGGTCTCGGAGCGTTTTTGAGCGTTTCGAAAAAATGTCGAAATCGACGAAAAACCATGGGGCTATAGTACATGGTCTCGACGGCCGTACTAAAATGGCGTTTTTCGTCGTTTTTGAACGTTTCGAAAAAATGTGGAAATCGAAAAACCCATGGGTATAGATACACGGTCTCAGAGCGTTTTTGAGCGTTTCGAAAAAATGTCGAAATCGACGAAAAACCATGGGCTATAGTACATGGTCTCGACGGCCATACTAAAATGGTGTTTTTCGTTGTTTTTTGAGCGTTTTCGAAAAAATGTCGAAATCGAAAAAAAAAACATGGCTATAGTACACGGGTCGGAGCGTTTTTTGAGCGTTTCGAA
>CM076974.1:37913480-37932114 GCA_039105355.1 Benthosema pterotum
TTGGCTAAGCTAATCGCCTGCATACACACATACAGTACGTACGAGCACGCGCAGCACCTGCGCGCGCACTGCGCGTGCCATGCACACACACACACACACACACACCACACACACACACCACACACACACACACACACACACACACACGAAAAACGCTCTTTTTTTTCCACCCCATTTTTTTTCTTTCCTTGCCACATCTCCCGAGATCTACTCGTGATCAGGCCGAGATCTACCGGTAGATCCCGATCTACTGGTGGCTCCCCTGGATTAGACGATTCAGAAAACAAATTATGGGTCTGTGCGAATGTACACTCAACAAAAATATAAACGCAACACTTTTGTTTTTGCTCCCATTTTTCAGGGGGTGGACTTAAGGCCCTAAAATTATTCCAGATATACAATATAACCATTTCTCTCAAACACTGTTCACAAATTTCCTAAATGTGTGGATATTGATCACTTATGCTTTGTTAAGATAATCCATCCCACCTCACAGGTGTGCCACATTAAGATGCAGGTTTGACATCATGATTAGTGCACAGTGTACCCCAGATCTCCACAACAAAAAGACACCCTGAAATGTGCAATTTTCTTTTGCCTTATTGGTGTTGGGCCTCCGAACCAGTCAGTATCTGGTGTGACCACCATTTGCCTCATGCAGTGCAACACATCTTCTTCGCATAGAGTTGATCAGATTGTCAATTGTGGCCTGTGGAATGTTGCCCCACTCCTCTTCAATGGCTATGTGAAGTTGCTGGATATTAGTGGGAACTGGTATGTGCTGTCGAAATGGTAATAATGTGGTAATATTGTGTTTATTACCATTTTTACAGTGTGTAACAGTTCCCACTAATATCCAGCAACTTCACATAGCCATTGAAGAGGAGTGGACCAACATTCCACAGGCCACAATTGACAATCTGAAGAACTCTATATGCGAAGAAGATGTGTTGCACTGCATGAGTCAAATGGTGGTCACACCAGTATACTGACTGGTTCGGAGCCCATACACCCAATAAGGCAAAAGAAAATTGACATTTCAGGGTGTCTTTTTGTTGTGGAGAGTCTGGGGTACACCTGTGCACTAATCATGATGTCACACCTGCATCTTAATGTGGCACACCTGTGAGTTGGGATGGATTATCTTAACAAAACAGGAAGTGCTCAATATCGCACATTTAGGCAGATTTGAGAACAGTGTTTGAGAGAATGGTTATATTGTATATCTGGAAATAATTTTAGGGCTTAAGTCCATCCCCTGAAAAATGGGAGCAAAAACAAAAGTGTTGCGTTTATATTTTTGTTGAGTGTATTTAACACATAAATACACTTAGCTTAATTTAACGCTATTTAAGTCGTCGTTATGACCTTTCTGCAAAGTTCCTGCAAAGCAGTTGTTGTTTTGCTGTGTCTAATTAATGATTATTGCTCATAATCATCTTTCTACAGAAGCTAATTACAACAGACAGACATTATCAAAGTACCTGTAATACAGCATCAGCATGAACTGTGCATAAAAGGGACATTTTTATTACATGCAAATGATGTTGGAGATCGAAAATAAACACGTTCCTTATCTCCTTGAGACAAGACATTTTATCCAAAAACACATACTTTGCTCCTCGTGACCCCCAGGGTCAAAGGTCATTGGACCCCTATGAGACCACGGCAGCCTTCGTTGGGCTGCCTTTGTAATCTCCCCTTGGTCTTTGTAGACTCTCTGAGGGCTGAAATGGGACGGCTGTTTATCTGGTGGCTTTTAAAGTTCACTGTAAATGTCATTGTGCCATAATAAGGCCGGCGTTATGCACTGGACTGACATTTAGCAGATGCTGGGACAGGTCTGGAGGAGATGACCCCGACCACTGGTTCGCTCCGACGCTTTTATTAGCATTTCCATTGGCACTCTAAACACAACCACGCACTCTCTCTCTGACATAGAACACCGAGATGCCTTGGCCTTTTGGTGAAGAAAATAGCTTTTTTTGTGTCGGAAAACTAATACTGTATGCTCCTATAGAGCAGATGGTCTTCCTCCAGAGGTCCTTGAGGGGGTTCCATGTGGTCCCAGGGCTAAATGATGGGAAGTTGGTTAACCACATGTAACTCTTTGAGAGCGTAAAAATGAATGTTTACGTCCTCAAGAGTTAAAATATTCATCATCTGAATTAGCTCACAAATCTACACAACTGGATCTAGGTTTTGCCTGTTACATTCCTGAAATCCATCCTGGAATTGTAGATAAGTACAGAAGAAATCTTTGGGTTTTGGGTCTGTGAGGCTAAAATGTCATCAAATGGTGGTCGTCCTGTGCAGAGCTGGACTGAGACAAAAATTCGGCCCGGTCATTTTATTCGTGAATTTGGCCCAGACCGGCCCACCACAACCAGCGTGCAGGTAGCCCCGCTCTGTCAGCACACACACACAAACAAACAAGCCATAACACCAATATTTTTACACAAATTGATAGATGATAAAAACCATTAGACAACTACACAGAACGATGCTGGCAAAAGGATCCTAGATAGAACAGCATTTATTTGTCACTCACTAATACAGGCTTGTATTATTAATTTTTAGTGCCCACTAGTGGCCCCCTATATGGTCGCGGCCCACCGGGAGAGCTCCGGTACTCCCTATGGCCAGTCCGACCCTGCCTCCGTGGCTTAAATGCTGAATAATAGTGGGCCCTGGAATGAAAAAGTTTGAAAACCACTCCTATAGAGGTGCACATAATATTCTATCCTCATAGTTCTTTCTTTCTTTCTTTCTTTCTTTCTTTCTTTCTTTCTTTCTTTCTTTCTTTCTTTCTTTCTTTCTTTCTTTCTTTCTTTCTTTCTCTCTTTCTCTCTTTCTCTCTTTCTCTCTTTCTTTCCATCTCCTCTCCTCTCTCACACAGGATCCTCAGATCGACGGTCCCGGCACGTCTAACGCCATCCCCAGAAACTCAGCAGTGCCCAGATGGCCTCCACCAGGCCTGGCCCCTCTGCTGCCCCCACTGCTCTGGCTGTGGTACTACACTCTGCGAGAGCTAGTCTCCTCGACGGCGGCCATCTTGTAGCCTAGTGGCCAACCTCACAGCAACAAAACAACCATGGACTGACGAACATATTTGTATAAAAAAAAAGAAGAAGAAGAAGCTAAAAGAGATATTATATTCTCTGTTACTACTACCCGTTGTATTTCCCTCATAATTTGTATTCCTGTTTTCTTGTTCCTTTTTTTGTTCTTACGTTTTAGTTTATTTTTTTGTTGTTTTGTTTTTTGGAAGCTTTATCTTTGTGTTGCAGTTGTGCGCTGAATCAGTGATCTAATTGTCAACTCAAGTTTGACTAAGTGTTCCTTTTGGGTTTAGTCGAAAAAGCGATTACAACAAGATTCTATGTAGCGCGCTAAAGGTGATGGTGAGAATTGGGACCACATTCCAACATGGATAAGACAGGAGGCTCTCAGAAAATGGTCGCAAAATTTGATCTTTTCTCAATTCTGCTTGTGTATTTATGGGTCACCGGCGACATAGACGCTCAAGTATCGCTTCTAGCCACCCACCCCAGTAACTTAACGGCTGTGTTAAAACAGACGGGCAGCCTTTTAGGTGTTAACTGTCTAATCTGTAGTGTATCTGTGTTTTGATAATGGTGTTCAGCTGCTATTTCCACATTTTAACAATTCAAATAACGGACGGCGATGATGTAGGTTCACCAAAATGTTGACTAAGGTCTTGAGAAGGTTTTTAACCGACATCTGAACTTTAGCAGAGGTTCTTCAGGGGTCTATCCAAGCCGGACGTATATGGCAGTATACCCAAGGCCCGGGTTCGGGTCCGACATGTTTCATTATTCAATTGTATTCTATTGCTGTACCTCAGCCCTGTGACTGTTTATCATTATTGTATTTTACCCACTGCCCAAGTGGATGCAGGGAGACACTAAGCACTGATCTGGAGAGAAAAGGCATGAAGTGAAAACAAAACAAAAACAAAAATTATGGATATTGGAAGAATTCAATGCACGGTTCATTTATTAGATTTTGGGTCCGTCATCTCTCTGCTAAGGGTAACAGGAAGGTTCGGCCCAAATAATACTCGGCCCTGAGTATAGACAGAATTACACTGTCGCAAACTCTGTTCACTTCATGGGATCGGTCCAATGGCTCTACCACATCAAGTTTTTTCTGTTGGGACATTTTTTTCTGAGAGTGTACAAATGAAACCAAATGGACCCGCTATAGGGTCCATTTGGTTCACATATACTGTACACTCTCAGGAAAAAAATGGAAATGTCCCTCCTTTCTGTCCCTCAGTTTTCTGACCCCTCAAGGTCGCAACTTTCCGGCTGGTCCGAGTATTATTTGGGCCGAGCCTTGATGAGGAGAATTACTGTACAGTGACACCTGTTTCCGGATAACATCGATTCACTCAACGCAGCATGCAAAAGCACAGATGAAGACGCGTACACACACACACACACACACACACACACACACACACACACACACACACACACGCGCACCCACCCACACACACACACACAGTCCACATCCCCGCACACTGCTGTGGACACTTGACGTCAACTTGATGCCAGGGACGCCAGTAGGTAACCGAATCCACTCAGATAGCGATTGTACATACTTGTAATTGTTAGAAGTCAACGAAATTGTGTTTCTCTGAGGAAGAGGGATAATACAGGGATAATCGATAGCTTCCTGCTGACTTGACCAGGCAGGCACGCGTCTTATTTATAGGGTGTTGTGAAACTTTGCTGAGCATGATGACATTATGTTAGTGGTGAGTTTCACAACATGGTCCTGGGCGGTCATGGCCGTGTCGTATCTATGTATAATAACAGGAGCTGAGGGATAAATACTGTATCTTAGGCTTATTGTTGTACTGTGTATTCGACTCTTCCTGTGTTCATGGCACCATCGCACCCAAGTCTACACACACAGGGCTAAATCAACTGGGACTGTGTAATATAATGGATCCGTCCCATTTTCTACACATTCGCCGAACACTTAAGGTTTTCCCTGTTCCGTACCTGCGCTCAGTGTAAATGCCGTCGTATTGCCTCAGCAGTGAAACTGTCAAAAATATTGGGAGTTGGGGGCGAGACTTCGAAATCATTACGTTTTTGTAAACCGAGTTCCGATCCATAACAGTTCATGACGCGTGACTTCTGTATGTAAATTGTTGAAGCATTTTTGTACGTCTGCAGTACTGAGGATTGGTACTGAGGAAAAGCCACAGATTTGTAGTCGTGTTGAATTCCCTGATAGAAAAAAACACCTCTTTCAATCCACTTTGAGGTGTGGACATAATTAGGATTTGGCCTTTTTTATTATTATTATTTGTCCCTCCGTCGTCATGGGAATTTATTTATAATTCCTATCCGATCTCCCAACACGCACACACGCGCACACACACACAGCTCTTTGTTGCATACAGCCATTTGGACGTTAACAGAAGCATTTATGACATGCTGCCTTGGTTTCTGTGGCTTCTTGAAAAATGATTAATGTATAGTAGAACTTACATGTTATTTACTGAGCATAAACATGGTATATGTACTGTATGTATGTATTGGCTGAAAACATATTTGGGCAAATAAATCTGTCTGATATTCTATTTCAGAGCATTGTGAGCTATTTTGACATTCAGAGATACAGTTACATCGAAAGAGAGAATATTGTTTTTTATATAACGCATAATATGTATATTTCTCCCACACTATGTACATTATTATGGAATACTAATGCATCTGATAAAGAGATATCAATGTAGCTGTCCTATAGTACCTATAGTATACCACACTCATAGCCCCATTTATGGTGTTATTGCATAATATTGTTTTTTGGAGTTAACTTAGCCATTTATTTTTCTATCGTTTTACTGATTTGTTTTGAGTTTACTCATCTTGTGCAAAGAAAGATGAGTTGAGTTGAGGCTGATATGAAGGAAGTTTATATTTAAATAATAGTTTTCAATCTTAATGCTCTTCTGAACGATAACTGCTGTAGCTGTTGTCTTGTCACTGACATGTCATTAGGCCTGAGGGCAGTGTTGCCAACTTGGTGCATTTGTCACTATATTTAGCTTTATTTTCCAGACCCCCCCCACCCCAGTTGCGCCAAAATTAGTACAAAAAAAAAAAAAAATCTTGGTGGAAAATCTAGTGTTTTTTTTGCTTGTGAGTTGGGGTGAAACTGGTTGACAGGCGCCAGAGATAAAACCCTCGTTTTTCACCATTTTTCCTCCTTCCTTCCTAGAAAGGACCATTGGTAACCAAATGGACCCTTATAGATCTGTAACTCTTGAGATCGTAAAATGAAACCAAATGGACCCTTACAGGTCCATTTGGTTTCGTTTTAACGCTTGACCGTTAAATTATATTTAAACATCTGAATTACGTAATGTTCAAGAATATACACTTTTAGAAAATGTAGAAGAATTGATATTTTGACCAACATTTTTGCCTGTTATTTCTCCTAAATTAGCCTGAGAGACCACTATAGTGCATTTTGGATTTTGACAGTTGGCAACACTGGCTGAGGGAAACAAATCTTTTGTACTGAGGTTGTGATGATGGTTGGTGATGAGAAACACAATGGACCAGTAGTCAATAGCTAGTGTTCATTTGACCATAGGTGGAGTGTGAGACAGCGGGATCATTTTGCAACCTCGGTCTAAGCCCTATAAAAAGGTCGCGACAGGGTTAGCATCCGTTGCAACTTTTTGATCTTTTTCCCAAACTGTAGTCGCAACCGTTTCACAAAGAGTCAAACGTTTTTTCTCCTAAACCTAACCTTAACCCCCGACCCTTTTTAAAAAGGTTATGACCACTTTAAAAAAGTCACAACCGTTTTTAAAGCAGTCCTGGCCGTTTTCGGAATGTTCTTTCCACATCGGACACAACCACTTTAAAAAGGCCAGCTAGGGTAGGAGGAAAAAGGTTGCGGCCGTTCAAAAAGGTTGCGCCTGGGTGATAGCATTGGTTGCGATGCTCTTAGGAAATGATTGCGACCTTTAAAAAGGGTTGCGACCTCTGCCGTGGCCCCAAAGCATTGTGGAGCCATATAGAGGATATTGCATTCTGGTACATTTCCACACCATCGGGGGAATAATTATAGAAGTCTCTGAATGGTTGGAGGTTCAAATGCGGTATGATTCTTAAACTTGTCTCATGTATATGAATTTTATATTTGAAATCAAATGTCATATCTAGATAGATGGGTCCTGGAACTTCCAACCATACCGTACAGTACATGGGGATGTAAATGCTGTGGAAGTGGTTTAGCTCTGATCCAGAGCTCCACTGCTTCTGTCTGCCTTGCATTGGAGCTCTGTAACATACAATGCAATCTGCTATTACTCAACCCGACCAGTCTCTCTTCTGGAGTTCATGTATAAAGAACGTTTTCAAGACCTACACAATAAAACAAACACGGTTGTGTGATTAGAAAGCCTACTTTCCTTAGTGGAAAACACTCTGAGCCCCCCACCACACGGATAAAATGGACTTTTTGGCCAAAACAACCTGGTGTTTTTCACTGGAAAAACAAGATTTGCGCCCTCTACCCCCTGCAACCTCTACTGATATTGCCAAGAGGGGATTATTTTCATGTTCTTCGGTGAAAAACCAACACGTTCTGCATGGCTGAAAAGTCCATTTTGGTGGAGGGCTCAGAGTGTTTCCACTGAGGAAGTAGGCTTTCCTCAGCCGCTACTTACAAAGTAGGCATTGTAATCACACACGCCGTGTTTGTTTTGGTGAGTAGGTAAAACGTTCTTTATATATCCACTCCAGAAAAGAGGCTGGTCAGGTCGCGTAATGGGCAGATGGCATTGTATGCTACAGAGCTCCAATGCAAGGCAGACTCATAGAAGCAGTGCAACTCTTGACCAGAGCTAGAAGTGGTCCACACCACAGCACAGATCACAAAGAGTTATGCCCAAGTGTGGTGCATGGCTGTTAGGTTGTTAGACCACAAACTGTGGCTAGGTGTAGCGTTATATTATTAAAAAACAGAAAATACTGTTGTTGGAGGTGAATAGAGTGAATATATATACAGTATATTTGCATTCATCTCCATCCCATTAGTTCTTTAAAAGTTCAGAGAAAATTATAATGGGGAAAAGGGGGTCATGCTTCGATCCTCTTCTGCTATACAGTGTATTCAATTCTAGCTTGTGAAAATGTAAAATCTATTGTACAAAAGTTATAATTTAAAAACAATGTTAAATAATCTGCAGTGCGGCTTATTTGTGGTTTCTTCATATTATCATTCATTCATTCATTCATTCATTCATTTCATTCATTCATTCATTCATTCATTCGTTCATCTAGTTTGGAGGAAGCAATGTCCTGAGACAATTAACACAGGGTGGCACCGAGTGGCGCGCTGTGAGCTTGTATGCTATTTTTGAAACTGGATTTTTAGAATCCAGTTCAGAAACTAGAATCTAATGTCAGACACTAGAATCTAGAATGTAGCTTCAGAAACTAGAACCCAGTGTCTTGAAGTAGAATCTAGTGTCAGAAAACTAGAATATAGAGTCAGGACAAAATGGTTAAATCCCTGACATTTTATGTATGCGTCACATGAATATCAGGTAGCTGCCAGATGATCATAAAACCACAAGTATGTTCCTTAGACGTTAATTTGAATTGCACACACATCCCATTTTAAGGAAAACGTCCAGCTTCAATGTCAGCGAACTTCACTCACCTCAAACAATTCACCTTGACAACTTGCTCTGTCTGGAGGCAAGTCCACAGTCTGCACGGTGGATCAAATGAACTTAACGCTATGACAATAAGAATTCTATACCTGATGGTGGAGCAGAGCTTATTATTGCTATTATTGCATTTTAGATTATATTGTATATATACTGTATATCACTGTCCTATGTCAGAGTGGGGAATGGATCGGTTCTGGACACTGCCGCCCCGCTTGGTATCCAGAATTGCTTCGCAGTTCGATCCCATCAACCCCCAGAGTCATACTGTCCTTGAGCAAGATGCTGTACCAAAGCCCTGTCTGCTCACCATGAGCAGGTGGGTGCCTTGCAATGGTTACCTCCTCCATCAGCATTACACTGTATACTGTATGTGTGAATCAAGGTAAAGCACCTTAAGGTGCATTTATATAGCACCTTAATCCAGTTGGATTAAGCCGCTATAGAGCTGCGCAGTCCCGCCCCCCTTGTGACATCGCCCCTGTTCCAGAAACGGATTCCCCATTCATTTTTTTTTCTCATAGACTTTTCGAAACTGATTCATATAAACAAGACAATTATGCCACGGACCAAGCCACCTCGGGTCGTGACAAATCATGATGACACACACAATCTTTTGCGGAAATCAAATAATTTCTAAGATGAGAAAAGAAACAAAAAGTGTTGTATCTTGCCGTTTTCTACTTCTTGCTGGTTAGATATTGCATGATAATATTGTGTTGGTTGTCATCATTTGTCACGACCCGAGCCGTCTTTGTCCGCAGCGCAGTCATGTTTTTATTAACCATTTTCAAAAAGTCTATGAGAAAAATGAAGAAGGATACATGAGGATTCCGTTTCTGGAACACGGGCGACGTGGGACTGCGCTGCTCTATATGAATGCACCATTTATACCACCAACCTTCTGTTTGTTAAACCACTGACGTTTCCTCTGTGCTACAGAGATAATATAGAACATTAGGGTTACAACAAAGTTCCTAAGCCTATATAGCATATTTAGAAGCAGTTTGAGCGTTTTACAGAAGTACTTCCTTCCAGCTGTCATTTTCATCCCATCCATAACATTGGGGAAACAAGGTTCAAACTTAAAGAAGCATAGATGTAAGACATAAAATACTCCTTAAAGGTCTTGAATGGCAAAGCTTCTGTTTATCAAACTACTAACATTTTGTCTGTGCTGCATAGACATATGCAGAAGAACGTCCCTAAACTGATAGGATTTTGAAAGCACAACATGTTCCATGCCCTTGAATGTTTCCGAAGTCCTTTCCTTCAACTGACAGTTCATTGCATCACGACAACAAACAACACAAACTATTTATTGTTTTCAATTGAAAAACCAACAATAATTATTTAGTTTTTTTCCCCCGCTCAATATTCTGGCATAAGCTACTGAGATAAGATTAGATGCGGCACAAATGTGACCAATGCATCTTACTCTGATGGCAGGGGCGTTTTTACCATTAGGCAGGCTAGGCAGTTGCCTGGGGCGCCATGAGGGGATTGAACAT
Organism: Benthosema pterotum; assembly: GCA_039105355.1. NCBI lineage: Eukaryota > Metazoa > Chordata > Actinopteri > Myctophiformes > Myctophidae > Benthosema > Benthosema pterotum. Next base: position 37,923,726 of record CM076974.1, read on the forward strand.
TAGAATTGAACACTTAGGGCTCCATTGTCGTTACACTCTAAACCCCTTATCCCAAACACCTCATCCCTTTTTTTTTTTTAACTATTTTGAAAAACTTCGGAATAGTTCAATGTGCCATTGACAGCTTGTAGACTGGCCATTTAAACTATTGAAAAATATATATAAAATAAATATATATATTTATTTATATTATATAATAAATAAATATATTTTTAAAAAGTCAAAGAAATGAAGGATAAGGGGTTTAGTGGTGACGAAAAAATCTAGCCATAATCAGTGTTGGGAATATTACTATACCTTGTTAATGTATTACGTATTACATATTATCTTCATTTTGAAGCAATATATTGTATTACAATATTGCGTCTGAGCAAGTGTAAATATTAATATTACTATTACATATTACTTAAAAGAAAAATGTTGTGCAAAATATATAATTAAATATTTAGTGTCACTATTAATCAAATATTGTGTAGGCCAGTGGCATAAGCTACAATAAAGAAAGCACACTTGGCTAACTTGAAAAAACTTCCTCCTGAATAAATAATTTGATGACAAACTATAGAAATAAGTAATTATTTAACTTCTGCAGTTGTCAAGAAAATTTCACAAGAACATTTTCAACGAGACAGATTGACAGAAAGTAATATGAAGTAATGCAGTAATGCAGAAAGAAAAGCATAATATATTAGATTGTTTTTGTTCAGTAATATATTTATTTACAAGTTACTGCATTTGGTATATATTATGTAATATATTGAGTTACGTAGTGCACATGTCCCAACACTGGCCATAATATGTTCATAATAAACTTACCAAATGGACCCGTAAGGGTCCATTTGGTAAACAGAGCTCCAAGGAAATCTTGCCTGGGCTCCAAATTGCTTAGAAATGCCACTGTCTGATATTTACCACTTTCCCCAAAAAAGACTTTCTATTACATTTCTGTGAGGTGTGCCCTCTTAGGAATATCAGCAATGGATTCTTTGCTCCTTGAATGTTAAAAAGTCACATTAAACAGGGGGAATCATGAAACAAGTGCATTGCCCTGAGGCTGATGCCTATATATCCTCTCCACTTCTAAAATAAGCTTTTTAATGTCAAACAAATGCAATGCACAGGCCCTGAAATGACCCCCCCCCCCCCCCCCCCCTGGGTTTCAAGACACAACTGTAAAAGACAGCTATCACGTGTTGCTTCTCGTAAATGTGCGGGAATTGGATTTTTGATAGCAAGCGACATTTCACCGTTGAAGTGAAGCTTATTAGGAGGTATTAAAGTCCCATTCTTTTGCTCCTGTGATGAAAAATAATTCACCCCAATAAGAGGCACAGAGGGGTTGAGGATTACTTACCTGGCCTTTGTGTGACATCAATGTAAAAAGGGTTCTTATAGAGCTATTGATGTTCCCACTCAGTGTAAAACACGCTTTACTGAGCGAACGTTCGCCACAATGCCCTTATACCAGGCCCTCAGAAGTTAATGAAGACAGTATATGTTTGTTTAAATTAACCTGAGGCCTTTTACATGGCCACACGACTGGTTTAAATTGAAATGCTTAAAGGGGAACTCCACCCATTTTCAACATTTTACTATGTCATTAATATACAGTAGAGATGTTGTGTTGGACATGAGATAAAACTCTGTATTTCCTAGAAATCCCACATGGAAGAAACTTATAAGGGGCATATATGTTTGTGATATAGGGCTGCATACTAAAAATTGGCCCTTTCCTATATGTATAGGTGCATATATGTACCATATAGTGCATATATGTACCTATAGGTACATATATGCACCTATACATATAGAGAAAGGGGCCAATTTTTAGTATGCGAAATATATGTGTATGTAGCATATATGTACATATATGACCTATATGTACCTATATCTACATACATGCAATGAAAATACCTATACATTAATAAAATCCAATAGAAGCCCAAATGTACAACTTAAACACTTTATTAACAAGTTAGCCGATATTACGCAAAGATGAAACATTTTAAAGTGCATGAAAAGTGGCAAACAGAAACAAAACAAATCTAACACATTTAATTAAAAAAAATCTTACAAATTTTGTAAACAGGTTAGATATAATATGGAAAAAATGAAACATTTCCTATTGCACAAAATATTATGGCTTTAAAGTGGCAAACAGAAAAAAAAACAAATCTAATACATTATAAAACCCAATGTGTTGTTTCAACTCATAATTTCAAGTGTCCATGCTGCGATAAAATTATACATCAAGACAACAAACAATAATTAAGGTAACACAAATACATGTTAGTTGATAGAAGTCGACACCTTTATTTGATATGACTATTGTTAGTATTATTCAACAGGGCTTGACACTAACACTTGCCCGCTTGCCCGGGGCAAGTAAAAAAAATGGTAGGCAAGTGAAGACTGCTACCTGGTTGCCCGATCGGCAAGTGTGCAACTTAGTGCACTATAACACAACACAAGATAAATTTGTCTTGAAGGCAGTCATTGCACTCTGCCTCTGTGTCTTTCCCTGCTTTCTAGCTGTCCACAATTCCAGGCTGGATTTGGGAAACAAAACAGGCAAATTAACATACACATCAAAATGACCTAATCTTCTACATTCTCTAGTTGTGTAGACCTGAGCTAATTAAGATGATGAATTTTTAACTCTTGAGAGTGTAAAATGAAACCAAATGGACCCGCAAGGTCCATTTGGTTCATGTTTACGTTTTCAAGAGTTACATCTGGTTAAACTTAAATGCAAAATTTACAATATATATTTTTGGGGGCAAGTGACCATGACCTGAGGGCAAGTAGAACCTGACTTGCACTTGCCAGATGTGCAAGTGCCTCGGAGACCTTAGTGTCAACCCCTGAGTTGATACAACCTATCATTGTAGTGTGACAGTGTCATTTACTTTTATAGATACAATTGGAAGCCATTTTCTCAATATGTTATACTTGTCTGTATGTTTTTTTCTAAAAGTCCCACTGCAACACTGTATGCAGATATTGTACAGTAACACAGAAAGGAATTCAGACTACACAAGTTACATTAGGAATATTCACTCGGAGAGCAGAGGAAACTCATGCTGCACATCTAGAGGCTATCAGGCCAATAACGTGGATAGTCGTCATTATGGTGTAAAATGTGCATGTGTTAATATCAGATAAGCTGTCTCACTTCAATATATATTCACACAAAAGGGTTGAAAAAGTTCAGCTTGGTCAGTGGTACATCGAGTGTGACTCCTCGTCAAATGAGTCTTAAGGGAATTCCAGGTACTATAAGCAAGGGCAGGTTGAATACATGCGTGGATATTTACTGCCACACCCAAACAGTAATGATCAAAATAGTGTTTGAGAAGTCAACCTTGATTTGCGAACCCGTCTTTGCATTTCAACATTTCACACTTACTTTGCGCCAAGTGGTCAATCAGTCCAGAGTAGCAAGTTTAAGATCCCTCCGCACACACGTGAATGACGGTGCTCGATATATAAGCCTCACGGGCGGTCAGAGCCCTCCTCCGACGGCAGAATGCAGCTCTTGGCATCTTGTTAGCAATGTGGGCAAGGGTACGCTCCAGCATCTCCATGGAAACCAAAGACGCCAGTGGACGGGTGGACCCATCGGCATCGCCTGTTTTTAACTATGCTGGGCTTGTGGCGACTGTGACGGAGCCCACATCCTCGTCTGAAGTCGTAGAGACGGCGTTCTTGAAGTCCCTAATGACTTGCAGGTGGAGGGGATCAGAGTTCCCGTTGGAATGGGATGATTGCAGAGCGTCGACACAGCATGGCGCCTACAGAGAAAGAGGCGGAAGTTGTGAGCTTGTAGATTTGCTAATTCTAAATCAGCTAGTTTTAAATCAGCTGACCACCTGCTCTGCATTTGATTTCACTGACACATTCAAGAATCTACTGCAAAGATTCAACTATGGCAATCAGAGTTGCAACTAATGATTGGTTTATAATCAAATAATTGGCCGATTAGTTAAAAGATGAATGGGATTACAACACTTCTCTAAGCATCACCTTAAAATATATTTTAGACATGTTCTAACCAACAAAAATATGTTTGATTAGCTGCTGATTAGACTAATATTCAAACAAACACAGTTATATTAAAGCAACTCCATGGTGTCTTTAGGCTTATTCTGACGGCATACATTGATTACGGAATATCTACACACCTCAGTCTAAAAGGTACAGTACTCTTCTGAACTCAAATAGGTCCTTTATAAATAAATATTCAAGCTTTATGTTTGGCTCTAATATAATCAATGTTACAGTATAGTTCCACAGTGTCAATTTTTGCCTTGCATCTGCTTCTGTCCATGTGCAGCTATAATCAGGTTGTAAGGGACATTAATGCTGAAAAAACTAAGTGGGAAACACCCATTAATAATCAATCACTAAATTAGTTGAGAAATAAATTATGATGCGGACTGGCCTCATGCTTCCTTCAATGCATGAGGAGTATAAGCTGCCTTCTTTTCACCCGACAGGGGGGAGTTTCCCTGTTGGACGTAGCGTGTGGAAGGAACACGTTATTCTAACCAGTTCCAGTCCCCTCCATCAGGCGCCCCGGCTGGCCAGTTGGAGGTAGTTTCAGTGCCCAGGATTACTGCATGTTTTTGTGAGGGTATCTAGGGACACGGGGAGAACATGCAAACTCCATACAGAAAGGCCCTTCTCGGGTATGGGCACTGATGACGTGGAGGAGCAGATACGCCGCCAGCACCCACAGCAGCGCCCCTAGTGGGAATCGAACCCAGGACCTTCTAGCTGTGAGGCGACAGCACTAACCGCTGTGCCACCGTGCCCCAATTATGAATTTACTACAATTAATCGTCACAGCTCTAATAGCAATGTACTGTAATGTTTTGTAAAACCTGCCTTATGCAAGGTAGATGAGAAGTAGAATATGTAGATGAGTAGTAGAACGAGTAGATGGAGGGTGAACAGTGGTCCTCCAGTCTAGGACAGCTTCAGAGCCTGCGACAAAGAGACACAGCATAATGTGAGTGCAGATCAGCTACTACATCATACAACCACAATCAAAACAAGTGAAACACCTTAAAGGCAAGAAGCAATGCATGGCATGGGGAAACAGACTTTTAAAAGGGGAACTCCACCCATTTTCTACATTCTAAATATGTCCTTATGTCCTAGAGGTGCTGGGTGGACATGATAAAAAGTTCCCCCATTCTGTGTTCCCAAGAAATGGGGGTCTGAAGAAAACCATTAACATGGTGAAACATCTTGATGACATCATCAAGATGTACAGTATTTCACCATGTTAATGGATTTCTTTAGACATTTTTTTCTGAGAGCGTACAAATGGAACCGGGCTTGACACTAACACTTGCCCACTTGCCGGGGCAAGTAAAAAATGGTGGGGCAAGTGAAGACTGCTACCTGGTTGCCCGATCGGGCAAGTGTGCAACTTTCCCTGCTTTCTAGCTATCCACAATTCCAGGCTGGATTTGGGAAGCAAAATAGGCAAATTAACACTGAACACACCAAAATGACCTAATCTTCTACATTCTCTAGTTGTGTAGACCTGGGCTAATTAAGATGATGAATATTTTAACTCTGAGGTGTAAAAATGAAACCAAATGGACCCGCAAGGGTCCATTTGGTTTCATTTTTACGTTCTCAAGAGTTACATCTGGTTAACCAACTTAACTGGCGACCACCTGGAACCCTCTCAGGGACCACTGGTGGTCCCCGGACCACCAGTGAAAACCCCTGGTTTAAAGCACCCAAGTAGGAAGTAAACTTAAATGCAAAATATTACAATATAATTTGGGGGGGGGGGGGGCAAGTGACCATGACAAGAGGGCAAGTAGAACCTGGCTTGCACTTGCCCAATGGGCAAGTGCATCGGAGACCTTAGTGTCAACCCCTGTGGAACCAAATGAACCCGTATGCGTACAAATGCAACCAAATGAACCTGTTAGGGTTCATTTAGTTGCATTTGTAGGCGCTCAGAAAAAAAATGTTGAAAATGGGTGGAATTCCCCTTTAAACACAATGGCTTTACTGCAAAAATCATAACACTCTGTATGCTTGTGGTGCATATCCCTACTAGTGCATTGCTATTGAGTGTATACTGTTAGCACAGTAGTTTTCCAACTTTTTTGACACCAGGACCACCGTTCATTCAGCATTTAGCCCTACAGCTACAACTTTTTTTTTCCACCAATTCCTGGTTTGATTTTGCAAACAAAACAAAACAGACTTCTTAATTAAGTGGTGCTAATTCAGCTGATGAATATTTTAACTCTTGAGGGTGTAAAAATGAAACCAAATGGACCCGCAAGGGTCCATTTGGTTTCATTTGGTTCCATTTGGTTTCTCTACTGTGTGTGTGTGTGTGTGTGTGTGGGTGTGTGTGTGTTGTGTGTGTGTGTTTGTGTGTGTGTGTGTGTGTGTGTGTGTGTGTGTGTGTGGTTGTGTGTGTGTGTGTGTGTGTCTGTTACCAGCTAATCTCCCAAACCATTAACCTGATGATGCTTTCCATCATTTAGCCTGGGGACCACCTGGAAACCTCTCAAGGACCTGTTGAAGACCCCTCTGTTAGCATATGCTAATCGCGATTAGCACCATTCTTTTATTTTGCACCATAGAGTGGTTAAAGTGCACCAAAGTGTACTCAAATGCTGGGCATAACAATTTCAAACCCCTGCTTGTTTTTTAAAAAGAGTGAATGAAGCGTGAAAGAATCAATACAGCCTGTAGATTCTACATGCTAGACTAAAGAAAACATCTATGATGTTGTACTGTAGAAGTTTTTTTTTAGCAGCAGCAGCCGCCTGAAGCCTCACGAGGTGTTTTCAAACATTATACTCTCTGAACTCTTTATCCTTCAAGACCCAGTTGTCACTCTAATGAGGATACACTTAAGAACAACACTTAAGATATAAATATGAAGTAATAAACAAACATACCTTCGTCTCTAAATCCGTTTCGTTGCGTTTTTTTTTTCCTCTCCACCACAGCAGTTGTTGTGCTGTGAAGAACCGCTTGCTGTGGTTTGAAATGTCCCCCCCCCCCTTGGGGCAGTAGAGTGGGCCAATGAGAGTGCAGTACAAGGGGGCGTGCTGAGAGAATCCAATGAGTGTAGGTTAGTGGTTGCTAGGAGACCATTAGAGCCAATGGTAGGCGCTTGCTTTTTAGGCATTGGGAATGGAATGAAAAACAAAACAAAAAAACCTTTAAAGGGGAATTCCGCAGATTTTCAACATTTTAATCATTAATATACTTTATAGGTGTTGTACAATTAAAAAGCTCCCCCATTCTGTGTTTTCCTGGAAATTAAGGCCTTCAATTCATTAACTTTAAAGGGCTATTCCACTTAAAAAAAAAGAAAGAAAAAAAAACTTTTGGTCATTTTATGGTCTACTCAGTCTCATGTGAACAACCTGACAGTTTATAAATACTCTTTTCAGTATTTAGGGCTGTAGAGATTTTATTTTATTTTTTTGAATGGCTGGAAATGCAAATGGAAGTTGGATGCCAACGATGAACCTCTGCTCCAAAGTCTACAGAAGGGGCCTATTATAGCGCCACCGGAGGCAGATTCTTGCAATTAGTTGGCAAAAATCTGTGTGTGTGTGTGGTGTGTGTGTGTTGTGTGTGTGTGTGTGTGTGTGTGTGTGTGTGTGTGTTGTGTGTGTGTGTGTGTGTGTGTGTGTGTGTGTCTGTTACCAGCTAATCTCCCAAACATTAACCTGATCAATGCACAATTTGCAGACACACTTGGATGCCAACCATGAAACCTCTGTCCCAAATTTTCCACAACGGCCTGTTATAGCGCCACCAGGAGGCTGTTTTTGCCTTTTTATTTGTAAAAATCTGTGTGTGTCTGTTACAGCTAATTTTCCCAAACCATTAACCCGATCGATGCCACAATTTGCACACATATTTTCTCGTTACTAACAATGAACCTTTACCCCAATCTTCCACAAAAGCCTGTTTATAGCGCCACCAGGAGGCTTTTCTTGCCATTTTTTTTGCCCAAAAATCTAGTTGTGTGTCTGTCTGTTACCAGCTAATCTCCAAACCGTTAACCGGATCTAAGCCACAATTTGCACACACACACTCCCAGGATGCCAACCATGAATCTCTGTCCCTAACGGACTGTTAGAGCGCCACCAGGAGGACGAATTTATAAAGATTTTGAACACAGCAGGCAATTTACATAAATCTTTAACGCACTAGCCTGAGAGAAATATTCCACTCTTTTCAAAATGGCTTGTTATTCGCCACCAACAGGTGGACATTGGCAAAACACATTTTTTGCCACAAAATGCCTCAAATAAATCAAATGCTAAATACAACAATAAATGGCAACCCTTTTAACATTGGCTTTTTTATAGCGCCACCAGGA